>OY725328.1:37182793-37620651 GCA_963242795.1 Inga leiocalycina | reverse complement strand
GCGTATGTGGCTCTTCTGGAGTCAAACAGATGAATTTGATAAAATTATTGGACATTCTACAATTATCTTGAAAAATGGAGTGGATAGGCGGGTTTGCACCCCATTCCGAGACAGTGACCAAACTTTCCTTCTTTTGACCTCAAATTAGCCCAAATCTCTTATGTGGCTCTTCTGGAGTCAAACAGATGAATTTGACTAAATTATTCGATATTCTAGAATCCTCATGAAAAATGTAGTGGATAGGCGGGTGTTCTCCCCATTCCGAGACAGTGACCAAACTTTCATTCTTTTGACCTCAAATTAGCCCATATCGCGTATGTGGCTCATCTGGAGTCAAACAGATGAATTTGACAAAATTATTCGACATTCTAGAATCAGTGTGAAAAATATAGTGGATAGGCGTGTTTTCAACCCATTCCGAGACAGTGACCAATCTTTCATTCTTTTGATCTCAAATTAGCCCATATCGCATATATGGCTCTTCTGGAGTCAAACAGATGAATTTGACCAAATTATTGGACATTCTACAATCCTCTTGAAAAAAGGAGTGGATAGGCGGGTTTTCACCCCATTCCGAGGCAGTGACCAAACTTTCATTCTTTTGACCTCGAAAATGGCCCATATCGCTTGTGTGGCGCTTCTGGAGTCAAACAGATGAAATTGACAAAATTATTGGACATTCTACAATTCTCTCGAAAAATGGAGGGGATAGGCGGGTTTTCACCCCATTCCGAGACAGTGACCAACCTTTCATTCTTTTGACCTCCAAAATGGCCCATATCGCGTGTGTGGCTCTTCTGGAGTCAAACAGATGAATTTGACAAAGTTATTGGACATACTAGAATCCTCATGAAAAATTTAGTGGAAAGGCGGGTTTTCACCCCATTCCGAGGCAGTGACCAAAATTTCATTCATTTGACCTCCAATTAGCCCATATCGCGTATGTGGCTCTTCTGGAGTCAAACAGATGAAATTGATAAAATTATTGGACATTCTACAATTATCTTGAAAAATGGAGTGGATAGGCGGGTTTGCACCCCATTCCGAGACAGTGACCAAACTTTCCTTCTTTTGACCTCAAATTAGCCCAAATCTCTTATGTGGCTCTTCTGGAGTCAAACAGATGAATTTGACTAAATTATTCGATATTCTAGAATCCTCATGAAAAATGTAGTGGATAGGCGGGTGTTCTCCCCATTCCGAGACAGTGACCAAACTTTCATTCTTTTGACCTCAAATTAGCCCATATCGCGTATGTGGCTCATCTGGAGTCAAACAGATGAATTTGACAAAATTATTCGACATTCTAGAATCAGTGTGAAAAATATAGTGGATAGGCGTGTTTTCAACCCATTCCGAGACAGTGACCAATCTTTCATTCTTTTGATCTCAAATTAGCCCATATCGCATATATGGCTCTTCTGGAGTCAAACAGATGAATTTGACCAAATTATTGGACATTCTACAATCCTCTTGAAAAAAGGAGTGGATAGGCGGGTTTTCACCCCATTCCGAGGCAGTGACCAAACTTTCATTCTTTTGACCTCCAAAATGGCCCATATCGCGTGTGTGGCGCTTCTGGAGTCAAACAGATGAAATTGACAAAATTATTGGACATTCTACAATTCTCTCGAAAAATGGAGGGGATAGGCGGGTTTTCACCCCATTCCGAGACAGTGACCAACCTTTCATTCTTTTGACCTCCAAAATGGCCCATATCGCGTGTGTGGCTCTTCTGGAGTCAAACAGATGAATTTGACAAGTTATTGGACATACTAGAATCCTCATGAAAAATTTAGTGGAAAGGCGGGTTTTCACCCCATTCCGAGACAGTGACCAAACTTTCATTCTATGGGACCTCAAATTAGCCCATATCGCGTATGTGGCTCTTCTGGAGTCAAACAGATGAATTTGATAAAATTATTGGACATTCTACAATTATCTTGAAAAATGGAGTGGATAGGCGGGTTTGCACCCCCATTCCGAGACAGTGACCAAACTTTCCTTCTTTTGACCTCAAATTAGCCCAAATCTCTTATGTGGCTCTTCTGGAGTCAAACAGATGAATTTGACTAAATTATTCGATATTCTAGAATCCTCATGAAAAATGTAGTGGATAGGCGGGTGTTCTCCCCATTCGAGACAGTGACCAAACTTTCATTCTTTTGACCTCAAATTAGCCCATATCGCGTATGTGGCTCATCTGGAGTCAAACAGATGAATTTGACAAAATTATTCGACATTCTAGAATCAGTGTGAAAAATATAGTGGATAGGCGTGTTTCAACCCATTCCGAGACAGTGACCAATCTTTCATTCTTTTGATCTCAAATTAGCCCATTCGCATATATGGCTCTTCTGGAGTCAAACAGATGAATTTGACCAAATTATTGGACATTCTACAATCCTCTTGAAAAAAGGAGTGGATAGGCGGGTTTTCACCCCATTCCGAGACAGTGACCAAACTTTCATTCTTTTGACCTCCAAAATGGCCCATATCGCGTGTGTGGCGCTTCTGGAGTCAAACAGATGAAATTGACAAAATTAATGGACATTCTACAAATTCTCTCGAAAAATGGAGGGGATAGGCGGGTTTTTCACCCCATTCCGAGACAGTGACCAACCTTTCATTCTTTTGACCTCCAAAATGGCCATATCGCGTGTGTGGCTCTTCTGGAGTCAAACAGATGATTTGACAAAGTTATTGGACATACTAGAATCCTCATGAAAAATTTAGTGGAAAGGCGGGTTTTCACCCCATTCCGAGACAGTGACCAAACTTTCATTCTATGGACCTCAAATTAGGCCCATATCGCGTATGTGCTCTTCTGGAGTCAAACAGATGATTTGATAAAATTATTGGACATTCTACAATTATCTTGAAAAATGGAGTGGATAGGCGGGTTTGCACCCCATTCCGAGACAGTGACCAAACTTTCCTTCTTTTGACCTCAATTAGCCCAAATCTCTTATGTGGCTCTTCTGGAGTCAAACAGATGAATTTGACTAAATTATTCGATATTCTAGAATCCTCATGAAAAATGTAGTGGATAGGCGGGTGTTCTCCCCATTCCGTAGACAGTGACCAAACTTTCATTCTTTGACCTCAAATTAGCCCATATCGCGTATGTGGCTCATCTGGAGTCAAACAGATGAATTTGACAAAATTATTCGACATTCTAGAATCAGTGTGAAAAATATAGTGGATAGGCGTGTTTTCAACCCATTCCGAGACAGTGACCCAATCTTTCATTCTTTTGATCTCAAATTAGCCCATATCGCATATATGGCTCTTCTGGAGTCAAACAGATGAATTTGACCAAATTATTGGACATTCTACAATCCTCTTGAAAAAGGAGTGGATAGGCGGGTTTTCACCCCATTCCGAGGCAGTGACCAAACTTTCATTCTTTTTGACCTCCAAATGGCCCATATCGCGTGTGTGGCGCTTCTGGAGTCAAACAGATGAAATTGACAAAATTATTGGGACATTCTACAAATTCTCTCGAAAAATGAGGGGGATAGGCGGGTTTTCACCCCATTCCGAGACAGTGACCAACCTTTCATTCTTTTGACCTCCAAAATGGCCCATATCGCGTGTGTGGCTCTTCTGGAGTCAAACAGATGAATTTGACAAAGTTATTGGACATACTAGAATCCTCATGAAAAATTTAGTGGAAAGGCGGGTTTTCACCCCATTCCGAGACAGTGACCAAACTTTCATTCTATGGACCTCAAATAGCCCATATCGCGTATGTGGCTCTTCTGAGTCAAACAGATGAATTTGATAAAATTATTGGACATTCTACAATTATCTTGAAAAATGGAGTGGATAGGCGGGTTTGCACCCCATTCGAGACAGTGACCAAACTTTCCTTCTTTTGACCTCAAATTAGCCCAAATCTCTTATGTGGCTCTTCTGGAGTCAAACAGATGAATTTGACTAAATTATTCGATATTCTAGAATCCTCATGAAAAATGTAGTGAGATAGGCGGGTGTTCTCCCCATTCCGAGACAGTGACCAAACTTTCATTCTTTTGACCTCAAATTAGCCCATATCGCGTATGTGGCTCATCTGGAGTCAAACAGATGAATTTGACAAAATTATTCGACATTCTAGAATCAGTGTGAAAAATATAGTGGATAGGCGTGTTTTCAACCCATTCCGAGACAGTGACCCATCTTTCATTCTTTTGATCTCAAATTAGCCCATATCGCATATATGGCTCTTCTGGAGTCAAACAGATGAATTTGACCAAATTATTGGACATTCTACAATCCTCTTGAAAAAAGAGTGGATAGGCGGGTTTTCACCCCATTCCGAGTGCAGTGACCAAACTTTCATTCTTTTTGACCTCCAAAATGCCCATATCGCGTGTGTGGCGCTCTGGAGTCAAACAGATGAAATTGACAAAATTATTGGACATTCTACAAATTCTCTCGAAAAATGGAGGGGATAGGCGGGTTTTCACCCCATTCCGAAGACCAGTGACCAACCTTTCATTCTTTTGACCTCCAAAATGGCCCATATCGCGTGTGTGGCTCTTCTGGAGTCAAACAGATGAATTTGACAAAGTTATTGGACATACTAGAATCCTCATGAAAAATTTAGTGAAAGGCGGGTTTTCACCCCATTCGAGACAGTGACCAAACTTTCATTCCTATGGACCTCAAATTAGCCCATATCGCGTATGTGGGCTCTTCTGAGTCAAACAGATGACATTTGATAAAATTATTGGACATTCTACAATTATCTTGAAAAATGGCAGTGGATAGGCGGGTTTGCACCCCATTCCGAGACAGTGACCAAACTTTCCTTCTTTTGACCTCAAATTAGCCCAAATCTCTTATGTGGCTCTTCTGGAGTCAAACAGATGAATTTGACTAAATTATCGATATTCTAGAATCCTCATGAAAAATGTAGTGGATAGGCGGGTGTTCTCCCCATTCCGAGACAGTGACCAAACTTTCATTCTTTTGACCTCAAATTAGCCCATATCGCGTATGTGCTCATCTGGAGTCAAACAGATGAATTTGACAAAATTATTCGACATTCTAGAATCAGTGTGAAAATATAGTGGATAGGCGTGTTTTCAACCCATTCCGAGACAGTGACCAATCTTTCATTCTTTTGATCTCAATTAGCCCATAATCGCATATATGGCTCTTCTGGAGTCAAACGGATGAATTTGACCAAATTATTGGACATTCTACAATCCTCTTGAAAAAAGGAGTGGATAGGCGGGTTTTCACCCCATTCCGAGACAGTGACCAAACTTTCATTCTTTTGACCTCCAAAATGGCCCATATCGCGTGTGTGGCGCTTCTAGGAGGTCAAACAGATGAAATTGACAAAATTATTGGACATTCTACAATTCTCTCGAAAATGGAGGGGATAGGCGGGTTTTCACCCCATTCCGAGACAGTGACCAACCTTCCATTCTTTTGACCTCCAAAATGGCCCATATCGCGTGTGTGGCTCTTCTGGAGTCAAACAGATGAATTTGACAAAGTTATTGGACATACTAGAATCCTCATGAAAAATTTAGTGGAAAGGCCGGGTTTTCACCCCATTCCGAGACAGTGACCAAACTTTCATTCTATGGACCTCAAATTAGCCCATATCGCGTATGTGGCTCTTCTGGAGTCAAACAGATGAATTTGATAAAATTATTGGACATTCTACAATTATCTTGAAAAATGGAGTGGATAGGCGGGTTTGCACCCCATTCCGAGACAGTGACCAAACTTTCCTTCTTTTGACCTCAATTAGCCCAAATCTCTTATGTGGCTCTTCTGGAGTCAAACAGATGAATTTGACTAAATTATTCGATATTCTAGAATCCTCATGAAAAATGTAGTGGATAGGCGGGTGTTCTCCCCATTCCGAGACAGTGACCAAACTTTCATTCTTTTGACCTCAAATTAGCCCATATCGCGTATGTGGCTCATCTGGAGTCAAACAGATGAATTTGACAAAATTATTCGACATTCTAGAATCAGTGTGAAAAATATAGTGGATAGGCGTGTTTTCAACCCATTCCGAGACAGTGACCAATCTTTCATTCTTTTGATCTCAAATTAGCCCATATCGCATATATGGCTCTTCTGGAGTCAAACAGATGAATTTGACCAAATTATTGGACATTCTACAATCCTCTTGAAAAAAGGAGTGGATAGGCGGGTTTTCACCCCATTCCGAGGCAGTGACCAAACTTTCATTCTTTGACCTCCAAAATGGCCCATATCGCGTGTGTGGCGCTTCTGGAGTCAAACAGATGAAATTGACAAAATTATTGGACATTCTACAATTCTCTCGAAAAATGGAGGGGATAGGCGGGTTTTCACCCCATTCCGAGACAGTGACCAACCTTTCATTCTTTTGACCTCCAAAATGGCCCATATCGCGTGTGTGGCTCTTCTGGAGTCAAACAGATGAATTTGACAAAGTTATTGGACATACTAGAATCCTCATGAAAAATTTAGTGGAAAGGCGGGTTTTCACCCCATTCCGAGACAGTGACCAAACTTTCATTCTATGGACCTCAAATTAGCCCATATCGCGTATGTGGCTCTTCTGGAGTCAAACAGATGAATTTGATAAAATTATTGGACATTCTACAATTATCTTGAAAAATGGAGTGGATAGGCGGGTTTGCACCCCATTCCGAGACAGTGACCAAACTTTCCTTCTTTTGACCTCAAATTAGCCCAAATCTCTTATGTGGCTCTTCTGGAGTCAAACAGATGAATTTGACTAAATTATTCGATATTCTAGAATCCTCATGAAAAATGTAGTGGATAGGCGGGTGTTCTCCCCATTCCGAGACAGTGACCAAACTTTCATTCTTTTGACCTCAAATTAGCCCATATCGCGTATGTGGCTCATCTGGAGTCAAACAGATGAATTTGACAAAATTATTCGACATTCTAGAATCAGTGTGAAAAATATAGTGGATAGGCGTGTTTTCAACCCATTCCGAGACAGTGACCAATCTTTCATTCTTTTGATCTCAAATTAGCCCATATCGCATATATGGCTCTTCTGGAGTCAAACGGATGAATTTGACCAAATTATTGGACATTCTACAATCCTCTTGAAAAAAGGAGTGGATAGGCGGGTTTTCACCCCATTCCGAGACAGTGACCAAACTTTCATTCTTTTGACCTCCAAAATGGCCCATATCGCGTGTGTGGCGCTTCTGGAGTCAAACAGATGAAATTGACAAAATTATTGGACATTCTACAATTCTCTCGAAAAATGGAGGGGATAGGCGGGTTTTCACCCCATTCCGAGACAGTGACCAACCTTCCATTCTTTTGACCTCCAAAATGGCCCATATCGCGTGTGTGGCTCTTCTGGAGTCAAACAGATGAATTTGACAAAGTTATTGGACATACTAGAATCCTCATGAAAAATTTAGTGGAAAGGCGGGTTTTCACCCCATTCCGAGACAGTGACCAAACTTTCATTCTATGGACCTCAAATTAGCCCATATCGCGTATGTGGCTCTTCTGGAGTCAAACAGATGAATTTGATAAAATTATTGGACATTCTACAATTATCTTGAAAAAATGGAGTGGATAGGCGGGTTTGCACCCCATTCCGAGACAGTGACCAAACTTTCCTTCTTTTGACCTCAAATTAGCCCAAATCTCTTATGTGGCTCTTCTGGAGTCAAACAGATGAATTTGACTAAATTATTCGATATTCTAGAATCCTCATGAAAAATGTAGTGGATAGGCGGGTGTTCTCCCCATTCCGAGACAGTGACCAAACTTTCATTCTTTTGACCTCAAATTAGCCCATATCGCGTATGTGGCTCATCTGGAGTCAAACAGATGAATTTGACAAAATTATTCGACATTCTAGAATCAGTGTGAAAAATATAGTGGATAGGCGTGTTTTCAACCCATTCCGAGACAGTGACCAATCTTTCATTCTTTTGATCTCAAATTAGCCCATATCGCATATATGGCTCTTCTGGAGTCAAACAGATGAATTTGACCAAATTATTGGACATTCTACAATCCTCTTGAAAAAAGGAGTGGATAGGCGGGTTTTCACCCCATTCCGAGGCAGTGACCAAACTTTCATTCTTTTGACCTCCAAAATGGCCCATATCGCGTGTGTGGCGCTTCTGGAGTCAAACAGATGAAATTGACAAAATTATTGGACATTCTACAATTCTCTCGAAAAATGGAGGGGATAGGCGGGTTTTCACCCCATTCCGAGACAGTGACCAACCTTTCATTCTTTTGACCTCCAAAATGGCCCATATCGCGTGTGTGGCTCTTCTGGAGTCAAACAGATGAATTTGACAAAGTTATTGGACATACTAGAATCCTCATGAAAAATTTAGTGGAAAGGCGGGTTTTCACCCCATTCCGAGACAGTGACCAAACTTTCATTCTATGGACCTCAAATTAGCCCATATCGCGTATGTGGCTCTTCTGGAGTCAAACAGATGAATTTGATAAAATTATTGGACATTCTACAATTATCTTGAAAAATGGAGTGGATAGGCGGGTTTGCACCCCATTCCGAGACAGTGACCAAACTTTCCTTCTTTTGACCTCAAATTAGCCCAAATCTCTTATGTGGCTCTTCTGGAGTCAAACAGATGAATTTGACTAAATTATTCGATATTCTAGAATCCTCATGAAAAATGTAGTGGATAGGCGGGTGTTCTCCCCATTCCGAGACAGTGACCAAACTTTCATTCTTTTGACCTCAAATTAGCCCATATCGCGTATGTGGCTCATCTGGAGTCAAACAGATGAATTTGACAAAATTATTCGACATTCTAGAATCAGTGTGAAAAATATAGTGGATAGGCGTGTTTTCTACCCATTCCGAGACAGTGACCAATCTTTCATTCTTTTGATCTCAAATTAGCCCATATCGCATATATGGCTCTTCTGGAGTCAAACAGATGAATTTGACCAAATTATTGGACATTCTACAATCCTCTTGAAAAAAGGAGTGGATAGGCGGGTTTTCACCCCATTCCGAGGCAGTGACCAAACTTTCATTCTTTTGACCTCCAAAATGGCCCATATCGCGTGTGTGGCGCTTCTGGAGTCAAACAGATGAAATTGACAAAATTATTGGACATTCTACAAATTCTCTCGAAAAATGGAGGGGATAGGCGGGTTTTCACCCCATTCCGAGACAGTGACCAACCTTTCATTCTTTTGACCTCCAAAATGGCCCATATCGCGTGTGTGGCTCTTCTGGAGTCAAACAGATGAATTTGACAAAGTTATTGGACATACTAGAATCCTCATGAAAAATTTAGTGGAAAGGCGGGTTTTCACCCCATTCCGAGACAGTGACCAAACTTTCATTCTATGGACCTCAAATTAGCCCATATCGCGTATGTGGCTCTTCTGGAGTCAAACAGATGAATTTGATAAAATTATTGGACATTCTACAATTATCTTGAAAAATGGAGTGGATAGGCGGGTTTGCACCCCATTCCGAGACAGTGACCAAACTTTCCTTCTTTTGACCTCAAATTAGCCCAAATCTCTTATGTGGCTCTTCTGGAGTCAAACAGATGAATTTGACTAAATTATTCGATATTCTAGAATCCTCATGAAAAATGTAGTGGATAGGCGGGTGTTCTCCCCATTCCGAGACAGTGACCAAACTTTCATTCTTTTGACCTCAAATTAGCCCATATCGCGTATGTGGCTCATCTGGAGTCAAACAGATGAATTTGACAAAATTATTCGACATTCTAGAATCAGTGTGAAAAATATAGTGGATAGGCGTGTTTTCAACCCATTCCGAGACAGTGACCAATCTTTCATTCTTTTGATCTCAAATTAGCCCATATCGCATATATGGCTCTTCTGGAGTCAAACAGATGAATTTGACCAAATTATTGGACATTCTACAATCCTCTTGAAAAAAGGAGTGGATAGGCGGGTTTTCACCCCATTCCGAGACAGTGACCAAACTTTCATTCTTTTGACCTCCAAAATGGCCCATATCGCGTGTGTGGCGCTTCTGGAGTCAAACAGATGAAATTGACAAAATTATTGGACATTCTACAATTCTCTCGAAAAATGGAGGGGATAGGCGGGTTTTCACCCCATTCCGAGACAGTGACCAACCTTTCATTCTTTTGACCTCCAAAATGGCCCATATCGCGTGTGTGGCTCTTCTGGAGTCAAACAGATGAATTTGACAAAGTTATTGGACATACTAGAATCCTCATGAAAAATTTAGTGGAAAGGCGGGTTTTCACCCCATTCCGAGACAGTGACCAAACTTTCATTCTATGGACCTCAAATTAGCCCATATCGCGTATGTGGCTCTTCTGGAGTCAAACAGATGAATTTGATAAAATTATTGGACATTCTACAATTATCTTGAAAAATGGAGTGGATAGGCGGGTTTGCACCCCATTCCGAGACAGTGACCAAACTTTCCTTCTTTTGACCTCAAATTAGCCCAAATCTCTTATGTGGCTCTTCTGGAGTCAAACAGATGAATTTGACTAAATTATTCGATATTCTAGAATCCTCATGAAAAATGTAGTGGATAGGCGGGTGTTCTCCCCATTCCGAGACAGTGACCAAACTTTCATTCTTTTGACCTCAAATTAGCCCATATCGCGTATGTGGCTCATCTGGAGTCAAACAGATGAATTTGACAAAATTATTCGACATTCTAGAATCAGTGTGAAAAATATAGTGGATAGGCGTGTTTTCAACCCATTCCGAGACAGTGACCAATCTTTCATTCTTTTGATCTCAAATTAGCCCATATCGCATATATGGCTCTTCTGGAGTCAAACAGATGAATTTGACCAAATTATTGGACATTCTACAATCCTCTTGAAAAAAGGAGTGGATAGGCGGGTTTTCACCCCATTCCGAGGCAGTGACCAAACTTTCATTCTTTTGACCTCCAAAATGGCCCATATCGCGTGTGTGGCGCTTCTGGAGTCAAACAGATGAAATTGACAAAATTATTGGACATTCTACAATTCTCTCGAAAAATGGAGGGGATAGGCGGGTTTTCACCCCATTCCGAGACAGTGACCAACCTTTCATTCTTTTGACCTCCAAAATGGCCCATATCGCGTGTGTGGCTCTTCTGGAGTCAAACAGATGAATTTGACAAAGTTATTGGACATACTAGAATCCTCATGAAAAATTTAGTGGAAAGGCGGGTTTTCACCCCATTCCGAGACAGTGACCAAACTTTCATTCTATGGACCTCAAATTAGCCCATATCGCGTATGTGGCTCTTCTGGAGTCAAACAGATGAATTTGATAAAATTATTGGACATTCTACAATTATCTTGAAAAATGGAGTGGATAGGCGGGTTTGCACCCCATTCCGAGACAGTGACCAAACTTTCCTTCTTTTGACCTCAAATTAGCCCAAATCTCTTATGTGGCTCTTCTGGAGTCAAACAGATGAATTTGACTAAATTATTCGATATTCTAGAATCCTCATGAAAAATGTAGTGGATAGGCGGGTGTTCTCCCCATTCCGAGACAGTGACCAAACTTTCATTCTTTTGACCTCAAATTAGCCCATATCGCGTATGTGGCTCATCTGGAGTCAAACAGATGAATTTGACAAAATTATTCGACATTCTAGAATCAGTGTGAAAAATATAGTGGATAGGCGTGTTTTCAACCCATTCCGAGACAGTGACCAATCTTTCATTCTTTTGATCTCAAATTAGCCCATATCGCATATATGGCTCTTCTGGAGTCAAACAGATGAATTTGACCAAATTATTGGACATTCTACAATCCTCTTGAAAAAAGGAGTGGATAGGCGGGTTTTCACCCCATTCCGAGGCAGTGACCAAACTTTCATTCTTTTGACCTCCAAAATGGCCCATATCGCGTGTGTGGCGCTTCTGGAGTCAAACAGATGAAATTGACAAAATTATTGGACATTCTACAAATTCTCTCGAAAAATGGAGGGGATAGGCGGGTTTTCACCCCATTCCGAGACAGTGACCAACCTTTCATTCTTTTGACCTCCAAAATGGCCCATATCGCGTGTGTGGCTCTTCTGGAGTCAAACAGATGAATTTGACAAAGTTATTGGACATACTAGAATCCTCATGAAAAATTTAGTGGAAAGGCGGGTTTTCACCCCATTCCGAGACAGTGACCAAACTTTCATTCTATGGACCTCAAATTAGCCCATATCGCGTATGTGGCTCTTCTGGAGTCAAACAGATGAATTTGATAAAATTATTGGACATTCTACAATTATCTTGAAAAATGGAGTGGATAGGCGGGTTTGCACCCCATTCCGAGACAGTGACCAAACTTTCCTTCTTTTGACCTCAAATTAGCCCAAATCTCTTATGTGGCTCTTCTGGAGTCAAACAGATGAATTTGACTAAATTATTCGATATTCTAGAATCCTCATGAAAAATGTAGTGGATAGGCGGGTGTTCTCCCCATTCCGAGACAGTGACCAAACTTTCATTCTTTTGACCTCAAATTAGCCCATATCGCGTATGTGGCTCATCTGGAGTCAAACAGATGAATTTGACAAAATTATTCGACATTCTAGAATCAGTGTGAAAAATATAGTGGATAGGCGTGTTTTCAACCCATTCCGAGACAGTGACCAATCTTTCATTCTTTTGATCTCAAATTAGCCCATATCGCATATATGGCTCTTCTGGAGTCAAACAGATGAATTTGACCAAATTATTGGACATTCTACAATCCTCTTGAAAAAAGGAGTGGATAGGCGGGTTTTCACCCCATTCCGAGACAGTGACCAAACTTTCATTCTTTTGACCTCCAAAATGGCCCATATCGCGTGTGTGGCGCTTCTGGAGTCAAACAGATGAAATTGACAAAATTATTGGACATTCTACAATTCTCTCGAAAAATGGAGGGGATAGGCGGGTTTTCACCCCATTCCGAGACAGTGACCAACCTTTCATTCTTTTGACCTCCAAAATGGCCCATATCGCGTGTGTGGCTCTTCTGGAGTCAAACAGATGAATTTGACAAAGTTATTGGACATACTAGAATCCTCATGAAAAATTTAGTGGAAAGGCGGGTTTTCACCCCATTCCGAGACAGTGACCAAACTTTCATTCTATGGACCTCAAATTAGCCCATATCGCGTATGTGGCTCTTCTGGAGTCAAACAGATGAATTTGATAAAATTATTGGACATTCTACAATTATCTTGAAAAATGGAGTGGATAGGCGGGTTTGCACCCCATTCCGAGACAGTGACCAAACTTTCCTTCTTTTGACCTCAAATTAGCCCAAATCTCTTATGTGGCTCTTCTGGAGTCAAACAGATGAATTTGACTAAATTATTCGATATTCTAGAATCCTCATGAAAAATGTAGTGGATAGGCGGGTGTTCTCCCCATTCCGAGACAGTGACCAAACTTTCATTCTTTTGACCTCAAATTAGCCCATATCGCGTATGTGGCTCATCTGGAGTCAAACAGATGAATTTGACAAAATTATTCGACATTCTAGAATCAGTGTGAAAAATATAGTGGATAGGCGTGTTTTCAACCCATTCCGAGACAGTGACCAATCTTTCATTCTTTTGATCTCAAATTAGCCCATATCGCATATATGGCTCTTCTGGAGTCAAACAGATGAATTTGACCAAATTATTGGACATTCTACAATCCTCTTGAAAAAAGGAGTGGATAGGCGGGTTTTCACCCCATTCCGAGACAGTGACCAAACTTTCATTCTTTTGACCTCCAAAATGGCCCATATCGCGTGTGTGGCGCTTCTGGAGTCAAACAGATGAAATTGACAAAATTATTGGACATTCTACAAATTCTCTCGAAAAATGGAGGGGATAGGCGGGTTTTCACCCCATTCCGAGACAGTGACCAACCTTTCATTCTTTTGACCTCCAAAATGGCCCATATCGCGTGTGTGGCTCTTCTGGAGTCAAACAGATGAATTTGACAAAGTTATTGGACATACTAGAATCCTCATGAAAAATTTAGTGGAAAGGCGGGTTTTCACCCCATTCCGAGACAGTGACCAAACTTTCATTCTATGGACCTCAAATTAGCCCATATCGCGTATGTGGCTCTTCTGGAGTCAAACAGATGAATTTGATAAAATTATTGGACATTCTACAATTATCTTGAAAAATGGAGTGGATAGGCGGGTTTGCACCCCATTCCGAGACAGTGACCAAACTTTCCTTCTTTTGACCTCAAATTAGCCCAAATCTCTTATGTGGCTCTTCTGGAGTCAAACAGATGAATTTGACTAAATTATTCGATATTCTAGAATCCTCATGAAAAATGTAGTGGATAGGCGGGTGTTCTCCCCATTCCGAGACAGTGACCAAACTTTCATTCTTTTGACCTCAAATTAGCCCATATCGCGTATGTGGCTCATCTGGAGTCAAACAGATGAATTTGACAAAATTATTCGACATTCTAGAATCAGTGTGAAAAATATAGTGGATAGGCGTGTTTTCAACCCATTCCGAGACAGTGACCAATCTTTCATTCTTTTGATCTCAAATTAGCCCATATCGCATATATGGCTCTTCTGGAGTCAAACAGATGAATTTGACCAAATTATTGGACATTCTACAATCCTCTTGAAAAAAGGAGTGGATAGGCGGGTTTTCACCCCATTCCGAGACAGTGACCAAACTTTCATTCTTTTGACCTCCAAAATGGCCCATATCGCGTGTGTGGCGCTTCTGGAGTCAAACAGATGAAATTGACAAAATTATTGGACATTCTACAATTCTCTCGAAAAATGGAGGGGATAGGCGGGTTTTCACCCCATTCCGAGACAGTGACCAACCTTTCATTCTTTTGACCTCCAAAATGGCCCATATCGCGTGTGTGGCTCTTCTGGAGTCAAACAGATGAATTTGACAAAGTTATTGGACATACTAGAATCCTCATGAAAAATTTAGTGGAAAGGCGGGTTTTCACCCCATTCCGAGACAGTGACCAAACTTTCATTCTATGGACCTCAAATTAGCCCATATCGCGTATGTGGCTCTTCTGGAGTCAAACAGATGAATTTGATAAAATTATTGGACATTCTACAATCCTCATGAAAAATGGAGTGGATAGGCGGGTTTCACCCCGTTCTGAGACTGTGGCCAAACTTTCATTCTTTTGACCTCAAATTAGCCCATATCGCGTTTGTGGCTCTTCTGCTGTCAAACAGATGAAATTGACAAAATTATTGGTGATTCTATAATCCTCATGGAAAATGAAGTGCATAGGCGGGTTTTCACCCCTTTCAGAGACCGTGCCTAAACTTTCATTCTTTTCACCTCAAATTAGCCCAAATCGCTTATGTGGCGCTTCTGGAGTCAAACAGATGAGTTTGACAAAATTATTTTACATTCTTGAATCCTCGTGAAAAATGTAGTGGATATGCGGGTCTTCACCCCATTCCGAGACATGGACCAAACTTTCCTTCTTTTGACCTCAAAGTACACCATATCGCATATGTGGCTCTTCTGGAGTCAAAAGGGTGAATTTAACAAAATTATTGGACATTTTAGAAGCCTCCTAAAAAATGGAGTGCATAGGCGGGTTTTCTCCACGTTCCGAGATAGTGAGCAAATTTTCGTTCTTTTGAGCTCAAATTAGCCCATATCGTTTAAGTGGCTCTTCTGGAATCAAACAGATGAATTTGACAAAATTATTGGACATTCTAGAATCCTCGTGAAAAATGTTGTGGATAGGCGGGTTTTCACCCAATTCCGAGACAATGACCAAACTTTCTTTCTTTTTACCTCAAATTGGCCCATATCGCATATGTGGCTCTTCTGGAGACAAACAGATGAATTTGACAATATTATTGGACAATCTAGAATCCTCGTGAAAAATGGAGCGGATAGGCGGGTTTTCACCCCATTCCGACACAGTGACTAAACTTTCATTCTTTTGACCTCAAATTAGCCCATATCGCATATGTGGCTCTTCTGGAGTCAAACAGATGAATTTGACAAAATTATTGCAGATTCTAGAATCCTCGAGAAAAATGTAGTGGATAGGCGGGTTTTCACCCCATTCCGAGACAGTGACCAAACTTTCATTCTTTTGACCTCAAATTAGACCATATCGCGTATGTGGCTCTTCTGGAGTCAAAGAGATGAAATTGATAAAATTATTGGACATTCTACAATCCTCATGAAAAATGGAGTGGATAGACGTGTTTTCACCCCATTCCGAGAGAGTGACCAAACTTTCATTCTTTTGACCTCTAATTAGACCAAATCTCGTATATGGCTGTTCAGGACCTAAAAAGATGAATCTGCCAACTTTATTGGACATTCAAGAATCCTCAGGAAAATTGGAGTTGATAGGCGGGTTTTCACCCCTTTTCGAGACAATTACCAAACTTTCTTTCTTTTGACCTCAAATTAGCCCATATCGCCTAGGTGGCTCTTCTAGAGAGAAACAGATGAATTTGACAATATTATTGGACAATCTAGAATCCTCGTGAAAAATGGAGCGGATAGGCGGGTTTTCACCCAATTCCGAGACAGTGACCACACTTTCATTTTTTTGACCTCAAATTAGCCCATATCGCGTATGTGGCTCTTCTGGAGACAAACAGATGAATTTGACAATATTATTGGACAATCTAGAATCCTCGTTAAAAATGGAGAGGATAGGCGGGTTTGCACCCCATTACGAGAAAGTGACCAAACTTTCCTTCTTTTGACCTCAAATTAGACCATATCGTGTATGTGGCTCTTCAGGAGTCAAAGATATGAAATTGGCAAAATTATTGGACATTCTATAATCCTCATGAAAAATGGAGTGGATAGGCGGGTTTTCACCCCATTTCGAGACCGTGACCAAACATTCATTCTTTTGACCTCATATTACATCATATCGCCTATGTGGCTCTTCTGGTGTCAAACAGATGAATTTTATAACATTATTGCATATTCTAGAAGCCTCATGAAAATTGGAGTTGATAGGCGGGTTTTCACCCCATTCCGAGACAGTGACCAAACTTTCATTCTTTTGACCTCCAAAATGGCCCATATCGCGTGTGTGGCGCTTCAGGAGTCAAACAGATGAAATTGACAAAATTATTGGACATTCTACAATTCTCTCGAAAAATGGAGGGGATAGACGGGTTTTCACCCCATTCCGAGACAGTGACCAACCTTTCATTCTTTTGACCTCCAAAATGGCCCATATCGCTTGTGTGGCTCTTCTGGAGTCAAACAGATGAATTTGACAAAGTTATTGGACATACTAGAATCCTCATGAAAAATTTAGTGGAAAGGCGGGTTTTCACCCCATTCCGAGACAGTGACCAAACTTTCATTCTATGGACCTCAAATTAGCCCATATCGCGTATGTGCCTCTTCTGGAGTCAAACAGATGAATTTGATAAAATTATTGGACATTCTAGAATGCTCGTGAAAACTATACTGGATAGGCGGGTTTTCACCCCATTCCGAGACAGTGACCAAACTTTCATTCTTTTGACCTCCAATTAGCCCATATCGCGTATGTGGCGCTTCCGGAGTCAAACTGATGAATTTGAGTAAATTATTGGACAATCTAGAATCCTCATGAAAAAATGGAGTGGATAGGGGGCTTTTCACCCCATTCCGTGATATTAACCAAACTTTCATTCTTTTGACGTCAAATTAGACCGTATCACATATATGGCTCTTCTGTAGTCAAACAGATGAATTTCAAAAAATTATTGGACTTTCTAGAAGCCTCCTAAAAAATGGAGTGGATAGGCGGGTTTTCACCCTATTCTGAGACAGTGAGCAAATTTTTGTTCTTTTGACCTCAAATTAGCCCATATCGTGTAAGTGGCTCTTCTGGAGTCAAACAGATGAATTTCACAGAATTGTTGGACATTCTAGAAGCCTAATGACAAATGGAGTGGATAGGCGGATTTTCACCCCTTCTGAGACATTGAAAAAAATTTCGTTCTTTTGACCTCAAATTAGCCCATATCGCGTATGTGGCTCTTCTGGAGTCAAACAGATGAAATTGACAAAATTATTGGACATCCTACAATCCTCATGTAAAATGGAGTGGATAGGCGGGTTTTCACCCCATTCCGAGACAGTGAGCAAACTTTCATTCTTTTGACCTCAAATTAGACCATATCGCACATGTGGCTTTTCTGGAGTCAAACAGATGAATTTCACAAAATTATTGGACATTCAAGAATCCTCGTGAGAAATATAGTGGATAGGCGGGTTTTCATCCCATTCCGAGATAGTGACCAAACTTTCATTCCTTTGACCTCAAATTAGCCCATATCGCGTATGTGGCTCTTCTGGAGTCAAACAGATGAAATTGACAAAATTATTGGACATTCTACAATCCTCATGAAAAATATAGTGGATAGGCGGGTTTTCACCCCATTCTGGGCCAGTGACCAAACTTTCTTTCTTTTGACCTCAAATTATCCCATATCGCGTATGTGGCTCTTCTGGAGTCAAAGAGATGAATTTAGCAATATTATTGGACAATCTAGAATCCTCGTGAAAAATGGAGTGGATAGGCTGGTTTTCACCCCATTCCGAGACATTGACCAAACTTTCATTCTTTTGACCCAAAGTACACCATATCGCATATGTAGCTCGTCTGGAGTCAAACAGATTAATTTCACAAAATTATTGGACATTCTCGAAGCCTCATGAAAAATGGAGTGGATAGGCTGGTTTTCGCCCCATTCCGAGACAGTGACCAAACTTTCATTCTTATGACCTCAAATTAGCCCATATCGCGTATATGGCTCTTCTGGAGTCAAACAGTTGAATTTGACAATATTGTTGGACAATCTAGAATCCTCGTGAAAATTGGAGTGGATAGGGTGGTTGTCAGCCCATTCCGAGACAGTGATCAAACTTTCATTCTTTTGACCTCAAATTAGACCATATAGCACATGTGGTTGTTCTGGAGTCAAACAGATGAATTTCACAAAATTATTGGACATTCTAGAAGCCTCATGACTAATGGAGTGGATAGGCGGGTTTTCACCCCGTTCCGAGACAGTGACCAAATTTTCGTTCTTTTGACCTCAAATTAGCCCATATCGCGTATGTGGCTCTTCTGGAGTCAAACAGATGAAATTGACAAAATTATTGGACATTCTACAATCCTTATGAAAAATGGAGTGGATAGGCGGGTTTTCACCCCATTCCGAGACAGTGACCAAACTTTCATTCTTTTGACCTCAAATTAGACCAAATCTCGTATGTGGCCGCTCAGGTCTCAAAAAGATGAATCTGCCAACATTATTGGACATTCTAGAATCCTCGTGAAAATTGGAGTGTATAGGCGGGTTTTCACCCCATTCCGAGACAGTGAGCAAACATTCGTTCTTTTGACCTCAAATTAGCCCAAATCGCGTATGTGGCGCTTCTGGAGTCAAACAGATGAATTTGACAAAATTATTGGACATTGTAGAATCCTCCTGAAAAATGTCGTGGATAGGCAGGTTTTCTCCCCATTCCGAGACAGTGACCAAACTTTCATTATTTTGACCTCAAATTAGCCCATTTCGCATATGTGGCTCTTCTGGAGTCAAACAGATGAATTTGACAATATTATTGGACAATCCAGAATCCTCGTGAAAAATGGAGTGGATAGGCGGCTTTTCACCCCATTCCGAGACAGTGACCAAACTTTCATTCTTTTGACCTCAAATTAGCCCATATTCTGTATGTGGCTCTTCTAGAGTCTAACAGATGAATTTTACAATATTATTGCACCATCTAGAATGCTCGTGCAAAATGTAGTGGATTGCCTGGTTTTCACCCCATTCCGAGACAGTGACCAAACATTCATTATTTTGACCTCAAATTAGCCCATTTCTCGTATGAGGCTCTTCTGGAGTCAAACAGATGAATTTGACAAAATTATTGGACATTCTAGAAGCCTCCTGAAAAATGAAATGGATAGGCGGGTTTTCACCCCATTCAGAGACAGTGTCCAAACTTTCATTCTTTTGACCTCAAATTAGCCCATATTGCGTATGTGGCTCTTCTGGAGTCAAACAGATGAAATTGACAAAATTATTGGACATTCTACAATCCTCCTGCAAAATGGAGTGGATAGGCGGGTTTTCACCCCATTCTGAGACAGTGACCAAACTTTCATTCTCTTGACTTCAAATTAGCCCAAATAGCTTATGTGGCACTTCTGGAGTCAAACAGATGAAATTGAAAAAATTATTGGACATTCTAGAATCCTTGTGAAAAATGCAGTGGATAGGCGGGTTTTCACCCCATTCCGAGACAGTGACCAAACTTTCATTCTGTTGACCTCAAATTAGCCTATATCGCGTATGTGGCTCTTCTGGAGTGAAACTGATGAATTTATCAAAATTATTGGATATTCTAGAATCCTCATGAAAAATGGAGGGCATAGGTGGGTTTTCACCCCTTTCCGAGATAGTGACCAAACTTTCATTCCTTTGACCTCAAATTAGCCCATATCGCGTATGTGGCTCTTCTGGAGTCAAATAGATGAATTTGATAAAATTATTAGACATTTTAGAATCGTCGTGAAAAATATAGTGGATAGGCGTGTTTGCACCCCATTCCGAGACAGTGACCAAACTTTCATCCCTTTGACATCAAATTAGCCCATATCGCGTATGTGGCTCTTCTGGAGTCAAACAGATGAAATTGATAAAATTATTGGACATTCTAGAATCTTTGTGAAAAATGTAGTGGATTGGAGGGTTTTCACCCCATTCTGAGACAGTGACCAAACTTTCATTCTCTTGACTTCAAATTAGCCAAAATAGCTTATGTGGCGCTTCTGGAGTCAAACAGATGAAATTGAAAAAATTATTGGACATTCTAGAATCCTTGTGAAAAATGCAGTGGATAGGCGGGTTTTCACCCCATTCCGAGACAGTGACCAAACTTTCATTCTTTTGACCTCAAATTAGCCTATATCGCGTATGTGGATTAGGGCAAATCGCGTATGTGGCTCTTCTGGAGTGAAACTGATGAATTTATCAAAATTATTGGATATTCTAGAATCCTCATGAAAAATGGAGGGCATAGGTGGGTTTTCACCCCTTTCTGAGATAGTGACCAAACTTTCATTCCTTTGACCTCAAATTAGCCCATATCGCGTATGTGGCTCTTCTGATGTCAAATAGATGAAATTGACAAAATTATCGGACATTCTACAGTCCTCATGAAAAATGGAGTGGATAGGCAGGTTTTCACCCCATTCAAAGATAGTGACCAATCTTTCATTCTTTTGACCTCTAATTATCCCATATCGCGTATGTGGCTCTTCTGGAGTCAAACAGATGAAATTGACAAAATTATTGGACATTCTACAATCCTCTTGAAAAATGGAGTGGATAGGCGGGTTTTCACGCCATTCCGAGATAGTGACCAATCTTTCATTCTTTTGACCTCAAATTAGCCCATATCGCGTATGTGGCTCTTCTGGAGTCAAACAGATGAAATTGACAAAATTATTGGACATTCTACAATCCTCTTGAAAAATGGAGTGGATAGGCGGGTTTTCACTCCATTCCGAGAAAGTGACCAAACTTTCATTCTTTTGACCTCAAATTAGCCCATATCGCGTATGTGGCCCTTCTGGATTCAAATAGATGAAATTGACAAACTTATTGGACATTCTACAATCCTCATGAAAAATTGAGTGGATAGGAGGGTTTTCACCCCATTCCGAGACAATGACCAAACTTTCATTCTTTTGACTTCAAATTAGCCCAAATCGCGTATGTGGCTGCTCAGGATTCAAACAAATGAATTTGAAAAATTTATTGGACATTCTAGAATCTTCATGAAAAATGGAGTGGATAGGTGGGTTTTCCCGCCATTACGAGAGAGTGACCAAACTTTCATTCTTTTGACATCAAATTAGCCTAAATCATGTTGGTGGCCCTTCAGGACCCAAGCAGATGAATTTGACAACATTACTAGACATTCTAGAATCCACTTGAAAAATGTAGTGGATAGGTGGGTTTTCACCCCATTCTAAGATAGTGACCAAACTTTTCTTCTTTTGACATTAAATTAGCCCAAATCGCGTTCGTGGCCCTTCAGGACCCAAACATATGAGTTTGACAACATTATTGGACATTCTAGAATCCTTTTTAAAAATGGAGTGGATAGGGGGTTTTTCACACGATTCCAAACTGTGACCAAACTTTCATTCTTTTGACCTCAAATTAGCAAAAATCAAATTCATGGCCGTCAGGTCCCAAACAGATGGATTTGATGAAATTATTGGACATTCTAGAATCCTCATGAAAAATGGAGTAGATAGGTGAGTTTTCTCGCCATTCTGAGAGAGTGACCAAACTTTCACTCTTTCGACCTCAAATTAGACCAAATCGCGTATGTGGCTCTTCTGGAGTCAAACAGTTGAATTTGAAAAAATTATTGGACATTCTAGAATCCTCATGAAAAATGGAGAGGATAGGTGGGTTTTCACGCCCTTGGGAGATAGCAGCCAAACTTTCATTCTTGTTACCTCAAATTAGCCCAAATCGCACTCATGGCCTAGGTATTTTAGGGAACTCAAGAGTATGACACAAACTTCACAAATTCTGGATATGACAATAGATATTGCTCAAAACACTTCCACCACAACTTTTTTTTTTTCAGTATTTTTTTTTTTGAATCAAAATTTTTTTTCTTTTTCTTTTTCTGATGCTCTTGTCTTTTTTTTTTTTCGTTTTTCTCCTCTACTGAAATTTAAAGAGAATGCAGAATCTATCACAAACAACAAAACTCAAGAAATCTGAACCCAGAAATTCCAGAAAAGCGTCAATTTTGGAAAGAATATAACTCACAGTGGAAATTTTGGATTGAGATGAAACTAAAACGAGCAGAAAGCAGAGATTCTAAACTATGAAAATGACCTATTGAATGATGTAAAACATAAAGGAAAAGTGGTCAAACAAAGAACCCTTAGAGAGAATCCACTCTCAAGAAACAAAGTGCAGAAGTGCAACTTTCATTTATGATTCAAATTTGAATTGTCTTTTTTACAAATGAAGAAGCACCAAGTATTTATAGGAACCTAATTGTAGTAGGTGCAAATCTGAACATAGAAATTACAAATTATAAAACCATGTTCTAGGAAACCTAAAAGTCTAATATAATAAACACAAAAGTCTAATACAATCTAGAAGAAAGTTGAAAACTCAAATACAAATGCAAGAGAAAACAAAAGTCAAATCTGCCACCAACTCCTTGTTGATTTTCGCACACCTAACTTCAAGAATATGTAATCAGCAAATTAAGGCTCAAAATGTGCTTATTTAGGCCCAAATGAGCCTCCCATGTGTAGTACTAGGTCCAAGCTCTTTGTTTTGAAGTTTAAGCCCAAAACTTGATTAACAACTCCATTTTTAGCACAAATGAACTTAGTGACGTTTTCAGCATCTTTGTTTTGTAAATCAGATTTATTGATCCAATTGCCATTTGATTTACAACAACTTCTTCAATCAGCCCAATCAATGCTTCCTTGAATATTTTAGCTTGTGCTCTCATGATTTGTTGAGTTGGAATTTGATAATGATAATTTGAAACGGAAGAGATGTCACTTGAATTTGAAGGGACAACTTGTTGATTCTGGATCGCATCATTCCCTCTCTCCTCAAAAGGATTCGTCCTCGAATCTTGACTTGAATTTGGAGAGTTAATTTGTTGATTCTGGGTCGCATCATTCACGACGCAAACAGATGAATTTGGCAGCAATATTAGGCATTATAGAATCCCCATTGAAAATTGAGTGGATAGGTGGGTTTTCACGCCATTTCGATACTGTGACTAAACTTTCATTATTTTGACCTCAAATTAGGCCAAATCACATTAGTGGCCGTTCAGGACCCAAACATATGAATTTGACAACATTATTGGACATTCTAGAATCCTCTTGAAAAATGGAGTGGATAGGGGGTTTTTCACGCCATTCTGAGACTGTTACCAAAGTTTCATTCTTTTGACCTCAAATTAGCATAAATCGCATTCGTGGCCGTTCAGGACCAAACAAATGGATTTGAGGAAATTGTTGGACATTCTAGAATCCTCATGAAAAATGGGGTGGATAGGTGGATTTTCACGTCATTCCAAGACAGGGACCAAACTTTCATTATTTCGACCTCAAATTTGGCTAAATTGCGTTGGTGGTGCATCAAGACCCAAACATATGAATTTGACAACATTATTGGAGATTCTAGAATCCTCATGAAAAATGGAGTGGATAGGTGGGTTTTCACCTCATTCCGAGACAGTGACCAAACATTCATTATTCTGACCTCAAATTAGGCCAAATCGCGTATGTGGCCGTTTAGGACCCAAACAGATGAATTTGACAAAAATATTGGACATTTTTGAATCATCATGAAAAATAGGGTGGATAGGTGGGTTTTCACCCCATTCTGAGACATTGACCAAACTTTCATTCTTTTTACCTCAAATTAGCCCAAATCCCGTTCATGGCCGTTCACGACGCAAACACATGAATTTGGCAGCAATATTAGGCATTCTAGAATCCTAATGAAAAATGGAGTGGATACGTGGGTTTTCACCCCATTTCGAGACACTACCAAACTTTCATTATTTTGACCACAAATTAGGCCAAATTTCGTTGGTGGCCCACCAGGACCCAAACATATGAATTTGACAACATTAATGGACATTTTAGAATCCTCATGAAAAATGGAGTGGATAAGTGGGTTTTCACCCCATTCCGAGACAGTGACCAAACATTCATTCTTCTGCCTCAAATTTGGCCAAATTGCGTATGTGGCAGTTTAAGTCACAAACAGATGAATTTGACAACAATATTGGACATTCTAGAATCCTCATGAAAAATGGAGTGAATAGGTGGGTTTTCACTCCATTCCGAGATAGTGACCAAACTCTCATTCTTTTTACCTCAAATAACTCATATTGCATTTGTGGCTATTCAGGAAACAAACAGATGAATTTGACAACATTATTAGGCATGCTAGAATCCTCATGAAAAATGAAGTGGCTAGGTGGGTTTTCACTGCATTCCGATACAGTGACCAAACTTTTACTCTTTTGACCTCAAATTAGGCCAAATCACTTTGGTGGCCTTTCAGGACCCAAGCAGATGAATTTGACAACATTATTGAACATTCTAGAATACTCATGAAAAATGGCGTGGATAGGTGGGTTTTAACCTCATTCCATGATAGTGACCAAATTTTCATTCTTTTGACAAAAATTTAGGCAAAATCGCGTATGTGGCCGTTCAGAACCCAAAGAGATGAATTTGAGAACTTTATTGGACATTCTAGAATCCTAATGAAAAATAGAGAGGATAGGTGGGTTTTCACGCCATTCCGAGACTGTGGCCAAACTTTCATTCTTTTGACTTCAAATTAGCCAAAATCACATTTGTGGCCGTTCAGTACCAAAAAATGTGGATTTGACAACATTATTTGATATTCAGAATCCTTATGAAAAATGGAGTGGGGAGGTTGATTTCATCCCATTCCGAGACAGTGACCAAACTTTCATTCTTTTGACCTCAAATTAGACCAAATAGCATTCGTGACCGTTCAGGACCCAACAAAGATGGATTTCACGACATTATTGGACATTCTAGTATCCTCAGGAAAATTAGAGCGGATAGGTGCGTTTTCACGCCATTCCAAGACAGTGACCAAACTTTCATTCTTTTGACCTCAAATTAGCCCAAATCACGTTGTTGGCCCTTCAGGACCCAAACAGAAGAATTTGACAACATTATTGGACATTCTAGAATCCTCATTAAAAATGGAGTGGATAGGTGGGTTTTCACCCCATTCCAAGACAGTGACCAAACTTTCATTCTTCTGACCTCAAATTAGGCCAAATCGCTTATGTGGCCGTTTAGGAACCAAACAGATGAATTTGACAACATTATTGGACATTCTAGAATCATCATGAAAAATGGGGTGGATAGGGTGATTTTCATGCTATCATGAGACTGTGAACAAACTTTCATTCTTTTGACCTTAAATTAGAATAAATTAAGTTTGTGGCCATTCAGAATCCAAACAGATGAATTTGAGAACAATATTAGGCATTCTACAATCCGCATGAAAAACGGAGTGGATAGGCGGGTTTTCATGCCATTTCGAGACAGTGACCAAACTTTCATTATTTTGACCTCAAATTAGGCCAAATTGCATTGGTGGCCCATCTGGACCCAAACATGAATTTTGACAACATTATTGGACGTTCTGGAATCCTCATGAAAAATGGAGTGGATAGGCGGGTTTTCACTCAATTCCGAGACAGTGGCCAAACTTTCATTCTTCTGACCTGAAATTAGGCCAAATCGCATATGTGGCCGTTTAGGACCCAAACAGATGAATTTGACAACAATGTTAGACATTCTAGAATCATCATGAAAAATGGGGTGGATAGGTGGGTTTTCCCCCCATTCCGAGACAGTGACCAAACTGTCATTCTTTTTACCTGAAATTAGCCGAAATCACGTTCGTGGCCGTTCATGACGCAAACAGATGAATTTGGCAGCAATATTAGACATTCTAGAATCCTAATGAAAAATGGAGTGGATAGGTGGGTTTTCATGGCATTTCGAGACACTGACGAAACTTTAATTATTTTGACCTCAAATTCATGCCATTCTGAGATTGTGACCCAACTTTCATTCATTTGACCTCAAATTAGACCAAATCGCATTCGTGGCCGTACAGGACCCAAACAGATGGATTTGACGAAATTATTGGACATTCTAGAATCCTCAAGGAAATTGGAGTGGATATGTGAGTTTTCACGCCATTCCGAGACAGTGACCAAACTCTCATTCTTTTTACCTCAAATTAGCCCAAATCACGTTCGTGGCCTTTCACGACGCAAACAGATGAATTTGGTAGTAATATTAGACATTCCGAGACAATGACCAAACTTTCCTTATTTTGACCTATAATTAGCCCAAATCTCGTATGTGGCTCTTCTGGAGTCAAACAGATGAATTTGAAAAAATTATTAGACATTCTAGAATCCTCATGAAAAATGGAGTGCATAGGCGGGTTTTCATCCCATTCTGAGACAGTGACCAAACTTTCATTATTTTGACCTCAAATTATCCCAAATAGCGTATGTCGACGTTCAGGACGCAAACAGATGAATTTGAAACATTATTGGAAATTCAAGAATCCTCAAGAAAAATGGAGTGGATAAGTGGGTTTTCAAGCCATTCTGAGACAATGACCAAACTTTCATTCTTATAACCTTAAATTACCCCAAATCGTGTTAGTGGTCGTTCAGGTCCCAAAATTATGAATTTCACAACAATATGAGGCATTCTAGAATCCTCATGAAAAATGGAGTGGATAGGTAGATTTTCACACCATTCCGAGACAGTGATCAAAATTCCATTATTTTGACCTCAAATTAGCCCAAATCACGTTTGTGGCCGTTCTGAACCCAAACAGATGAATTTTACAACATTATTGGAAATTTTTGAATCCTCATAAAAATGGAGTGTATAGGTGGGTTTTCACGCTATTCCAAGACAGTGACCAAACTTTCATTCTTTTGACCTCAAATTAGCCCAAACCGCGTTGTTGGCCTTTCAGGATCGAAACAGATGAATTTGACTAAATTATTGGACATTCTAGAATCCTCATGAAAAATGGTGTCGATAGGTGGGTTTTCACCCCATTCCGAGGCAGCGACCAAACTTCCATTCTTCTGACCTTAAATTAAGCCAAATCTCGTATGTTGTCCTTTAGGTCCCAAACAGATTAATTTGACAACAATATTGGACATTCTAGAATCATCATGCAAAATGGAGTGGATAGGTGGGTTTTCACGGTATTCCGAGACAGTGACCAATCTTTCATTCTTTTCACCTCAAATTCGCCCAAATCACGTTTGTGGCAGTTCAGGTCCGAAACAGATGAATTTCACAACAATATCAGGTATTCTGGAATCCTCATGAAAAATGGAGTGGATAGGTGGGGTTTCACGCCATTCCGAGACAGTGACCAAACTTTCATTCTTTTTACCTTAGATTAGCCCAAATCGTGTTCAGGGCCGTTCAGGACTCGAACAGATGAATTTGACAACATTATTGTTCATTCTAGAATCCTCATGAAAAATGGAGTGGATAGGTGGATTTTCATGCCATTACGAGATAGTGGCCGAACTTTCATTCTTTTAACCTCAAATTAGACCAAATCGCGTTTGTGGCCGTTCAGGACCCAAACAGATGAATTTTACAACCTTATTGGACATTCTAGAATCCTCATGAAAAATGGAGTGGATAGGTGAGTTTGCACGCTATTCTGAGACAGTGACCAAACTTTCATTCTTTTTACCTCAAATTCGCCCAAATCACGTTTGTGGCCGTTCAGGACACAAACAGATGAATTTGAGAACAATATTAGGCATTCCAGAATCCAAATGAAAAATGGAGTGGATACTTGGGTTTTCACGCCATTCCAAGATAGTGACCAAACTTTCATTATTTTGACCTCAAATTAGTCCAAATCGCATTTGTGGCCATTCAGGACCCAAACAGATGAATTTTACAACATTATTGGACATTCTAGAATCCTCATGAAAAATGGAGGGGATAGGTGAGTTTTCACGATATTCTGAGACAGTGACCAAACTTTCATTCTTTTGATAGCAAATTAGCCCAAATCATGTATATGGCTGTTCAGGACCCAAACAGTTGAATTTTACAACATTATTGGACATTCTAAAATTATCATTAAAAATGGATTGGATAGGTGGGTTTTCACGCCATTCTTAGACAGTGACCAAACTTTCATTCTTTTGGCCTCAAATTAGACCATATCATGTATGTGGCCGTTTAAGACCTAAACAGATGAATTTTTCTGCAATACTAGGCCTTTTGGAATCCTCAGGAAAAATGGAGTTGATAGGTGGATTTTCACGCCATTCTGAGACAGTGACCAAACTTTCATTCTTTTATCCTCAAATTAGCCCAAATCGCGTATGTGGCCGTTTAGGACCCAAACAGATGAATTTTGAAACAATATTGGACATTCTGGTATCCTCATGGATAATTACGTGTATATGTGTTTTTTCTCACCATTCCGAGACAATGACCAAATTTTCATTCTTTTGACCCCAAATTATTCCAAATCATGTATACGGCCGTTTAGGACCGAAACAGATGAATTTGACAACAATATCAGGAATTATGGAATCCTCATGAAAAATAGAGTGGATATGTGGGTTTTCTCGCCATCCCGAGATAGTGACCAAACTTTCATTCTTTTGACCTCAAATTAGCCCAAATCGTGTATGTGGCCGTTCATGAGTCAAACAGATGAATTTGACAAATTTATTGGACATTCTAGAATCCTCATGAAAAATGGAGGGGATAGGTATGTTTTCACGCCATTTGGAGACAGTGACCAAACTTTCTTTCTTTTTACCTCAAATTAGGCAAAATCGCGTATGTGGCCGTTCAGAATCAAAACGGATGAATTTGGAAACAACATTAGGCATTCTTGAATCCTCATGAAAAATAGAGTGAATATGTGAGTTTTCACGCCATTCCGAGACAGTGACCAAACTTTTATTCTTTTGCCCTCAAATTAGCCTAAATTACGTTTGTGGCCGTTCAGGACCCAAACAGATGAATTTGACAACAATGTTAGGAATTCTAGAATCCTCATGAAAAACGGAGTAGATAAGTTGGTTTTCACCCCATTACGAGACAGTGACCATACTTTCATTCTTTTCATCTCAAATTAGCTCAAATCGCGTATGTGGCTGTTCAGCACCCAAACAAATGAATTTGACAACAATATGAGGCATTCTAGACTCCTTATGAAAAAAGGAGTGGATGGGGGGGTTTCACGGTATTCCGAGACAGTGACCAAACTTTGATTCTTTTGACCTCAAATTAGCCCAAATTGCGTATGTGGCTGTTCAGCACCCAAAAAGATGAATTTGACAACAATAGTGGACATTATGGAATCCTCATGAAATAGGGAGTGGATATGTGGGTTTTCACCCCATTCCGAGATAGTGACCAAACTTTCATTCTTTTGACATCAAATTAGCCAAAATCACGTATGTGGCCATTCCTGGCCCAAGCAGATGAATTTGAAAGCAAAATTTGGCATTCTCGAATCCTCATGAAAAATGGAGTTGGTATGTGGGTTTCCACGCCATTCTGAGACAGGGACCAAGCTTTCATTCTTTTTACCTCAACTAGCTTAAATCTAGTATGTGTTCGTTTTTAGCAAGAATGGATGAATTTCACACCAACATCAACCATTCTGGAATCCTCATGAAAAATGGAGCGCGTATGTGTGTTTTCAAGCTATTTCGAGATGGTGACCAAATTTCATTCTTTCGGCCTCAAATTAGCAAAAATCGCGTAAGTGGTCGTTTCTGGGCCAAACAGATGAATTTGACAACAATATTAGGCATTCTGGAATCCTTACAAAAAAAATAGAGCAGGTATGTGGGTTTCAAGCCAACCGGGACAGTGACCAAACTTTCATTCTTTTGACATCAAATTAGCTCAAATCACATTTGTGGCCATTCAGGGCCCAAATAGATAAATTTCACAACAATATTAGGCGTTTTAAAATTATCATGAAAAATTGAGTGTGTATGTGGTTTTTAATTCATTCCGAGACAGTGGCTAAACTTTCATTCTTTCGACATCAAATTAGCCTAATCACGTATGTGGCCGTTTAGAGCCCAAATGATGAATTTGAAAACAATATTAGGCATTCTAGAATCCTCATGAAAAATAAAGTGCATACGTGGGTTTCCACGCCATTCCAAGATAGTGACCAAACTTTCATTTTTTTGGGCTCAAATTAGCTAAAATAGCATAAGTCCCCGTCAGGGTCCAAACAGATGAATTTTTCCATAATATTAGGCATTCTGGAAGCCTCTTGAAAAATAAAGTGGGTATATGGGTTTTGATGCCATTCCGAGATAGTAACTAGGCTTTCATTCTTTTGGCCTAAAATTAGCCAAAATCGTGTAGGTAGCCATTCAGGGGCCAAACAGATGAATTTGACAACAATATTAGGCATTCTTGAATCCTCATGAAAAATAGAGTGGTTATGTGGGTTTTCACGCCATTGCGAGATAGTAACCAAACTTTCATTCTATTGACATCAAATTAGCCCAAATCATGTATGTGGCCTTTTCTGGCCCAAGCAGATGAATTTGAAAACAAAATTTGGCATTCTCGAATCCTTATGAAAAATGGAGTTGGTATGTGGGTTTTCACGCCATTCTGAGACAGGGACCAAGCTTTCATTCTTTTCACCTCAAGTAGCTTAAATCGAGCATGTGTTCGTTTATAGCAAGAATGGATGAATTTCACACCAACATCAACCATTCTGGAATCCTCATGAAAAATGGAGCGAGTATGTGGGTTTTCAAGCCATTTTGAGACGGTGACCAAATTTCATTCTTTTGACCTCAAATTAGCCAAAATTGTGTAAGTGGCCGTTCAGGGCCTAAACAGATAAATTTGACAATAATATTAGGCATTATAGAATCCTGATGAAAAAATGGAAGAGGTATGTGGGTTTCAAGCCATCCAGGACAGTGACCAAACTGTGATTTTTTTGACATCAAATTAACCCAAATCACATATGTGGCCATTCCGAGCCTAAGCAGATGAATTTGACAACAAAATAAGGCATTCTCGAATCCTCATGAAAAATGGAGCAGGTATGAGGGTTTTCAAGCCTTTCTGTGATACTGACCAAACGTTCATTCTTTTGACATCAAATTAACCCATATTGCGTATATGGCCGCTAAGGGCCCAAACATATGAATTTCACAACAATATTAGGCGTTCTATAATCATCATGAAAAATAGAGTAGGTATGTGGGTTTTCAAGCCATTTCGAGACGGTATTTCATTCTTTTGACCTTAAATTAGCCCAAGTCGCGTATGTGGACGTTCAGGGCCTAAAGAAATGAATTTCAGAACAATATTAGGCATTCTTGAATCCTCATGAAAAATGAAGTGGGTACGTGAGTTTTCAATCCATTCTGAGACAATGACCCAACTTTCATTCATTTTACCTTAAATTATCCAAAATCGCATAAGTGGTCATGCAAAGCCCAAGATGAATTTGACAACAATATTGGGTATTCTGGAATCCTCACAAAAAATAAAGTGGGTATGTAGGTTTCCAAGCCATTCCGAGAGAGTGAAGAAATTTCATTCTTTTGACCACAAATTAGCCCATATAGTATATGTGGCCGTTTAGGGCCTAAATAGATGAAATTGATAACATTATTAGGCATTCTGGAATCCTCATAAAAAATGGAGTGGGTTTGTAAGTTGTCAAGCCATTGCAAGACAGTGACCAAACTTTCATTATTTTGACCTCAAATAGATCAAATCACGTATATGGCCATTACGAGCCAAAACAAATGAATTTGACAACAATATTTGGCATTATGGAATCCTCATGAAAAATGGAGTAGGTATGTGGGTTTTGAAGCCATTACGATATAGTGACCAAAAGTTCATTCTTTTGACCTCAAATTAGCCCAAATTGTGTATCTGGCCGTTAGGGCCCAAATAGATGAATTTCACATCCATATTAGGCGTTTTGGAATTCTCATGAAAAATGAAGAAGGTATGTGGGTTTTCAAGCCATTCTGAGGCAGTGACCAAACATTGCTTCTTTTGACCTCAAGTTAGCCTAAATGGTGTATATGGCCATTAAGGGTCCAAACAGATGAATTTGACAACAATATTAGGTATTTTGAAAACCTAATGAAAAATGGAGAGGGTATATAGGTTTTCAAAACATTATGAGAGAGTGACCAAACTTTCATTCCTTTGACCTCAAATAGCTCAAATCACGTATGTGGCCATTCAAGACACAAACAGAAGAATTTTAAAACAACATTAGGCATTCTAGAATCCTCATGAAAAATGGAGTGAGTGCGTGGGTTTTCACAGCATTCCGAGACAGTGACCAAACTTTCATTCTTTTGACCATCAAGTAGCCCAAATCACATATGAGGTCGTTTATAGCAAAAACGGAAGAATTTGACAACAATATCAACCATTCTGGAATCTATTGGAAATTGTGCCCTAAGGGCCAATCATTGTACTTTGAACATTATTATTTCAATGAAATTTCTCCATTATGTTATCATATTATGTGCATGTTAACTGTGATAATTGTATCCTTGGATAATTCATAAAGATTGTCCTAAAATGTCCCTGATCGGTCATCTATGCGGGAGCAGAAATGAAACAAGATCAGTATGACTTTGATAAGATATGGAGATACGAATCAAAGTCTTAGGCACTTGTAAGAGTACAAGGTGCTGGACCGACCCACTATGAGAAAGCTATATGGATCAAGTCATAAGCTTTTCTCATGTATAAATCGCCTAAATCGCATATGGGTATTTGGGTTTTCAAGCCATTCTGAGATAGTGACCAATGTTTGATTCTTTTGACCTAAAATTAGCCTAAATCGCATATGTGGCCTTTACGGGCCCAAACAGATGAATATCACAACAATATTAGGCATTGTAGAATCCTCATGACAAATGGAGTAGTTATGTGGGTTTACAAGCCATTCCGAGACAGTGACCAAACGTTTATTCTTTTGTGCTTAAATTAGACCAAATCGCGTATGTGGCCGTTAAGGGCCCAAACAGATGAATTTCCCAACGATATTAGGTTTTCTTGAATCATCATGAAAAATGGAGTCTATATGTGTGTTTTCAAGCCATTCTGAGACAATGACCAACCATTCATTCTTTTGACCTCAAATTAGCAGAAATCGCGTATGTGGCCATTAAGGGTCTAAACATATGAATTTGACAACAATATTAGGTATTTTGGAAACCTAATGAAAAATGGAGAGGGTATATAGGCTTTCAAGCCATTCTGAGACAGTGACAAACTTTCATTCTTTTGACCTTAAATTAGCTCAAATTGCTTATGTGGCCGTTCAGGGCCTAAACAGATGAATTTGACAATAATATTAGGTATTCTGAAATCCTCATGAAATATGGAGTGGGTATATTGGTTTTCAAGCCATTTGAAGAAAGTGATCAAACATTCATTCTTTTGACCTCAAATTAGCCCAAATCGAGTATCTAGCCGTTAAGGGCCCAAATAGATGAATTTTACATCAATATTAGGCGTTCTGGAATTCTCATGAAAAATGAAGAAGGTATGTGGGTTTTCAAGCCATTCCGAGGTAGTGACCAAACGTTGCTTCTTTTGACCTCAAATTAGCCCAAATATCATATGTGGCCATTAAGGGCCAAAACAGACGAATTTGACAACAACATTAGGCATTTTTGAATCCTGAATAAAAATGGAGTGTGTTTGTGTGTTTTCAAGCCATTCCGAGATAGTGACCAAACTTTCATTCCTTTGACCTTAAATAGCTTAAATCACGTATATGGCCATTCAAGACACAAGCAGAAGAATTTGAAAACAACATTAGGCATTCTAGAATCCGCATGAAAAAAGGAGTGGGTGCGTGGGTTTTCACGCTATTTCGAGACAATGACCAAATTTTCATTCTTTTAACCACCAAGTAGCCCAAATCACGTATGAGGTCATTTATAGGAAAAACAGAATAATTTGACAACAATATCAACCATTCTGGAATCCTCATGAAATATGGAGTAGGTATGCTTATTTTCAAGCCATTTCAAGACAGTGACCAGACTTTCATTCTTTTGACCTTAAATTAGCCCAAAATGTGTATGTGGCCGTTGAGAGCCCAAACAAATGAATTTGACAATATTAGGCATTTTGGAATCGTCATGAAATATGGAGTAGGTTTGTGGGCTTTCAAGCCATTCTGAGATAGTGACCAAACGTTCATTCTTTTGACCTCGAATTAGACTAAATCGCGTATGTGGCCGTTAGGGCCCAAACAGATGAATTTGATAACAATATTAGGTATTTTGGAATCTTAATGAAAAATGGAGTAGGTCTGTGGGTTTATAAACTTTCATTCCTAGGACCTAAATAGCTCAAATCACGTATGTGGCCATTTAGGGCACAAACAAAAGAATTTAAAAACAATATTAGGAATTCTAGAATTCTCATGAAAAATTAAGTAGTTATGTGGGTTTTAACGCCATTCTGAGACAGTGACCAAGCTTGCATTCTTTTGACCTCTAAGTAGACAAAATCACATTTATGGTGGTTTAGAGCCAAAACGGATGATTTTGACAATAATATAAACCATTCTAGAATACTCATGAAAAATGGATAAAGCATCCAGATTTTCAACCCATTTCGTGACAGTGACCAAACTTTCATTCCTTTGACCTAAATAGCTCAAATCATGTATGTGGCCATTTAGGGCACAAACAAAAGAATTTAAAAACAATATTAAGAATTCTAGAATCCTCATGAAAAATTAAGTAGGTATGTGGGTTTTCAGGCCATTCTGGGACAGTGACCAAGCTTGCATTCTTTTGACCTCTAAGTAGACAAAATCACGTTTGTGGTGGTTTAGAGCCAAAATGGATGATTTTGACAATAATATAAACCATTCTAGAATACTCATGAAAAATGGATAAAGCATCCATATTTTCAAGCCATTTCGCGACAGTGACCAAAATTTCATTTCTTTGACCTCAAATAGCTCAAATCACGTATACGGCCATTCAAGACACAAATAGAAGAATTTGAAAATTGAAGTGGGTACGTGAATGGCCACATACGCGATTTGGGCTAATTTGAGGTCAAAAGAATGAAAGTTTGGTCACTATTTCACCTTAAAAACCCACGCACTCGCTTTATTTTACATGAGGATTCTAGAATGCCTTATATTATTGTCAAATTCATCTGTTTGGGCCTTGAATGGCCATATACGTGATTTGGGCTAATTTGAAGTCAAAACAATGAAAGTTTGGTCACTATGTTGGAGTAGCTTGAAATCCCACATACCTACTCCATTTTTCAAGAGGATTCCATAATGCCTTATATTGTTGTCAAATTCATATGTTTGGATCCTAAACGGCCACGTACGCGATTTGGGCTACTTTGAGGTCAAAAGAATGAAAGTTTGCTCACTGTCTCAAAATGGCTTGAAAACCAACGTACCCGCTCCATTTCTAATAAGGATTCGAGAATGCCTAAAATACTTCTCAAATTCAGTTGTTTTGGCCTTGAATAGCCACATACACTATTTGGGCTAATTTGAAGTCAAAAGAATGAAAGTTTAGTCATTATCTTGGAATGGTTTGAAAACCTACTACCCACTCCACTTTTCATGAGGATTTCATAATGCCTAATATTGTTGTTAAATTCATATGATTTGGCTCTTAACGGCCACATATGCCATTTGGCTTAATTTAAGGTTAAAAGAATGAAAGTTTGGTTACTGTCTTGGTGCATTATACAGAGAGCGAACATAGGGTGGTGCGTACGGCAAGGAAACTTTCATTCTTTCTCACACAAAGCAACTAACAAAAGATTATAAGTCATCAACATAAGCAAAGGACTCTATCAAATACCTACCGTTGCTAGAATCAACGCTTTGATACAAAAAATGTAACACCTTATGTCCAATAGACTCATATAGTGCAAAAGAGTAGTGAAATCAGTATGGAACTAGAATTCTATCCCAAGTTAAACTTGTCAAATGACTTAACATTTTGATATGCTTAGAGTGTTAAAGGCACAGTTCTACAAGCATACAGAAATACTACAAATATACTGATATTAAGTACATGATTACATACAGAGTCTCCCCTAGGGTTTGAAAATATATATAAAAATTGTCCAAACACTAGTACAGAAAAGGGTTTTTAGACTGGAACATTTAGACCGGTTATATCGAATAAGGTCTTAAAAATATGACCGGTTGCATTTTTGTAATTATGATGAAATATTAAGACCGGTTATAGTAAAAACCGGTCTTAAAATATATACAATTAAAAAAATAAATATATGTAATATATTTTCTAGACCGGTTCTAAAAATAACCGGTCTAGAAAATATTAGGAAAAAAGACAGAAAAATACCATTTGAACTTCAAAATTCAGCTGACAAGAATGGTAATGAGATTGACAACGCAAATCTTTGTCAAAGACTAATTTGGGATTTTGAAGTTCAAGTGGTATTTTTCTGTCTTTTTCCCAAAATATTATCTGAATTAAAGACAGGTTGTAAATGAAAACCGGTCTTAAATATATATTTTAAGACTGGTTTTGAAATAGAACCGGTCTTAAATATTACTTTCAAGACCGGTTGTAATTGACAACCGGTCTTAAAACTGACCTGGATTTCAAAAGGTGCCTAAATTTGACTCTAAAATCTAAAACTCAAGCACATCAGCAAAACCCCTCCATCGTCTCACGGCAGCTCCTCCTTTCCCCTTCTCTCCTCCGTCCTTAACTTTGCCGCCATCAACGGAGATTTACTGTTGAATACATTGTCGGAAGGCTATCGTTGTTTGTTCCCTCCGATTGGTTTAGTTCTCAACCTCGTTTTTATTGTCAAGTTTGTGTTTTCATTTTATTTTTGGGTTTTTCATTGAAATTGTGAGATGACCTTGCCTCTATTTTCTTTGTTCAATTCCTGCAGCAAGTGGCCAAGGACTGTTCAAATCCAGAGGAAGAAGAGGATCCTTAAGCAAAGGTTTAAGGTACCGTTTAATTATTCTGAAATTGTGGACCTGGGTTTATTTTGGTGGTTTTCCATTTGCATTACAGACTATAGTTTAAGCTTGTTGCTTCTAGTGGACCTGGGTTAATTATTCTATTTGAAAGTGATGATTTTGGGAGTCATAGTGATGATTTTGATATTAGTTGAAGACTATAGTTTAAGCTTGTTGCTTCTAGTGGTGTAGCTTCTGTTATATTGTTTTGTTTGGTTTAAGCTTGTTTGGTTTTCTTTTGTTTGATTTTGATCCTAGTTGAAGACTATAGTGGTGTAGCTCCTAGTTGATTTTGCTAAACTCGGTTCTGTTTTGTTTGGTTTAAGCTTGTTGCTTCTGTTATATTGATTTTATAGCTTTTAGTTTCCTTCTTTTGATTCAGCCATGTGATTTGAATTTAAAATCTTTACCAATTTGAAAACTTACTTTAGGGAATTGCTTTTGCAATTGCAATTAATCATCCCTCCTTCATCTTAATTATTGCTTTAGTTGATATTGGTTATCAACTTGTGCATTGCAATTAATTATTTGTTCATGTTTGCATAACTTGGGAATTGCTTTTGAACGATGCCTTTGTAGATAGTTCCATGTTATAACAATAAGCACTATGTAGTAAAATTTCCTTAAATAGTGTCTTTAAAGTATTTTTAAACAATAAGTCGTCCTAGTGAAGGTACTCCTGATTCAACTAATCCAAATCAGAGCGAGCCTAGCAATGCTTTGTGCTAGGAACACAATAAGCCACATAACCGGCCTAGATGAAGGGGTAGGAGAGCCACCCGATTGACAGACATTCCTTTCAATCGAAATACCGGGCAAAAGATTCCAATTGAGTTTGATAGATATTAGAAACCAATTGGGCCTAATGGACAACGGTATAGGAGTTTTGTCGGCCTCCTAGCATGCAACAAGCTTAGCATCTTGATAGAGCAGTGGAGAAATGTCGATAAAGGTGTGAAGCAACAAATTTGGGAAACTATCCAGCTCACTTACAACATTCCTGAGAATGAAGTCTTGTATGACAAGACAATGATGTATTGTGATGAAAGCTGGAGGAAGTTTAAGACAAATCTAGACAACAATTACGTGCATATCGAGGTGGAAGAAGGTCAGCCTCTTCCTAATCCGTGAAATCAGTATTCTTTTATTGACGAACAGACTTGGCAAGAACTTAGACGGCTTCGGACTACTCCAGAAGCTTTGGTGAGTTGACTTATTTTGTAATTGATTTGTTTATGAATTATGAATTGTCTTTATTGATTTACAATGACTTACTTTTGATTTCTTATTCACAAGAAAAAAGGAAAAAGGCCCAAGAGAGTTGTTGAAAGAATGATTGGCCCCATACAATGTCCGTGGGGGGTATGCAAAGCCGAAAAAGACTTGTTGGTGGCCAAACTGAAGATATTGGAAGAAGCAGCTCAATCCGATCCTTCTGTTCTTCTTTCTCCACTATCTCTGATACATCGCGAACAGAAGTGGTTGTTCGCTCACCAAAAGATGAGCGGGTCTTATACGAGTGAACAATCTCGTATGGTCGGTGAGAAAATGTAAGTATTGTTGTTGATTTGTTGTTATTAATTATTTTGTAAACAAATTTCATTACTAACATTTGTCATATGTGTCTTATAGGAGGAGCTTCAAAAAAAAAGCCAAGGGAACGTTTAGGTTAAATGGGAGGAATGACATCCTGACTGTAGCTATAGGAAAACCTGAGCACCCTGGCCATGTCAGGGGGATTGGAGGAGGGGTAGGCATAAGTAATTACTTTGGAGCACCCTCACGCCGTTCCTCAAGTAGTATGGTGACTAGGGAGGAGATGGAGCGTATATTGGCCACTGTGAGGGCGGAAGCTAGGGCCGAGGCAGAAACATCATTTGATGCACGATTTGAAGAAAGGTTCAGCAAGATGAAGGAGGAATGGATGATCATGACGAGCACAAGACAAGCAGATACCAGTGCTCCCCAGGCTCATTTCCTAAACCCTAAGCAGAGCACTAAAGGGAGTTGCATTGGTTAGTCATCAAAGGGTCCTGGAAAGAAATTGGTGAGCCTTGTGACTTGCTTGTGGAGGATCCTCTCAGACAATTAGTTCCACGGGGGAGCATGCACAACTTGGGATCAATTGTCCACCACCAAGAAATAAAGGATGATCAAGTCAGAGTGGCAATTGAAGAGGTGATCATTGCAGATACACCCCTCCCTATCCCTGTTGATGACTTCAAGGTTGTGGGCGATGTCATTACTCTTTCATCTTGTGGCCAAAGAACCTTATTTCTGATCAAGCTAAGGAATCCCCGCCACCTCCACCTCCCTCCACTCAAGATGTTTCACTGCCTCCATTGAATGGCATGCAGCAAATGATTCTAATGGCATATGATATGTCCTTTTGAACAAGAGATTGGTCTACTGAGTCAGCTGTTGGCAAGTCAGAGGCATAATGCTATCTTGAGAGGGATGATTTAATGTCCTTGGTAGCTCCTCTATAGTAGCTTATGATTTTGATTGTCCAGCTCTTTTTGATGTAATTATCTTCTCAAATTAGAAGTTAATATATTACAAATTATGCCATTAAACTTTGATTTAATGTCCCTGCTTGAATTATTATAGGTGCATACATCGTAGGTTGGTTGACTCTGGCAAAACTGATAAATTTGGACTCCTATGCCTAATTCAACTCTATGACAAAGGGACCACTACTGTTATCAGACACACATACTTATTGCACAGGCTTAGTGAAACCTCAATTGAGTGTTTCTTGGCTCCATATTTGCATGGGTAAGACACAAATTTATATTTCATACTATACATAATATTTTATATTTGCTTAAAATTTTCCCCTTTTTTCAGTAATAATTGGCAATTAGCTATTTTGTAGAAGAGTTATTCTATCATCCTCTTATGCTCCCTCCACCTCAGCAAGCAACTAGTGAATTGAAGAAGAGCTTGAACTCATAAGTTTTCTTGCATTATTAATTACCTTTCATGTGCAAAATTTATGGAATTTTTGTAAAAAAGCAACCTTTGTGATTTTGATGATATAGGGCTATGCGGACATTCCAACACATTGCTTGTGGTAGGCCTATGCGTGAGGTAAAAGACCCTACATGGATCTTGCCAAAGATTAGTTACATATTGGTTTGTTTTAAGAATGTATTCAATAATAAGTCATGCTTTAATTTTATACTTGTTTTAACAATATCATGTTTTTTTTAGACCCGTAGGCAACCACCGGGGTCTAACTTGTGTGGGTTGTATATTCTGAGGTACATGTATAATATTATTACCCTAGGCACGACTGAACTTATTGAAGAGGTAAATATATATATATTTCAAAAATTTTGTATTACTGTTATTTTTTAAAGTGAATTTAATGTTTTGCTAGGCTTTGGTGTTTTAGATGTTTGGACTTGCTCACCCCTTTCCAGAAGAGGATATTGAGCACATTTGTAATTTTTGTTCTGAATTCATTTATAAACTTTTACAATAGTGAATTCTTGTATGTAAAACTGAGGAATTTTTTTGTATATATTCATTTATGAATTGACATGTTGGTTTGTTGAATTCATTTATATTGTTGGTTTCATGATTTGACATGTTTATTGGTTTTAACATGGTTTTTGTATATTTTGATGAATTGACTTGTTGGTTGCATGATATATCATGGTTGAATCCATTTATGCATATATTTATGATGGTTTTAAACAAAACATTATACATGAGGATATATGACATGTTACAAGTTCCCAATTCAATGAGAAGGTTAAAGCAAAAGGAAATGGTAAGTGTAAGCAAACTGAACACCATATGGCACTTAATAAGTATGGCATTAGAGGTAGCAATTCAAGAATGCATTTTGGTAACTAACCTAATCACAAACAAATAAAAAAAAAATATATAACACTTTTAAGACGTGTTATAATGATAGCAGGTCTTAAAAGTTATTTAAGACCTGTTATATTTATAACCGGTCTTAAAATTAAAACTTTAAGACCGGTTGTATGTAAAACCAGTCTTAAATTAACTTTTAAGACCTGTTATAATCATAACCGGTCTTAAAAATGTTACATAAATAGCCTTACAAAAGAGTTCTTTTAAGACCGGAGCTTATGAAAACCGGTTTTAAAATTGTTGATTTTAAACCGGTTATAAATATAACCGGTCTTGAAAGCTAGACTTTTAAGACCGGTTACCAAACCGGTCTCAAAAGTGACATACTTTTAAGACCGGCTGTATCAAGACCGAATCCAGAACTGGTCTAAAAAGTTAATTTTAACTGGTCTAGAAAGCCCTTTTTCCATTAGTGAAAATATTGAAATTAAACTACTATAACCAAATAGGTCCTATCTCGGGATCCGCATACCTCAATTGCTCGTATTTGTTGTTTTGCCTTTGGAGCCACTAACTTCTGCTAGAATATTATTTATTTGAAAAAAGGGTAGATTCAAAGAATCTCAGTAATAACATACAACTAGTCATATAAAATACATTAATTAGATATGCAATGCGCCATATAATGAAAAATGAAAAATCCATACTATATCATATGTGTGCACAATGCTTACGGCCAAATGACTCTTTGGATCCCTTACTTATCCGTGTACATCAATTGAGTCCCAAACCACAACTATGTAATGTGCCCCAAGCACCGTATTCATATCACATAATATAGCAACAAACAACATATCAACGTTCACATAGTCTATGAGAGATAGAGTTACTAACTTGTGTCATTTTTTGTAACAGAAAATAGTTCCTAATTAGATCCGGCTCAGCTCAATAGTCAAGTCCTAAAAATCCAAGTTTACAAGAATTAGGTTAATATCTATTCATGTATCACTCTAGACTCTTCAAAAGTATTTTTGTTGGTTATATTAGTCCAAACTGCAAAATTACCAAAATGCCCTGAGGGACCAGGTCTAAGCCTCTTTGTACTCGGTCCGACTATACACTTTTAAATATTTTGATCCAGACTATTCCTACACATGTGTAGAATCCATTTTTTATCTAGGTTTTTGTAAAATCACTGCCAAATGACATTTTTTCCCTTGACAACCCCTATTTAGGGGTTTAGGGGTATTTTCGTAATTTAACTTTCTAGGGCTTTTCTCACAAAGTGGTCAACATCAACCCAACACAATTTTCCCTCCTGAACACAATGGAACTATCAAATTTATGAAATTCTAGTCCTAACCCCTCTAACTTCAACTAGCTAGAACTTAGATGTTCTTGAGGTTACCTTGGATTTCTTCACTTTCTCTCTCTAAAACAATCCTCCTTCTCTCTCTCTAAACCTTGAAATTTTACTTGCTACACCATGATTTCCATAAAGATCAAGTGGTTAGAGAAGAGATTATACAAATTGGGAGGCAAAATCACATGAAACTACAAGCTTACCTTTGGATTTTTGCCTCTTGCTCTCCTCTTCTTCAAGTTTCTTAAGCTTTCCCTCTCTCTCTCTCTCTCTCTCTCTATACTTGGTCATGCAAATGAAGTGGCAAAAAGATTAACCAAATTTTTAATAATGTCTCCTCTTTTCCCCCAATTTATTTTATTATCAAAATGGGATTTATGACACAACATGTATTCGGGCCTTATCCTCTTATAATTAGTGTCATAAACTCCAATTGAAATGGAACTAACTTCTTCCTTCTCTAGTTGGCCTAAAAGATGTCTCAAGGTCCCCTGTCATTTATGACCCAATTGGGCTTCTTCCATTGGCCTAACTAATTGCACAATTATATTGTATTTTAATCTAATTTCACATGTGCTCAACTTTAATCAATATTATTTAATTCCTTTGCCTTAACACAATAACACTTGGCATATTTAGGATTCAAATAATTATTTCCCTTCCTATTTTATATTAATTAGGCAAAATTCACCAAGAATAAGGGACATAATAATTGTTCCAACATTTTCCACAATATCTTTAATTAATTTATGCACAAGTTTACTTTGACTTTTCAAACCTCGATTTATTTGACCAAGAATATTCCAAATATATACATTTACCACTACATTTTTGAATTTATTCCTTTTTCTTCATCCATGGCCAAAATTAACATTAATATTAGGCCAAATATTATGCTTTACTATCTTCCATTTTTGGGCTTTAATATTGGACTTTTTAAAACACCCAAAAATTAATTCCATAACTTGTTCTAGCCCAAATTCTCATGAAAATGGAAATTTACCAACTTCTTAAATTTCAAGATCATGAATATTCACCATTCTATTTTATTGAATATTTCATATAATTACAATACATATTGGTGAATAAAATTTGAGGTGTTACAATTCTCCCCCTCTTAAATAAATTTCATCCCCAAAATTTGCTACACGAACATAGCCATATACTCTGGGTAACTCTTTCTCATATCTTCTTTTGTTTTCCATATGGCTTTCCTAGGAGATAATCCCTTCTAGAAGACTTTCATAAATGAGATGCTCTAATTTCTGAGATGTTTCTTCTGTCAATCGATGATTCGGTCAGGTCTGACCTTATACATCAAAGTGTCCCACATCTCCACGTCATCATATTCAATTACATGCTCTGGATCGGGTTGGTACTTCTTCAATTGGGAACCATAAAAGACATCATGTAACCTACTCAGGTTCACTGGCAAAGCTATATGGTATGCTACTGGCCCAATCTTTACCAAGATCTCAAATAGACCAATGTACCTTGAATGTAGCTTCTTCACTTTTAGTGCCCTGCCAACACCTATGACCGGCAAAACTTTCATGAACACGTGATCACCGACTTCAAAGTTTAGAGGTTTCCGCCTCTTATCAGCATAGCTCTTCTATCAGCTTTGAGTAGTCAGTAATCTCTTATTAATTAACTTGATCTACTCTGTTGTCTGATCCACTTTGTCTAGCCCCAGTAAGCGCCTCTCAGACAATTTTATCCAGCATAAGGGCAATTGTCATTTCCTTCCATGCAGTGCCTTATAGGAGCCATTTGAATGTTCGAGTGATAGCTATTATTAGAGGCGAACTCTACCAGTGGAAGGAATTTGTCCCAACTACCTTTGAAATCTAGTGCACACGCCCTCAGCATATGCTCTAGCATCTGTATTATTTGTTTTGTCTGCCCATCGATTTAAGGATGATATACCATGCTGCATCACACTTAGTGCCCAAAACTTCATGGACTACCTTCCAAAATTTGGAAGTGAATCGAGGATCTCAATCCGATATGATATTCTTTGGGGCGCCATGTAATCGCACAATCTCCTTAATGTAAATCTCTGCTAGTTTATCAAGAGAATAATGAATGCTGATAGGTAGGAAATAGTTGTCTTTATAAATCTGTCAACTATTACCCTTATAGCATCATAGTTTCTAACCTTAGGCAACCCCATCATAAAATCCATGGTAATGCTCTCCCATTCTACTCAAGAATCTCAGGGTTTTGCAAAAGCCCTGATAGTCGCTGATGTTCAGCCTTCACTTTCTGGCAAGTAAGAAAATAAGGACAAATCTAGTTACACCCCTTTTCATTCCCAGCCACCAATATAGCGACTTCAAGTCATAGTACATTTTGGTAGCCCCTGGATGCAGAGTATATTTACTCTTATATGCTTCCTTTAGGATTTGTTATATCAGCTCTATCTGTGATGGAACATATATCCGCTTCTTATATTTAACTAGCCTGCTCGGTGACAAGTCGTATTCCTAAGTTTCTCCTTTAGCAATTGTAATACCCCAAAATGTACTCAAGGGCAAAATGTACATAATAGATGGTGGGATTAATGACAGAAGTACCCCTGGAATTTTGTTATGACTTTAGTTCCAATTAACTTGAGATAACTACTTAGTCTTTTCGCCTAAAGTCAAAAATGACCAAAGGACTAATTTGAACAAGAGAAGAAAGGGAAAATGGCATATGGAAGAGAAATATGGGGAGAATATTTAGTTGGCCATAATATGAGACATATGGAAGCATTTTTTGCCAAGTAAAAAGGGATGATGACTTTAATCAATTTTCACATGCAAAAATTGGCAATTAAATATTATATTGCAAGTTGATATTTTATATGATCATCATCTCCTTCAAAGGGTCATGACTTACATAAGACATGAGGAAACAATATAGGATACTAAATATGACATGTGAAGGCAATTTGACCAAATTGTAAAAGATGATGACTAAGTCAACAATTTCAACTAAAGAAGTAATATTTGAAGAGTAGAAATTATGATTAATTCAAGAAGCCCTTTTAGCTATTCCAAGAGCTACAATTCACATGGCATGAAGAGGAAAAGAAAGTATGTTGAATTTGGTCAAATATTGCAACTAAAGTAATGTATTTGAAGAGGCAAAATTTATGATAAATCAAGGAGTATTTGTGTTTGCTCTTTAAGAGCTATTTTTGGTGACAATAAAGAGAGAAAGAGAATCACATGAAAGACCAAGTAAGGAGATAAAGACTTGGTCAACAATTGTAGGCCAAATATAAGATGATATCTTGAATACAAAGGGCAAAAATTTTGGTCAAAAAGGGAAGAGGAAGGAAAGAGAAAACTTGAAGCAAATTACACTTAGTTATTTCACCATAAGTGTATGACCAAATGAAGTAATTTTCACCACAACTTTTCTCTACTTTTGCACCATATTTTCGTATGGACTTTAAGAGATAAGAGGAGCCAAAAATCTTATTATTAAGTCACATATTGCCTCTCTACTCAAGTTGGTTTGCAGCTGCCATACAAAGAGCTTGAAGAATCAAGTTTAGGTAAACTCTTTCATCTTGCTTTTCACCTCCTTAACCTCATCTATGGCTCAAGTGTCCTTCATAAACATTGTTTCAGTTGATGAGAGCTTCATTTCTATGGTTTTATAATTTCAAGAGGAGGTGTTTTGAGCCATCAACCAAGAACAAAAGCTAAAAAATCAAAGAAAGGAGCTAAGGAGAAGCAAGAGGTAAGTATTGGCTTCAATTTGAGCTATTGGTTGTATAGATTGAATGAGTATTTTGATATATGTAATTCTGTCATAATTTTGTCCACGTTAGGGTTTGGAGAAATCATGGTGTTTTGGTTATGTATTTGGTATTTTATGATGATTAGAAACCATATGACACAAGTTTAATGCTCAATTTGGAAGTTTAGTAATTTCTCGAATTTTATTGATTTTTCTGCCAAAACAGGACATAGGGAATGAGTGAGAATTTGTTCATTTTGATGTTACCATTGTGTTTGAAATGAAAATTGTGTGGGTGTAGCCCCGGGTTGTGAATTTTAAGTCATAGAAACCCAAAATGTAAAACTGGATTTTCTGCTGAACAGAATTTTAGTGAGGTATCCTATTTGTGTAGTGTTTTTGGATGACCAAATGATCTCTAAAAATTCTGAATATTTTTAGTTAAATATTACACATATCAAGCTTTAATTTGATGTATCATTTGCACCATTTCAATTAGTACAATGGGAGTTATGAATTTTTGAATTTAGGTAATGAAAACTGGATTGAATTCTGACAGTGTTCAATAAATGAAAATTCTAGGAATGCTGTGTATCCAACTGGCTATGGGTGATATTTTTCCTTGAAAATATACTAAATAAGGGTCATATACCCTTTGGAATCACCCCATTTCAATTTTTATAGATTTATTTATGATTTTTCAAAGTTGACGAAAAGTTTTGGCAAATTTGGTCACCTATGCGAAAATTGAAGATGTAATGGCATAAAGTAATATTTGTTGAACTCTGAGGTTAGAAATTGGGCTTTTAGGTTAATTTAACCACTTTAACTCCTTAGTTGACTTGATTAAATGTCCTTAATGACAACCAGCTTGAGTGTTTGTATTAAAGAAGAACTGGATTAAATAATAACCTGTCGCCCGTAATTCTAATTATAGGATTTGACATTTGCCCTACAAGTGATAAACCAAAGCCAGAGCATGAGCAGAAAGAACAAGTTAGTGATCCTTTCTCTTATATTGAGTATGATACATTGTATGTATGTCTTATCATTGAGTTGTGAAACATGTCGTGTGAAACATGCCGTTATGAAACCCGCTATTGAGAAACACGCTGGTGTGGATATGCCATTGTGAATATGCCGTTGTGGAATATGCTATTGTGAAACATGACATGTGAAACATGCCGTGTGAAATACTAATGTGAAACATGCCGGTGTGAAACATGCCGTAGTGAAATATGCCATTGTGAAACATGCCGTTGCGAACACAGTGAAAGCTATCGTAGAAATGCCGTTGATGTGTTGTTGCTTGCGATTTGCTTACATGCTTGTGATTGTACATGTTATAAGTGAACTGTTACTACTGGGATTCTTTTGAATCTCATTCTTTCCATTGACTAACCTACAACCAGGACAAGCGGTTCAAAAGGAAAGCAAGTGACAAAGGGCGGTTAGAGCTCCTAGTTAGGAGTTTTAATTTTGGTAGTTGGTTGTCATATTTTGTTTGGAATTATTTGTGCATATTGAAAGGTGTAGTGTAATCTCCTTTATGGGAAACTGTAAATGGGCAATGTGCCCTATAAATTCTTTGTTAAATAAATGAAACCCGAGCGTTGTCGACTCTAATATGTATGAATGAAACCAAACTACACAGGCCAATTATATTTGAAATGTGAATGTGAGACCGCACTAAAGAGGTTTAGGAAAAGTTTTAAATTAACCGTTGGCCTCTATTTCAACTTAATGACGCATTCACGAACTATAATTACGAATCTAGTAGAGATTGATAAATGTTGGCAAGAAGATGAGAGAGATAGAGAGGGAAAGGAAGAGAGATGATATGGGCAAAGATGAGGATCAAAGGAGAGTGAAGAACTTGGTGGTTGGAGGCACAAGAAGGAGGAAGATATAATGTCATTACTGGTGGAGGTTGCCACTGAAGGAGAATAAAAACAACGAAAGGTGTAGAGGATGTAGTGACGGTGAAGGAGAAACTTGAACGGATAAGTTTGTCATAAAATTTTCCAATCCAAAGACTAGATCTCTAATACCACGAGGTATTGGGTTTCCAGTAATCCCACCTACGTAGTATTCTCAAACCTAAGTGATTCCCACCACCTCGTACAAAACATCACAAAATGGGCAATCATACTAGTACCAAGCCCAATATCAACCCCTCCATTACCATTACTAGTACAAAAAAGGTGTTTTAGACCGGTTATAGCGGATAAGTCTAAAAGAAATTACCGGTGGCATTTTTCATAAATATGAACAAATTAGGAGACCAGTTCAAGTAATATAAGGTCTAAAAGATATTATTTAAACTGTTTTTATAACTAACTGGCCTAAAAAGATTAAAAAATTAAAAAAATGTATATATGAAATATATTTTTTAGACCGTTTGTAATTATAACAGGTCTAATATATTTTATGAAACAAATGTAATTAAAAAATATATGTTTTTTACTTTCTAGACTGGTTGTCTTTGACAATCAGTCTAAAATATTAAACCTTTTAGGCCTGTTTTGTTTATAAACCAGTTTAAAAGGTTCAATAGGAAAAAAATGTAAACTCATTGATTTTTAGACCCGTTACTATATAACCCGTCTAAAAGAAAGTTTTTTAGACCATTTATTAGAATAATTGGTCTAAAAGACTGATTGTTCCAATAATTGGTCTTAAAAATGTTTTAAAACCGGATATTTGTATAACTGGTCTTAAAAATCTCCCTAAAATGCATTGGCAGCCTGAGCTCCGCACCTCTTTCCATTCTAAAATCTTTCCAAGTTGTCCAGCAAGCACTCAATAACAAATGGCACCTCCAAAGTAGTCATTACAAGAGTGGAATTAGTGTGTCACCTTATTGGTATGGCACTTCAGTCATGAGAATGAGATCTTAGAGCTAGCATCCCCGTTGCTCAGTGTTAAGGCATACTGGTTCTCTCTTATTTCGTTGAGTGTCAAGGTTTGACATCACTTGACACACTCTCCTCTCTTTTTTATGCATTGTCGATCTGTGAAATTTGGATACTAAACTTGTTGAAGCCCTAATTCTCTTCCAGGTATTTTTTTTCTTCGTCTATTAATTTTTTTTGTGATTTGTTTGCTATAGCCGATGAAGAAGGTTGTGGGTATAATTTGGGATATTGGAAACATGGGGAAGTTGTGGTTCTAATATCTAAGACATTACTAGTCCCTGCTTTTGGTAGCTTCTCTGTTCCTTATTCTTTCTTTTATTCTTCTTGGATTGTAATACAACCTTGTAGTTCCAATGTTACTGGTGTTTTCCGTTGCTTATACATGGAAGTCTGCAAAACAAGTGTTCCATTATGCATTGCATCTTTTGTAGAAATTTAGTAATTTTGTTCATGTAGTGAAAAGACGAGTTTCTTAGATATTTTTTGAATGGACTTTCATATGATAGATGCTCAAGGAGTTTCATGGGTTCATCTAAAGAAAGATGCCACTTCTGTTAGTTCTTAAAGGACTTGTCAAAGGTAATTATAAACTTGGAAAATCTAAAGTGTTAAATCCCATATGTTTTGATGATAACAAAGGTTTGATTAATGATACAAAAGGTTTTAATAATAAATAAAAAGGTTTGAACAAAGTAACTAAGCTTTTCATGCTAGGCAAAAGCATTACTTGAGTTGGTACTCAAGTAATGAAGATGAAGTGAAAGACAGAGTACAGGAGAAAGGAACATTGTGAGTTTTTTTGAAGACATTACTCGAGTGAGCCCTCGAGTAATGAACTTCATTATGTGAGGGACCACTCAAGTAATGTGTGTGAAATTGTTCCAAAAAGTTCTCTGTTAAGAATTGAGTAGAATTACTCGAAGGGATCACTTGAGTAATCTGGAGAGTTATTTGAGATATTACTTGAGGGATCACTCGAGTAATCATAGCAGAAATCATCCAATAGCTCTCGGCCAAGAAATAAGTGACATTACTCGAAGGGATCACTCGAGTAATTTTTATAGTTATTTAAAGCATTACTCAAGGGATCACTTGAGTAATCAGGTAAGCAAAGAAGAAGTTACTCTCAGCCAAGAATTTGATGCCTTTACTTGAGGGATCACTCGAGTAACTAGAGAAGAAAGGAAAAACTTACCGAGGGATCACTTGAGTAATCAAGTTTGTCAGGTATTGTAAGATGAATTACTCGATGACTTACCCAAGTAATATGGCTAGTAAATGTTGACTTAACTCTCTGCCAAGTTTCTTAAAGGCTCACTTGAGTAGCCACTCGAGTAGTGCAGTACAGAAAGCATGATTTTAATCCAACGCTCATTGATTTGTTATCTATATGATTAACCTTTCATTAAATTAGTTTCCTAAGTATATTTGCAAAGAAACAATGAAGAGATCATGCATTGAGAGAGAAGTCAAATATATCGTCTGCAACGTCCAAAAAACCTAGCTACACAAACGACTAGTTTTCAAATTTGAAGAATGGTCAAACAAAGTTGCGTGACTCTAATGGACATATTTGAAATGCTTCCAACAGACACCACAATTCATCTATATATATGGGCATTCACTAAAGAACAGAACACAAACTCACATCGATCAATATATTCTTTGTGCTATGTTTTCTTATATTCATTATTTGTACTTCAGTGATTATACGTTTGCTCTGTGAGAGAGATTTTTATTACAAACTCAATATTTGTTATTAAGAAAACTTAAGGTTGTGGAACCTTGAGTTGGGGATTTGATTACAACATGTAAGGAGGAGCAAGTGTCCAGTGAAGGAACTTGCTGTATATTGAGGTGCCAAGAGCCCGCTGAATCTTGGAAGATATAGTGAAACTCTCAGAGAATCTCTGAGGACTGGAAATAAGTCAAAGTGGTTGAAGCTGAACCAGTATAACTCCTAGTGTACACTTCAATGATATTTCTCCAAGCTCTTAACTACTTTAAATTTCTAGTCAATTTTTATTTACGCAATGAAATTTTTGGTATCACCCAATTCACCCTCCTCTTGAGTGAAACGTTTGCTCTAACATAAAGGAATTGAGAAGATCAATTTAACAGAGTTGTAGTAAATGCACTAATCAGGAATTCTCAAGCATCCGAAGTATTTGGGGCTATAGCCTTTTGATAAAAATTGGGATTTATTCATGTAGAAGTTTTGGCGATTAAATATGGACTGCAAATTTGTGTACATATTGATTTTGAGAAAGTTAATGCTTGCTATGATTCACTGTAGGGCAATGTTGACTGATATAAATGGTCCTGTGAAGTCATATGGCATTCTAGGTATTTGTTGCATAATAAGTTGCTGATAACGTGTGGTTGGCAGCAGAAGACGTGTACGTACCTTCTAGTTTGAGTATATCATTATTTTGATTATTGAAAGTAGTTCTTTTGCTATGATTCACATTTGTTTTTTTAAGAGAAATCATTTTACCAAAGGCCAAGACACTGTGTCACAATCTTGGTACTTGACTCCATTTTCTAGGACACTGGTATAACTAAAATACTGCCACACTCATTGATCCATTGAATCTAGAATTTTTACTAGGCGTAATCATTGCTGAATTTTCAAATTTCATTCAATTTCATGAATCATTGAAATTGTGTTTGCTATTTTGTTGTGTTCTTGACTGTCTGATACTTGTATGACATGTTCCTTTACACCTGAATTTTTTTTATTTCATTTCACAAAGGGATTAATAATACTCTTGTAGCCAAGGGAATAGGGGGAAACAACACTACAAAAAAAATGACATTTCTTAGTGGTGCATTTTTAGCGATTAATTTAAACTGCTATAAATATCAATATTTGTAGTGCTTTTAACTTAAACTGCTACATATTTGTAGCAGTAAGCTTCACGGCAAGTGGCGTGCTGGTAAGCCAACGTTATTGGTAGTGGATTTAAAAACCAAAACCGCTACAAATTTGGCACAAATTTCCCACCATAAGTTGTTGTGGCTAATTTGTAGCGGTTATATCATGTGAACCACTACAAATATAGAGCCAGCTTGGCGCCAACTAGTGCGATAATTATGCCGGTTATTTTGTAGTGATTACATGGACATAAATCACTACGGAATGCAAATAGTCTCCAGCTTGTAGCGGTTTTACAAAATCGCTACAAATGTAATAGACTTTTGTAGCGGTTTGTGGTTAAGAACCACTACAAAAATCCTACCAATAACCACTACAAAGTGTTCCGTTGCCTGAGGTGATTTATAGCAGTTTATGTAGTAGTTTTATCAATAAACACCACAAATTTCAGTGCTATAAAATAGAAAACGGCCCTTCATTTGTCTCATTTAGCCATTTTGTTTTCTAACAGTTCTCTGAGAGTTTTTCTTTAGATCTAAGCATTCTAACATCTCTTTGAGAGTTTTGCTGCAAAATTTCACATTTTTCTCACTTGAGGTATGCAAGTAATATATTTTCTTTCAACTTTTTTATTATTGTTATATTTTACATATCAATGTGACTAATTTTTTTTATTTTTTGTAGCTGATATGGCTTCAGGGAAGGGCAAGGGTAAGGAGCCTGAGCTTCTTAGACTAATTTACAGGGTGGTAGCGGTAGAGGAGGCGCCAATGGGAGGGGACAACATGGAGGGAGGGCAACCACACCACAGTAACCATAGGAGTCGACCCTACCACAGCCACAGCAAATGGCCCCATAGGAGGCACCGCACCACATATGCCTTAGGCTGTTCAGGGAGAGGGAGATGAGCTCAGTGTCAGTGACTATAAGGAGAATGAGGGGTTCGAGATCCTGATTCTGCTCAGAGACATGGACCAGTTCCTAGATGAGGAGGACGTGCTGGACAAAACAACCTACAACTATCGTCTTCCCGATCGACTGGGTTTAAGGTATAGGTCCAAGGTCAATATATTGTTTTATTTAACAAATTAAATATTTAAATTGGACCTATTAAATGTGAATTTAAAAACTTATCTAATGTATGTGGTAAATTGTGTAGATAAGCAGGGGAACATGTCCATGAGGAGGGGGGACGTGACCGGTTTGAACAGCCTGGACTAGACACTACAAGTTATAGTTCCATGGAATGAGGCCACGGACCAGCCCATCGACAATGGGGGTCACCTATTCAACCTCTTCCTAAACGAGCTAGGCTCAAATTGGATACAATTCCCTCTTCACTTCAGGGCATGGAGGAATGTTCCTAATGGGCCAAAGGACCTGGCGTGGGATGAGGTTTCATTTTTCCCTTCTTTACTTTGTAGGTTTCTTGGAAATCTTACGTAATGAAGAAGGTGTAGTCAGAAAGTTCTATAGCTAATGGTTATATAGGGGATGAGGTGCTGTATTTTTGTTTAAGGTACTTTGATGACAATGAGACAGCTTTCAACTACCCACCTCATATAGATGATTATCCTGAACCTACGCCAACATCAAGAGGATTTATCCCTCGTGATGGTAAACCAGTTGGAGGAACTGAGAACTTCAAAATAACGGCAACTAAGAAGTTACAAGCACATAGACATATCTTGATTAATTGCACTCAAGTTGATCCCTTCCTTCAGTAAGAATTGTGCACTCATATGTTATTCTATATCTTTTGTAACATTTTTTTACTTATATTTCATGATCGCCTTCCTATGCTTTATTATAAGGAATTCAGAAGTCATGTTAAGCGTCAGCTTAGGATCCGTACACAAAGATCCTCTGAATTTGACAAAAAGGTCTATAGAGAATTCCCAAGCTAGTTTACATGTAGAATACTAAATGACCACAATCCATACTCACCAAATTTTAGAGCCCTCACAATTGGCCCTCTTGACCATGCAAAAAGGTTTACAACATATAATGTCAATGGTTTCAAGTTTTGCATGGTTTCACAAGATTAGGATTGCAAACTCAAAATTTTGGTGTTTATGGTACCTTTGGGACAAGGAGTTATGTGAGAACTAGTGACGCCAAAATGCAATTTAGAGGTATCCCTTACTATGGAAAGCTTCTTGGAGTCGACGAACTTAATTACAAAGGCCGTTTCATCGGGACGTTGTTCAAGTGTTTATGGGAAAATACCACTAATTCCTGAGGACTCACAACTGACAACTTAGGCATCACATCGGTAAATTTCTCTTGGCCAATTCATACTAGTCATTCTTAAGATGATGAGCCGTATATTCTTGCCTTAGAGGCGCACCAAGTTTATTATGTCGAAGACGAGAGGTACAGGAATTGGCATATGGTAGTTCACTTAAAGCCTCGAGACCTTTATGACATAGGTGATGCCGATAACATCGCTTATGAGAGTGAGTCATTTCAACTTACCAATTTTGAAAACTTGTTCCTTGAAGGCGATGACAATTTACCTCTACTTCGGTGCATTTTTTTAAGTTCACATCATTTAAATTTAATTTTTTTAGAAAAGAATACCACACTAACAATTTCTTTACACAATTTATGTAGGGATAGTGAGGATGAATGATTAAACAAATTATATTTTTTTTGTAACACTTGATGTATATTTTTTAAAAAACAAAATTCAGGACATTATTTGTAGCGGTTCCAAAATCGCTACAAAGAACGTAACAATAACCACTACAACACCTGTCACATTAACCACTACAAGTGCTACTCTGATCCCTATAAATACCCCCACCACATCTCATTTCAAACACCCCCATTTCTTTCAACCCTTCCTCTCTTTCGTTTTCTCTCATTTACAAAAATTTTTTCAAGAGCTGAGAAGCTGAATAAGGTGATCAAATATGGTAAACAGTTTTTTATTCTTTCATTTTAATATTTTTTTCCCTCGCATAATATTTATTCTGATTATTTTTCTTTTTTTAGATATTGAAGGACCTTTTCTCACTGTTTCTTATTTTCCTTACATAATGATAACCACATTAAATAAGACAATATAATAATTTCTTTTTACCTACATATTTTCAATAATATTACTAATATCAAATAAACTACTAAAATAATAAATTACTCAATCCCATATTAAAAAATGGAGATAGACAATTGTATAATTTTTTAAAAAAATTTCACAATATTTGTAGTGGTTTTAAGAAATACAACTGCTACAAATTTAAAAACAAAAAGGAATTAAATTTATAGCGCCAAATTGAAAATTTCATATGATATTAGTAGCAGTTTTACAACTACTACAAATTTTTAGTGCCTTTTTTAAACACTCCTTTTCAATTTGGTAGCGGTTTTGTAACCGCTACAAACATGAAGCAAATTTTCATTTTTTCATTTCCTAACACAGGAGCCAACATTCGTAGCGGTTATAAAACTGCAACAAATCTTGAAAGAAGATGAGTTATAGCTATTGAATATTGTAGCGGTTGGGAGAAACCACTACAAATGTAGTAGTGGTTTCTTTACCTGAGTAGCGATTCTATGTAACTGCTACAAAAATGTTTACAAAGTGGATTAGTCCGATACTAATGTTGTTTATAACGATTTATACACCTTTTTAACCGCTACTAAATCACTTTTTTTTTTGTAGTGCAAGTTGATGGAATGTGAGAATTCTAATTCTTTCTTCTCCATGAAATTATAGTTACATGGCTCTTACATTTATGATTGTATGGAGTATTTATGAGTGGTAGTTAATCCTATGTTTGATAAACTTAGCCTCATAACTTTGAAAATTTTGTAAAATAAAAGCTAGTATTTTTAAAAAATTTCTTTTTTTCTTATTGAAAATTGAAAACAAGTGTTTTAATTTGTTCTTTTTCTATGGTTCTAACAATTAAATGAGATGCACATATCTTCTTTGTAGTTTATATATGTTTCGCCAATATCTTATAGTGAGCTTAATTGTTATTATTCTTGTTCATTGAGAGTTCCTAAAATACATTTAGACCTAGCAGTCATAGAACTGTTTCATGAAACATGAACTATCATGAGACATATATGATCATTTCTCTTCAATCAGTCATTATTGCGTTGAGATAGGCAGGCACAGCGGAAGAATTTAAAATTTTTTTTCTAATCCTAATCGAGGATCTATCAATGGCGTTTAAACAGAGTTAGGAAGAATTGTACCTTTTTGATTTAAGGTTTTTGGATCTCTAGGAGACAACACCTCAGGTTCGCTCCCTCTACTGATATCCACACGAATGCTCTCCAACACAGATTACATGTTAGCGCCTCCAATGTCTCCTAGGTTTTCCCTTGCGGCTCTAAATTCTCATCCGTGGATGAGTTTTTGTGATCTATCAATTTTATAACCCATGAGGGCTATATTCGAATTTCAAAATTAATCTTTATTAATTTCAAAATTAATTAACCCTTAATAATCTTGATGAGCTAATTAAATACATTCAGTTTAAATTAAATATGTTCAACAATTTTAATTTAACCTATTTATTTAATCTAAATAAAGAGCCAATAGATTTAATTTATCTTCATAAATTAAATCTGAGATACTATATATCTATCATGTTAGTTATTAAATTTAATTTATCTTAATAAAGTTAAATTTAAAACTAACACAATAGAATAATATCATATAATATATACAAATATATACATATATATACATAGATAAATATGTATTTCGAAAATAATATATATATAATATTATTAATTTTATTTTCACAAATTTTATATTATATATATAAATATAAATTTCATCCACCTTAGATTAAACATTATCTCGTGTTGGGCCATTCTTGTGTACGACCCTGTAGGCCCATACGAAGTTGGCAGTGGGCCAATAATTGTACTAACCCACAAGCCGCAAGCGGCCTTTAGCAAGGCATTATGACTATCCAGTTCATATGAGGATCGTTAACACGATGCAACCTGTCATATAACCATGTCACATCCCTTTTGTCAGGCATTATGACTATCCAGTTCATATGAGGATCGTTAACACGATGCAACCCGTCATATAACCATGCACATCCCTTTTGTCACATGATATATCGGTGAAGGATGAGGCATTGATAATGTCATCCTCTTGTTCCTAACCATTACTTTCTCAATTCCTAAGTAGTTTAACAATAGAAATTGAAACTCCTTTCCATCATTGAATGGCTATACATTTCTCAGACTCACTCATCGAGGGGCTTAGTAATATCTCTCTACTAATGTGAGGGACAAATTCCATATTAACCATTCATATTCCTCTGCATGACTAACCACCAAGTTTGATCGTGGCCTTTATCATCACTCGGTCAAAAGTGACTTTTGACTAGTTCAAAGCTTAGCAACTCTCATATAGGAATCCATGATGAGCTTAGGTCAAAGGGTATTGTGACGTAGTTATACATGAGAAAAGCTTATGACTTGATCCATATATCTTTCTCATAGTGGGTCGGTCCAGCACCTTATACTCTTACAAGTGCTTAAGACTTTGATTCATATCTCCATATCTTATCAAAGTCATACTGGTCTTGTTTCATCTCTGCTCCCGCATAGATGACCAACCAAGGACATTTTAGGACAATCTTTATGATTTATCCATGGATACAATTATCACAATAACATGCAAATAATATGATAACAGAATAGAGAAATTCATTAAATAATAATGTTTAAAGCATAATGATTGGCTTTTAAGGCACAATTTCCAACAGATTGTCTGTGAATATGGGTTTTATTATTGCTAAAGTTTAGCTTTTCTATTGTTGTTGCTTATGCTTATTTTGCATTTGGTTATTGTTTATGTAGTTTATGGTCTTTAGAGTCTTTCTTCTAGCATGCAATCCACCCCATTATGCCAAACTTATCTTTGTCTTGTAGTTTCCGGTTTTCAAAGTCTTTCTTCAAGTGATTGACAAGTAATTTAATTTGTCTTTGCCATTAACTAATTGAAATGATGCCTACCAAAATTGATCTTTGCTATATATATGATATGATATTGTAATAATAATATTTTGAAAGTTAGTTAGGTTAGTTAATTAGAAGACCAGGATTACCCATTAGTGGCACTAGCCGTTTAAGAGCGGCATTAGCCAAACATGGCCTTAACCGCGCTAATTAGTAATAGCTCCCTAATTAATGAGCCCCTAATCTCTATCGTACTATTCTATTTCTACTATTCCTACTGCCTATATATATGGCAGTCAAACCATTGTATCGGATAAATTTGTATTGTTAATGAGACTTGTACTATTTAGATTACTCTTCTTCTTTCTCTAACTCTCTACTCTCTTTTACTCCTTCTTCTCAATTCTCTAAATCCTTTTCTCTTCTACCTTTATTCCCAATTCCATAAACATTCATATTACAATTGCTTATCAATATATAATGCATTATAATCTAAAGATTGCTATATACTTGTTCATTATGTTGTAGTTAAACTAGGTATTTAGGTGTAATGATTGCATGCTCTCATTATACTCCTACCTTTTCCAGGGGGAAAAGTATAAAACAAAAACAAAAAGGTGTTGGAATTGAAGGATTGTAGTTGGATAAAAGCTAAACAGACGAGTGTTGAATATGATATGGAGTGAGGGATTTTTTAGAGTTTTCCAAGAAGAAATGCCGATGATGACAGTGGGATGTTTTATTGCCTTATGTAGAACGTCTGAATGAGAAATGACTAAGTACTATAGATATATATACACATTTAATTTGTGAAGGAATTTTGTAAGACTTATACAGTATGGGTATGACATGGTAAAGAATTAGAAATGCCAAGTTCATCTCAACAAGGGGGAGTGACGTTTGATGATAATGAAATGGATATGGATGATCGGATAGAGGATATTATTCATGATGTAGGAGAAGAGGCTTTTGAACAATCACATGCATATGGTAATATGTGCAATGATGCTTAGACGTCGCTATACCCTGGGTGTAAAAAATGCCAATTATTGAAAGCAGTATTGAAATTGGTAAGCTTGAATGGATAGAATGGCAAGAGTTTTTCAGAAACCCTTGAGGCCTTTAAGGACATGCTTCCATATGATAATGTATTGCCTTGTCAATACTATGATGCTAAGAAAATATTGTGTCCACTAGAGATAAAGTATGAAAAGATCCATGCATGCCTTAATGATTGCATATTGTATAGATAGATCATGAAGAGAAACAGCATTGTCCAATGTGTGAAACCCCAAGGTATAAATCAAATAAGGCCCCTGCAAAAGTGTTGTGGTATCTTCCAATCAAACCAAGGTTCAAATGCTTGTTCGCTAATGAAAATGATGCAAAAAATATAAGATGGCATACAAATACGAGGATTTCTAATGGAAAGCTTTAACATCCAGATGACTCTTCTCAATGGAAGAAAATTGATGAATTACTTCCTAGCTTGGGTGAAGAACCTAGGAACCTTAGGCTTAGGCTTAGCATGGATGGCATGAATCCTTATGGTAGTTAAGTAGCATACATAGTTCATGGCCTGTTCTTTCTGTTATTTACAACTTATCTCCTCTTTTATGCAGGAAACGAAAGTACATCATGTTGTCTATGTTGATTTTGGGACCAAAACAACCCAAAAATAACATAGATGTTTACCTAGAACCCTTGATTGAAGGCTTAAAAGTGTTGTGGGAGAAGGTGTCGATGTTTTTCTATGAGAACAAGAAAGACATTTTTAAAATATGAGCTATGATCTTTTGTACTATAAATGACTTCCCTACATATGAAAACTTATCAAGATATAGCATTAAAGGCCATAAAGCATGTCCGATTTGTGAAAAAGGCACATGCTACCATCAACTTCAACATGGAAGAAAGACCATTTATCTTGGCTATAGGAGATTTCTTAGACAGATCCACCTATATCGTAGATTAAAGAAAGCTTTTTTTGGTGGCCAAGAGTTTGAAGATGCTCTGGAGGCATTGACTGGGGAGAAAGTTTATCAAAAGGTGAAAAATATCAATGCTACTTTGGTAAGACTACAAACCCTGAATTTTGAGATTTGAGGCTAGAGAATAAGCCTAAAATAAGTGGACTGCTAAGCCCCTATTTAGCAGAAGCCCAAATTTATTCCCTAATGATTCTTATATATTAGGGGTATTAAAGATAGTAAAATGGTGAATTTTGGAGAAAGTAATTATGTTTATGGTGAAATGGAAAGTTGGGCAATTTAGTGGTTATGTGCATTGTGGTTCAAAACTGAATATGTGTGGATGTGATGAGAATTTGGTTGTTTTAGTGATTCCAATGGCTTCCTTATGAAAATTTGTGTGGGGAGAGTGTTTGTTGTGAAATTGGAACCATTGGAAACAATTGTGCAAAAATTGGAATTCTGTCCATTGAAACTCTGTGTTGGGCAGTTTGTTTGTGTGGACATTTTGAATGGGCAAATGATGTCAAAAAATTCTGAAACTTTCTAGTCTTAAATTTCACATGCCAAGCTTCATAATGGACACATAATTCATGTCATTTCATTTTGTGTGCTGGGAGTTATGATTTGCCAAAGTTTGGGATCAAAACTGGACTCTGTTTTGGAGCAGTGTTGCATTTTGTGTAATTCTGTATTTTTGTAGTGATTTCTAGTAATGGTCCATATTTTTCCTATAAATAGGACTTAAATATATTTCATTTGGCTTTGGGACCACCTTATTTCAAATTTTCTAGAATTAGTTATGATTTTTCAAAGTTTGGGCAGAAAATCTGCCAGAAAATCTGAAAATGGGAATTATGACATCAACATGGAATTAAAATATTTTCTCATCATCTTCAGCTCCCATTTCCGTCATATTGCAGCTGAAAGAGAGAGAGGAAGTTGTGAGCTTTTAAAGAGAGAAGGAAGGAGAAATCTCACAAGGTAGGTTGTTTCTTCGGTGAATTCGCACCTAACGTGTATAATCCTTCTCCTAAGTTATTCCTCTATGTGAATTAAGGTCTTGAAGCAAGGAATTTCATTGTTCAAAGAGGCTAGGGTTCAGTCATAAGAAGGATAAGCCAGAAGGAGCTTAAGGTAACCTCCGAAACTTCAATCTTTGATTGTTTTGGCTGCTGTAAGTAGTTTAATCAGTGAAATTCCTATTGATTTGCTTTGATTTCAAATTTTCTAAAGGGCTTGGCCTAGGGGTTATGCTGCCAAAATTGATACTAAATGGTAGTTCTAACCTAATGTAATGGTTCATAAAATGCTTAGGAGTAAAAAGAAACACGTCTGCGGAGCCGAAACCGAAAAACCCAATTTTTCCTAAGGAATTGAGAATTTTGGCCAAGGCTAGTTTGGAGGGGTTAGAGATGGATTTTCAATTATTTGATAATTCCATTGAGTTCAGGAGTGAAAATTTAGTGGGGTTACAGTTGGTCACTTTTTTGGAAAAGGCCAAAAAAGCATAATTACAAAAACGCCCCCGAAACCCTTAAAGTGGGGCTGCCAAGGGTAAATTTATAATTTGACAATAAATTTGATAATTCCAAGTCTGGCAATGGATTCCTTGGGCGAAAATAAGTCAGGATAGCCCATAATAGAATTTCAGGAAAAGTACAACTGGACCGGGTACGGCAGCGGCGGGCCGGGTCCTTGGGGCCATTTAAGTAATTTTTCAATATAGCCTCATCTAACCCCCAGAAACACTATGGAAGTGTCTAAATGGTACATTTGGAATTGTAGGACCCAGCTGAGGGCCCGAGTTGCTGGCATGCAAATAGAGGAGAAAAGATTAGAGGTAGGAGACTTACCTTACTTGCATGTATTTGAAATCTTTGCTTGTGTAGTGATATATGTGATTGCTTTTACTTGATTGTGTAGAGTATATTTGAATAAATGAAGCTCTGTTTCTGGTTTGCTGTGGCCATAGTTTTGTTACATGAAACATTGAGCATGCAGAAATGTCATTATGGGGCATACATCTAGTTAAAGCTAACATGTTATACACATAGCATCTATCATGCATGCATTATGGTATTTGTTTCCTACTGAGATTCTCTTGAATCTCACCCTCCCCTACCAACAATTTAGGCAGGGCAAGTGGCTCGTGGAGGGAGCGGCTAGGACTTCTTCGAGATGAGAGTTGGTAGTTGGTTATAAATATGAGTTGGTATGACTGTATATGATTCGGTTGAGTATATGGTTATGAATTCGAGATGAGATTTTGTAATCCACTGAATTGGATTTGTATACCTTTTTAATAAAGGTATGAACCCAGGGTTTGCCAGGAATTATGTTGTGCACTCTGATATATAATGAATGCGATTTATCTGCGAAGTAATTATATTTGAATTGTGAATCTGAGACCCGGGGAATTGGTTTTTGAAAAGTATTTGTGAAAACCCCATAGTAAGATGGGATTTTAAATAAGTTTTGAATACCGTTGGTCTTTAATTCATTTTAATCACGTATTTCAAATACAATTACGGAGGGGGGTTACATTTGTTGTATCAGATCTAAAAGCAATTTGGAAGAGCCCAAAGTGATTCTGTCAAAGTGGCGGTTCTGACAACAGGATGGTATACTGATATGGTTTTGATTACATGATGCTAGGAAATATTCAAGGACGGGAGGTACCAAAGGAAGGTATCTTCCCGATTTGTGAATCAGCCCTAAGAAGTACTGGAGGGCAGCTAGTGGTGCATTACTAGATGGGAATGGTCTAAGGATATTGTGGAACCCGAGAGAGTGGATACGACCAAGGCCAATATGTGGCCCACACCCAATATTTTGGTGACCGGAGATAGTCGGCACGTCTTTTGAGATGAGGGTAGTCATGGGGTACCCGTGGACGGAAGCAATAGAAGCCGATATCTACGTTTAGGCATAGGTACGTGAAAGTTAAGCGTGCTCAACCCAGGGAAATCCTAGGATGGGTAACCCCCTGGGAATTGAGTTGATATGGTCATGAAGACTTGAGACATAATGATTATCTTAAGGTTTCTCCATAACTAATGATCATTTATGAAAGATGATCTATCATATCCTAGGTGAGGGAAAGATGGGTCTGATTAAAGAATATAGGAAAATGATTTCCAAGGAATGTGATATTGAGGTCTTAGGTTCATCATGACACCCACCTAGATATTGGGTGAGAAACCTTAGGTGGTATGACTTCACTGGCCATGTCATACATGACTTGTGTGTTTAAAGGCACTAAGACCTAGGGGACCAGTATGCCTTAGGCTGGCAAAGATATTTGAATCTGTGTTAGTGTTTATGGTGCTCTGTAGAAATAAGGGAAGTGATTTCCTGGTTCAACTGAGGTTGAGGTTTAAGAGATGAATTGTGATCCAAGGATCAAACTCAATAGTTAAGTTGATCCTTAAGACTTTGAGTTGACCTGGATGGTCTAAGGTACTTGGAAGGAGTACTATAATGAATTGAAATGTGTATCGGGTATCCTGAGGTTGCTAGTTGTTAATCTAGCACAGATGAAAAGTTATCTACGGAAGATTTGGATCAGAGAATGCTATCTACGTAAAGTTTTGATCAGAGAGGGCTACCTACGGTGACATTTGATCGGAGAAGCTATTTGTGAGTCTACTACATGCGGCTCATCGGTGGTTCCAGTGCAGCCGCCATGATAACTATATGATTATGTGAAAGACGTCATGACGATAAGCCCTAGTATGCAGCCGCCATGATAAAAAACCGTAGAGTGCAGTCGCTGTGACATTGAATCGTAGAGTAGAGCTATGGGAATGTTGGGAGTATGGGCTCTCAACGATGTGTTGGTTATGGCTTCTGAATACATGTGGAGAAAAATGTATGTGATAGTATTGTTGGGACACTGCTTAACATACAAGGTAGTTCTATGGATGGCATGAGGCAAGATTAGATTTGCAAGAAATAGGAATATAAGAAGACTTACATCCAAGGCCATATGGTAAGAAGAATTTATATCCTCGAGCTCCTAATGCAAGCCAATATAGGAGTTTTGTCAGCCTCCTTACACGCAACAAGCCGCTATCTTGATAAAGGAGTGGAGAAATATCAATAAAAAAGTGAAGTAACATATTTGGGACACTATCCAGGTATACAGTTCTCTTTTACATTAATGACTATCAAATTTGTCACAAATTTGTCAATTATTCTTTCAATACATGCATTACATTATAGCTTACCTACGACATTCCTCAAAGTAACATCTTGTACAACAAGACAATGACATATTACTATGAGCACTGAAGCAAGTTGAAGACATATTTGGCAACCAATTACATTCATATCAAAGTAAAAGATGGTGAGCCTCATCTGACTCCACGCAGCAAGTATTCCTATATTGATGAACTGACTTGGCAAGAACTTTTTAGACTTCGGACTACTCCAGAATCTTTGGTTAGTTGACTTATTTTGTTTTTTATTTACTCATCAATTGTCTTAATTAATTGTAACCTTTTTTTTGTTTAATTTCTTATTCGAAGGCAAAAGGGAAAAAAGCACAAGAGAGTGGTAGAAAGAATGATTGCCCTTATACAATATCTCATGGGGGTTATGCAAAGGCTGAAAAAGACTTATTGGCAGCCAAACAGAATAGATTGGAAGAAGCATGTCAATTCGATCCTTCTGTTCTTCTTTCTCTATCATCTCCAATTTGTCATGAAGAAAAATGGTTGTTTGCTCACCAAACAAGGAGTAGGTCTTTATACGAGTGAACAATCTCGTATAGTAGGTGAAAAAATTGTAAGTATATATCGTTGTTGTTATTAATTATATAAGAAACATATTTCATTACTTATGTTTGTTATTTTGTATTATCTTACAGGAGGAACGTAGAAAAAAAAACAAGATAAGGGATCTTTTAGGTTGGAGGGCAGGAATGATATCCTGACTGTTGCTACTGGAAAATATGATCATATAGGCCGTGTCAAGGGAGTTAGAGGAGGGGTAGGCATAAGGGATTACTTTGGAGCCCCCTTACACCATTCCTCAAGCATCGTGACTAGGGTGGAATTGAAGCATGTGTTGGCCATTGCAAGAGCAGAAGCAAGAGCTAAGGTAGAAGCATCATTTGATGCACTATTGAAACCCGATTGAGCAAGATGAAAGAGGAAATGATGGTGTTTATGAGCTCAAGACAAGATGCCAGTGCTCCCCAGACAAGAGGGTCCTGTAAAAGAAATTGCTGAGCCTTATGACATTTTTGTCCAGGATCCTTTGAGACAGTAGTTCCATGGGGAAGTGTGTATAACCTAGGATCAACTGTCTACACCAACAAATGAAAGATGATCAAGTCAGAGCGTTAGTTGAAGAGGCGTCCATTGCAGATGCACTTGTCCCTATCCCTTTTGATGATTTGAAGATTGTGAGCAATGTTTTGGGTACTTTCATCTTATGTTCAAAGAACCTTGTTTCTGTTTGAGCTGAGGAAACCCCGATCAAAGACCCAACAAGTCCAGCTTCCTTTACTTAAGAAGTTTCATAGCCTCCATTTAATATCAAGCAATAAGTGATTCGGATAGCATATAATACATCCTTTCAAACAAGAGATTAGCCTACGGATTCAGTTGTTGGCAAGTCAGGGGTGACATGATTTCTTGAAAGGGATTATTTAATGTCCCTGGTAGCTCTTAGACAAAATCTTATGGTTGCGATTGTCCAATTGTTCTTAATGTAAGTATCTTCTTCAATTCGAAGTAAATATTTTAAAAAATTTTCCATTTACCTTTGATTTGTGTGCTTGCATTATTATAGATACATGAATTGTAGGTTGGTCTCCTCTGGCAATAGCGATAAATTTGGATTCGTATGCCCATTTCAAATCTAAGAGAAAGGGACCACTACTGCTATCAGACATACATACTTATCAGAGAGGCTTAATGAAACTACAACTGACTGTTTCTTGGCTTCATATATGTATGGGTAAGAAACAAATTTAAATTTAATAATATATATATATATAAATGCTTTATGTTTACTTAATATTCTTCTCTCTCTTTTTCAGTATTCTTCTATGCAAAAATAGTTACACCGTCATCCTCATATGCCCACTCTACTTCAAACCAGGGAATGAATTGAGAAAGACCATAAACTCGTAAGTTTTCTTGCATTATTTTCTTTTGTGTGTAAAGTTTATGGAATTTGTGTAAAAGAAGTAACCTTTATGATTTTGATAATAGGGCTATGCGGACATTATATTCCTACACACTGCTTGTGATGAGCATGTACGTGACATAAAAGACCCTATATAGATCATGCCAAAGGTTAGTACATATTGGTTTGTTTTAAGAATGTATTCAATAAGCCATGCTTTTATACTTGTTTTAATGATATCTGTTGGAAATTGTGCCCTAAGGGCCAATCATTATACTTTGAACATTATTATTTTAATGAAATTTCTCCATTCTGTTATTATATTATTTGGATAAAAAAGTTCATTGCTGAACTAGGGGTGGTGTCTACCATCTCAAATCCAATAGATTTGTTCTGTGACAATAGCGGTGCTATTGGACAGGCCAAGGAGCCTAGGTCACATCAAAGGACCAAGCATATACTCAGGCGATTTCATCTTATTAGAGAAATCAATGATAGAGGTGATATAAAGATATGCAAAGTAGCAGGAGAAGATAAGGTTACTGATCCTCTTACTAAGCCACTTGCACAAGCAAAGCATGAGCATCATGTTAGGGCAATAGGAATTAGGCAAATTAATGATTGCACCAAGGGCAAGTGGGAGGATGTTGGAAATTGTGCCCTAAGGGCCAATCATTATACTTTGAACATTATTATTTTAATGAAATTTCTCCATTCTGTTATCATATTATTTGCATGTTAACTATGATAATTGTATCCTTGGATAATTCATGAAGATTGTCCTAAAATGTCCCTGGTCGGTCATCTATGCGGGAGCAGAGATGAAACAAAACCAGTATGACTTTTATAAGATATAGAGATACGAATCAAAGTCTTAGGCACTTGTAAGAGTACGAGGTGCTGGACCGATCCACTATGAAAAAGCTACGTGGATCAAGTCATAAGTTTTTCTCATGTATAACCACGTCACATTACCCCTAGACCTGAGGTCATCTTGGATTCCTACATGAGAGTTGCTAAGATTTAAACTAGTCAAAAGTCACTTTTGACCAAGTGATGATAAAGGCTATGATTGGGCTTGGTGGTTTTTCATGCAGAGGAATATGAATGATCAAGATGGAATTTGTCCCTCACATTAGTAGAGAGATATTACTAGGCCCCTCGATGAGTGAGTCTGAGAAATGTATAGCCATACTACAATGGAAAGGAGTTTCCATTTCTATTGTCAGGCTACTTAGGAATTGAGAAAGTAATGGTCAGGAATAAGAGGATGACATTATCCATGCCTTATCCTTGATCGATATATTGTGTGACAAAAGGGATGTGACATGGTTGTATGACAGGTTGCATCGTGATAACGATCCTCATATGATTTGGGTAGTCGCGATGTCTTGCTAAAGGCCGCTTGCAACTTTTGGGTTAGTATAGTTATTGGCCCACTGCCAACTTCATATGGGCCTACAGGGTCACATACAAGAATAGCCCAACACAAGATAATGTTTAATTTAGGGTGAATGAATTTTTTTATTTATATATAATATAAAATTCGTTAATAATATTATATAGATATATATTTTTGAAATACATATCTTATATATTATATATATGTATATGTATATATATATATATTATATGATATTATTATGTTGTGTTAGTTTTAAATTTAATTTATTAAGATATATTAAATTTAATAAATACTATAATAGAGATATAGTATCTCAGATTTAATTTATGAAGATAAATTAAATCTAATGGCTCTTTATTTAGATTAAATAAATAGGTTAAATTAAAACTGTTGGACAAATTTAATTTAAACTGAATTTATTTAATTAGCTTATTAAGATAATTAATTGTTGATTAATTTCGAAATTAATGATGATTTATTTTGAAATTTGAATATAGCCATCATAGGTTATAAACTTGATAGAGCGGATATATTCATGACCATGAGAATTGAGAGCTGCAAGGGAAACCCTAAAAACATTGGAGGCGCTAGCAAGCAGTCTCGGTTGGAGAGCATTCGTGTGGATACTGGTAGAGGGAGCGGACCTAACGTGTTGGCTCCTAGAGATTGTGAAAACCAAGTTGAAAAATGTACGAGTTCTTTCAAACCCGATTTAAACGCCGTTGATAGATCCTCGATTAGGATAGGTAAAATTTATAAAATTCTTCCGCTGTGCCTGCCGATCCTAACAATATCATATTCCTTTTCAGAGCCGTAGGCAACCATCGTGGTCCAACTTATGTTGTTTTTATGTTTTAAGACACATATACAATATTATCACTCTAGGCATAACTGATTTTACTAAAGAGGTAAATGTATATTTCAGAACTTTTGTATTACTTTTATTGTTTTTAAGTTACCAAGTTAATGTTTTGTTTGGTGTTGGTGTTACAAATGTTTAATCTTGTTTATCCCTTTCCTGAAGAAGATATTGATTTCATCCGCAGTGTTGTGCTGAATTCATCTATGAGCTTTTACAGAAAATAGTGAGTTTTTGAATCCAATGTTACATTGTTCTCATACGTATTACTTCTGCTGTATGAATTATAAAGTGTTGTTGTAATTGGAATTACATGCTATGTGCTGGATTACTATGTTGTTGTGCACAATTCCATTTCAATGCAATTACATGTTGTGTGCAATTATAAAGGGCTATGGTTTCATATCTAACTGGGTTTATGTCTCTGTGTAGGATAATTTCTGGGATAGGGTAATACAAGTTTGATGTTGATACAAGCATGGGATTTGACGGATTGACCTCTGTACTTTTTCTTCCTTTTGTTTTTCTATACAATGAGGAATTTTCTGTACATACTGATGAATTTGTCTTGCCTCTGCTTTCCTTTAGAAGTTTTGGAATAGAAAGTGCACAAAGTTGAGATTTTGTTGCTGTCATTGTTAAATTGTGGGTCATTGTTGACTTGGTAGACTCAAATTATGTTTTAAAATGGTTGATGATAATGTATTGATATTGTTGCTGAGAATGTGGGTAAGAAGAGTGATGATAATTGTTGACAAACTAAATTGTTGCTTCTGATTATGTGCTGCTAAATCATTCATTCCTGTGCTTAGTTAATGTTCTCACTTAATATTTAATCTATGAAACATTTAGCACTACAAAATCTTTAAACTTAAACTTGCTACTGCTGCTGTGAGTCATTAAATCTAGAAATTTTATATTAAGAGATCATGTCAATTTGATTGAGTCTACATTATATGCCTTGTTGTACTTTCGACTGATATTTGCCAATTTTCTGTTGTTGCTTATATCAATCCTTAAATTTTATTGCTACCATTGTCATTCAAAGTTTTGCATCATTTTTTGAGCAAATTCTTCTGTTTGGCCATTCCTTCATATTGCACATTGAAATTGATTCATAAACTGAGTTTTAGGTCTAGGTAGTTGTTGAGTGCATTTTCAAGTTCTTGGAACCTGATTTAAGCTTGTCGCTTGAATTTTTCAGATTGAACTGATTGTCAACTCATGTTTATGAATTAATATTGCTGCAATTTGCAAAACTCTAATTCTAACATGTGGAAATTCATTATTACTTATTTTGATCTTGAACCTTGATAGCTTGCAAGATTTCACCAATTGTTAGCTAAATCATTTGATTTTGACTTAAAATTAAGTGTTCTACACTTACCATTTGTTGTAAGTTGATTAAAAGTCACCTACACCTTCATTTGTGCTTGCTGTCAATCTTGCTGCTATCATTGCTTCTGTGAAATCTATGTTACAATATTACTTCTGTGTAATATGGGATAGATGTTGTTGAAATGACTTGCTGGGTAGAGTTAATTTGTAAGAGGACTAGTTTTTTTTAAAAAAATAGAACTTTTAACTTTTAGACTACTGTAATAAGACCTAATCCACAAACGGTCTAAAAAGTCTTTCTTAACAGGTCTAAAAAGTCATTTTTGTTAGTACAAGCGTTTCACCCAAGAAGGGTGAATTAGGTGATACCAAAGTATTCGTTGTGTATATAAAAATTGACTGGAAATTTAAAACAGTTAAGAGCTAGGAGAAATATCACTGAAGTGTACACCAAGAGTTATACTAGTTCGGTCACAACCACTTTGACCTACGTCTAGTCCTCAGAGCTTCTTTGAGAGTTTCACTATATCTTCCAAGATTTAGTAGGTTCTTGGCACCTCAGTACACAGCAAGTTCCTTCATTGGACACTCGCTCCCCCTTACACATTGTAATCAAATCCCCAACTCAAGGTTCCACAACCTTAAGTTGTCTCAATAACAAATATTGAGTTTGTAATGAAAATCTCTCTCACAGACCAAATATATAATCACTGAAGTATAAAGAGTGAATATAAGAAACATAGCACTAAGAATATATTGATCAATGTGTGTTCGTATGTTCTCTGTCGTTGTGTTATGTTCTTCGTTGAATGCTCCATATTTATAACCAAATTGTAATGTTTGTTGGAAGCATTTTGAACATGTCTGTTAGAGTCACGTAGCTTCGTTTGACCGTTCTTCGAATTTAAAAACTAGGCGTTTGCTGTAGGTAAGCATTTCAGACATTACGGACAATACGTTTGACTTTTCTCTCAATGCATGATCTCTTCATTGTTTCTCTGTAAATATACTTAGAAAACTAATATAATGAAAGACTAGTCTTATAGATAACAAATTAATGAACAACAGATCAAAAACAGTTTTAAAACACAATTCCAGTTATGATTACTTGAATGGTTACTCGAGTAAACTATCTCCATTACTCAAGTAACCCCTCGAGTAATATCTTTCAAAATAAGCTAGAGAGTAAGTCAACGTTGTCTGACCAAATTACTCAGGTACTCCATCGAATAACTTACTTCACAAAAACTTTTCCATACTTAGTTACTCAAGTGATCCCTCGAGTTAAGTTTCAAATCCTTTTCTGATTACTCAAGTAATCCCTCGAGTAATGTCATCCAAATCTTGGCCGAGAGTACCTACTTCTTTGTTTACCTGATTACTCGAGTAATCCCTCGAGTAATTCAATCTTTTCATTTCAACTTACTCGAGTGATCCCTTGAGTAATGTACCTTTTTCATATCTGGTTACTCAAGTAATCCCTCGAGTAATGTCAGTCATTTCTTGGCGTAGAGCTACTGGATGATTTCTTCTCTGATTACTCAAGTGATCCCTTGAGTAATGCTTCAAAAAATTTTCTAATTACTCGAGTGATCCCTCGAGTAATGGCATCCAAATTTTGACAGAGCTCTCTAGAACAATTTCTCACACATTACTAAAGTGATCCCTTGAGTAATGAAGGATTATTACTCGAGGGCTTACTCGAGTAATGCCTTCAAAAATCTGTCTGTGATACTTTTCCCTGTTCTCTGTCTTTTAGTTCTTCTTCATTACTTGAGTGGATACTCAAGTAAAGATTTTGTCTGCCACGGAAATCTTAGTTCCTTTGTTCAAACCTTTTTGTTTATTATGAAAACCTTTTGTAATATTAATCCAATCTTTGTTATCATCAAAACATACGGAATCTACTATTCTCCCCCTTTTTGATGAAAACAAAACTTGGTGATTTTGAAAAAAGTTTTTGAAATTGAGTTTTCAATCATATGCGTCTTGATAACTTTTCATATGGAATCTTTTGTTCAATTTAAACTTGAAAACTCTTTCAAAATGACTTTAGGAAGATCATTTTGAATCCAAATCTAATGATTTTGAGAAATTTAGTATTTAAAATCTTTTTGAATCCAATTTTAATGATGTTAAAATCAAAAACTCATAACTTTGAAGGTATGTTCTAATTCTTCCATCATTCATCTTGCATACACAATCAAAAACTTACTAGTCCACAAATAATAAATAACTTTAAATTTAAACTACAGAATAAGTTCATGATACCAACATAATCAAACTTAAAACAGAAACTATTAAAGCTCCATTAAACCCTATACACCCATATCCCTATTCTTTTACAAAATCATGTCATTTTTCACAAAATCACCCAAGTTCTTCTCCCCTTTTTTGTCTTTATCACAATGTGGGATTCAATCGAGACAAGGACAAGGACTGGATGGATAGATTGCAAAAAGAGGGGTGACTGGAAGAGGAGTAAATCCAGAGCCATGTGAATCACTTGAATTGGAAGATTCTAAAGATGATGATTCAGGTTCAGGGAGATTCACTAGAGGTATCTGTAGAGGATTTTATGGAAATGGAATTAGAGAGGTAACCTTTACCTCCTCTGTACTAGTAGGTGACTAATGCTCACTGGAAGAAACAATTACCTCCTCAGTGCCTATAGGTGAAGCAATAGGTGTGGGCACTGGCTCAGGCTAAACTGGCTGGGCTGGAGGAATTGAGTTATCAATAGTGATGTGAATAGTCTCAGATGTTTCTGGTTCAGGCATAGAGAATAGGAGGTTTTAAGGGATGGTGATAGGCAAAGTAGGAAGAGGGATAGAAAAAGGGTCTAGGCTTAGAAGGCGATATGGCTCAGGAATAAAAGAAGGCATATAAGGACCAGGAGTAGAGGGGCCAGATGCCATAGCATCAAGTATGGCATGGAGTGATCTCAGAAGCTCACCCTGGACCTGCTGTTCTGCCAACATCTCCTTATGCCTCTTATCCATATGCTCTACAAGCTCTCCTATCTTCACATTCATATGGGTTATCAATTCAGTATTAGTATTTGCAATATCAACATGAAAACCCTTCAAGATATCTTCCAAAAATATCTGTAATGCAGCACCAAAAAATGAAGGAGAAGAAGTAGAGGCAAGAGCAAAAGGCTGTGTCTCATCCAATCAACTAGTTGTAGTCTCAGTCTTCTTTTTGGGACTTGACTCAAGTGGTTTCTTCTAGATTAGTGCAATATGCAGCTTCCCAATTTGGTTTCTACCCACAGGAGTTAGTCTCTCAATAAGTTCATCCCTTTCCAAGTACCAAACTTTGTTCTTTTGGAGAAATAAGGAAATAAGCTAAGGATAAGGTATTGGGGTAGTCATTTTTCCCTCGAATCTATATCTCAATCTCCTCAAATATGTACTTACCCAAGTCCTTTTTCTCCTGGAGGATAAGTGAGGCAAATTTTCTATAATCTCTCTCAATGAAGTTATTTGCTTTGTTCACTATGGCTCTCGAGTAGATATACCGTAGGACTCTATGAAGATCACACATATGACTTAGGTTGAAATTGAGGGGTTCGTCGCACAAGAAGGAAGCTATGGATGTCATAGATGAAGATAGAATAGAGAGAATGATTCATGATGTTGAGGTAGAATCCTTTACGCAGTTGTGTGAATATGGCAGCCTACGGAGTGATGTAGAGACACTGTTGTTCCCTGGGAGTAAGTACATTTGGTTAACATAAAAGCAACTTATGGGTAGACTGATAGTAGTTTCACATTCTTGCTTGAACTATTGTGTTATATGTTTCCAGACGATAATATACTTCCAATTCGTATGTATGAGGCCAAGAAAATCTTATCTGCAATGGGTATGGAGTATAAAAAGATACAAGCTTGCCTTAATGACTACATACTGTATAGAAAGGAGTATAAAGGTCTAAGTGAGTGCCCTAAGTGTCAAACTGCACGATACAGAGTGAAGAAAGATGGTGGTTGTAGCGATGGGACAACTAAAAGGCAACCTTTAAAGGTTTTGTGGTATCTTCCAATAATACCACACTTTAAGCGCTTGTTTGGGATTGCAAAAAAAGCGAAGAAGTTGATATGACATTCGAATGATAGAATATCTGACGAAAAATATTTGAGGCACTCGACTGACTCTCCACAGTGGAAGAAAATAGATAAATGTTCCCTGAATTTGGCAGCGAGCTGAGAAACCTTTGGCTTGGGCTTTGTATAGATGGCATCAATTTGTATGGAACTCTTAATAGCACACACAGTGCGTGGCCGGTACTCCTTGTAATATACAACTTGCCTCCCTGGCTTTGTATGAAACACAAGTATGTGATGCTTTCTATGATGATTTCTGGACCAAAACAGCCAGGAAACGATATTGATGTCTACCTGGCACCTTTGATTGAGGACTTGAAGAAGTTTTGGGAGGAAGGCGTAGATGTGTTTGATGCATGTAAGAATGAGTCCTTCAAGCTACGCACAATGATTTTCACCATGATAAATGACTTCCCTGCGTACGGAAACCTGTTAGGGTACAGTGTGAAGGGGCATAAAGAATGTTCGATCTATTAAGCAGGCACTCACTTCCACCAACTTAAACATGGAAGAAAAATGGTTTACCTAGGTCACAGGAGGTTCCTTCCTAGGTTCTACTCATATCGTAGGTTAAGAAAGTGTTTTAACGGCTTGCCAGAGTATGGAATGGCTCCAAAGGCATTAACCGGAGAGGAAGATTACAGTCGGGTCAAACGTATCAATTTCTTATTCGGTAAGAATCAGAAGACTGTGGGTAAGAAGAACGTATGGAAGAAGAGATCAATTTTCTTTGATCTTCTATATTGGTGTAGTCTTGACGTGAGACACAGTATTGATGTGATACATGTGCAAAAAAACATTTGTGATAGTCTTGTCAGTACAATTTTGCATATACCAGGGAAGACTAAGGATAGGATTAGTGTGAGACTAGACCTTATTGATATGGGAATAAGAGAACGGTTACATCCACAACTAAGAGATGATGGTAGGAAGGCATACATAAAGCCAATAGCGCACACACTATCAAAAGCGAAGAAAAGAAGTTTGTGTGGGTGTTTGTATGAAATTAAGGTGCCGCAAGGGTATTCTTTGAATGTGAGAAGGTGTGTGTCAATAGATGATTTGAAGATAGTGGGAATGAAGTCCCATGATTAACATGTGTTGATGCAACAACTTTTACCAACAGCTATTAGAGGCATTATGAGAAATGAAGTTCGAACCACTATAACAAGATTATGTGTTTTCTTTAATGCTATCTGTAACAAAGTCATTGACACTGAAAAGCTGGATGAACTGGAAGCTGAGGGTTATATTATATTGTCGCAATTAGAGATGCACTTTCCTCCTTCATTTTTTGATATAATGGTGCATTTGATAGTTCATTTGGTAAGGGAGGTAAGGCTCTACAGTCTAGTTTACCTGAGGTGGATGTACCTTTTCGAGCGATACATGAAGATCTTAAATAGGTACTCTAAAAATCCTTATCGACTAGAAGCCTCAATAGTTGAAAGATATGCAGTTGAAGAGGCTATGAACTTCTGCAATGATTATCTATCAAGGAAGAAGGAACAATCTTGGCATGAAGAGGGGAGAAGCAAGGGAACACGAGGACTGAAAGTGAAGACTATGCCTCATAAAGAGGTGTTGCAAGCACACTTGTATATCCTGAATAACATGGTAGAAGTTCAACCATACATAGATGAACATAGAAAGAGATTGAAGAACAAAAATCCAAGGAAGAATGACATGTAGATTGCTATAGAGCAAAACAAGACATTCATATAGTGGTTTCAGGAAAAGGTTTTGCATGAGACCAGTGTGTCTGAGACAAAAGAGTGGCTAGCTGGGGGCCTTCGTTTCAGATCATTACTTGGATCGGTTATGATATAAACGGGTATTCTTTCTACACAAAAGAATAAGATGATAGAAGTACCATGCAAAATAGTGGGGTGATGGTAGAAGCTGAAGCCTTACACTTTTCCAGTTTGAAAGATAAAAATATAAGTATGGTGATCCGACCTTCAACCTTGATGACACACCACCTTTCACAATTAATCCACCTACCACAAGTAAAGTAGAATTGGTAGATGATGAGGAATATGCTGTAAGAAATGATCATGGAAAAGGAATATGGGAAACAATATAGAGTAAGTGCTTAACTTAGAAAATATAACTATGTTTTTTATTTTACTCCTGCTAAGAGTAGGTTATTTTTATTGCAATTTATGTTCCTATCTGATAATGATTTTTATTTTTGTGCTTACAGGAATATGGACAATGCTACTGACTCAAAAAGTGATAGGGATAATGAAATGGATAAACCTGAACCCATTGTGAGAAGGACTAGAGGTAGCACAAAAATGGGAGCTTTGGTTGCACGTCATCAACATTAACAGGAGAGGCTACATATTGACTTTGATGACAATATGCAACCTATTGGTCCGGAGGAAGACCATTTCTTAGCTATTTAGGTTATTTGGATTGAAGAAAAGTTCACATTATCTATGAAAATTGGAAGTTGGTTCCACTAAAAATGAAAGATATGATTTGGCAACAATTTTTGGTATATAAGTTTCGATACATCTGTATTTACAGCTTTATACTTATTGCTTCAAATATAATAATCTTATGTTTTACCTTGCAGCAAACCTACGACATCCCTGATACTGCGATAATGTACAGGGAGTGGATGAGGGAGGTTCATTTACGATGGAAAGATTTCAAGAACAAGCTTATAGCAAAGTACATTCAAGGGGACCTGACAGGTCAGGATCCATGTCAGCATTATGAATATTTGTCTCCAAAGGATTGGAGGTTCTTTATGGCATCACGAGAAGATCTTAACTTTTATTTGAACATAGTTGACATTATTGATTCGATTTTCATTATTTTCCTTTCACAGGCATTAAGTGCAGCAAATGTAGAGAGGCAAACAGCTAATACGTATCAGTATTGCATGTCTCGTGGTGGTTATCGGAAGCTTGAGCGAAAGATGTGTTAGGATCGGCAAGCACAGCGAAAGAATTTTAAAATTTTTGCTGATCCTAATCGAGGATCTATCAACGGCGTTTAAATTGCGTTAGAAAGATTCGTACCTTTTTCAACTTAGGGTTTTCACGATCTCTAGGAGCCAACACCTCAGGTCCACTCCCTCTACCGGTATCCACACGAATGCTCTCCAACAGAGACTACATGCTAGCACCTCCAAATGTCTCCTAGGGTTTCCCTTATGGCTCTAAATTCTCATGCGTGTATGAGTATGTCTGCTCTATCAATTTTATAACCTATGAGGGCTATATTTGAATTTCAAAATTAATCTTCATTAATTTTAAAATTAATTAACAATTAATTATCTTGATGAACTAATTAAATAAATTCAGTCTAAATTAAATCTGTCCAACAGTTTTAATTTAACCTATTTATTTAATCCAAATAAAGAGCCATTAGATTTAAGTTATCTTCATAAATTAAATCTGAGATGCTATATCTCTATCATGTTAGTTATTAAATTTAATATATCTTAATAGATTAAATTTAAAACTAAAACAATATAATAATATCATATAATAGACACACACACACACACACATATAAGATATGTATTTCGAAAATATATATCTATATAATATTATTAACAAATTTTATATTATATATATATATAAATATAAAATTCATCCACCCTAAATTAAATATTATCTCATGTTGGGCTATTCTTTTGTGCGACCCTGTAGGCCCATATGAAGTTAGTAGTAGGCCAATAAATGTACTAACCCATAAGTCACAAGCGGCCTCTAGCAAGACATTACAACTAGCCAATTCATATGATGATAATTAACACGATGCAACCTATTATACAACCATGTCACATCCCTTTTTGTCACACGATATATCGGTCAAGGATAAAGCATAGATAATGTCATCCTCTTGTTCCTAACCATTACTTTCTCGATTCCTGAGTAGCCTAACAATAGAAATGGAAAACTCCTTTCCATTGTAGTATGGCCATACATTTCTCAAACTCACTCATCAAGGGCCCAGTAATATCTCTCTACCAATGTGAGGGACACATTCCATCTTGATCATTCATATTCCTCTACATGAAAAACCAACAAGCCCAATCTTATCCTTTATCATCACTCGGTCAAAAGTGACTTTTGACTAGTTCAAAGCTTAGCAACTCTCATGTAGGAATCCATGATAACCTCAGGTCTAAGGGCATTGTGACGTGGTTATACATGAGAAAAGCTTATGACTTGATCCATTTAGCTTTCTTATAGTGGGTCAGTCCAGCACCTTATACTCTTACAAGTGTCTAAGACTTTGATTTGTATCTCTATATCTTATCAAAGTCATACTGGTCTTGTTTCATCTTTGCTCCCGCATAGATGACCGACCAGGGATATTTTAGGATAATCTTTATGATTTATCCAAGGATACAATTATCATAGTTAACATGCAGATAATATGATAATAGAGTGGAGAAATTTCATTAAATTAATAATATTCAAAGTATAATGATTGGCCATTTGGGGACAATTTCCAACAAGATGATGGTAGAAGAGTTGGAGAAAATGAAGGAAGCAACCACATCAGATCCAAGCGTTGTGGTCCAGGCCCCACTACCTCCTCTACTTCACAAAAACTGGAAAGTAGGGAGGATTAAGGGTGGGAAGTACGTAAATCCGACCGTTGCTGAGGTTGCCTTAAGGATTGTAAGTAGTTAGAGCATAAGTACAAAGTTTTTTTTCATATTGGGAGTGCTTAATTTTTATTTACGATAACTTTTATGCTGTAGGATGAACTGGAAGATCATAGTAGTCAAGGTTAGTTCAGTCCAAGTGGACGGATGGACATCTTGTCAACGGTGATTGGGAAGTCAGATCACCCCGGTCATGTTAGAAGGGAGGCAAGGGGAGCTCGTGTCGTGAAGTATTTTGGCCGAGCCTCACATTCTTATTCGTTACAAGCTAAACCCAGTAGGGAGCTTGTGGCCAAGATTCGCCAGGAAGTCTCACAAGAGCTCGAGGCTAACCTTCACGACAAGCTCTGATAAGAGCTGTTGCCAGAGCTACATCTTGAGTTGTTGCCTAAGCTACATACTGAAATGACGAAGATTTTTGAATCGCATATGGCAACTACCGAGCATAGAGCCCCTTCATCCTCGGCCTTCCACAGCACCAAAGGAAGTTACAACCCGGTAGAGAAACCACTTGGTGACCCTTCTCACACTCCAGCATCGGGAGAACCTTCCATCCTCTATTTGGATGCCCCACAGCGTATCCCGTTGCAGATGCTCTCGTTCACAAACAAGTTACCGCCTATCATCATCAGCAAATTCCACAGCATTTATGTAGGGTGACTGTGACATATGTTCGAGAGGGGGGAGAAGGTACAGCTATCCCTATTCTAGATTACGAGGTTACCACTATAGCTCAGGCGAGAATATCTTTCATCCTATGGCCTATAAATCTTATTGGCTCAGCGGCAACACCTTCAATGGTTGGAGCTACCTCACTTTTACTTGAGATCTATTGGCATCCTACTAACAATATTTTTTTTTATGTTCTAAAAGAACGAGCAAAAAGCAGGCAAATGGCCCTTCTTAGCACGACTGCAGTAGATCTATAAAGGCATAAAGCAGATTGATTTGCATATGCCTACAGGGATTGTGGGCCAGGAATTAGAGTGTCCCTTCACAATTGATAAAGACGACCATAAACAGTTCATTAAGTTGGAGGAGATAAATGTAGGATGGGTCAAATTTGCAATCCTGTGAATTTCTTATTTCCCATTTTTTCCTTCATTTAGTGAAGTGGTTTTTTGGTTTCATATATTCACTAGCTAATACATTCATTATTTTAATTCTATTATAGCTCCTTCCGCCGTATATGCATTGACATGCAAAGATTTGATTTATATGGATTCTTGTGTCCTACAAATATGACAAGGGATAAGAATACAGTGCAAAAAAGGACTCACTATGCGGGCTTCACAATGGGAGAGAACAACTATCATTGTTATCTAGCACCGATTGTTCAAAGGTACACATTTTAATTTTGTCTATTTAAGATTTTTAATAAATAATTGCCTTGCCATCTAGCTTCATTTTAATCTGTATATGTTGTTATAGTTGCTACTGGAGTTTGTGTGTTCTCTATCCTCGGTTCAACATAGTTTACTGGTTTGATTGCTTAGGTAAAATGCCAGACAAAGAAAAAAAAGTCTTCAACACGTAAGTTATTTTGTTTGTATTTCATTGATTCTTGATTCTTGACTTAAATGAATTGTTTTAATTTCTATTGATTTTCATGTTAATGATAGGGCAACCCAAACATATTGAATCCTTGGTGGGCCTCGCGATCGTAAAGGTGGAAAAGACCCGAAATGGTTGTATCCAAAGGTACGTAGTTTCAAATCAAGTTCTTTTGATTGACGGTCATTTTAGATATGCCTTTATTGATTTTAACCATTTGCTTTTGATTTATGGTGCCCTCAACAACCTGGCGGCTGGGAATGTGGATACTATGTCTTACTTTATATGTTTAACATCATTCAAAGTGGTATTACCACATATTTTGAACAAGTGATCGCTTCTTCATTCTCAAAGGATAATATTTTTGGTGTTGTAATTCAATTGCAAATTAATTTACTCACTTGATTCATTATTTCATCTAAGCTTATTTTCTGATTTGCAGATTTTTGACAATCAAGATTCCTACTTATATGAAGACATTAATTTGATCAGAGACTTTTTGGTTGGGCATCTTCTTCAACGTATACCAGAGTAAAGTTTTTATTTATATTAGTTAATTAATTAGTGGTTTGTGTAGGACAAACTTTGTGGTGGCTGAACTGCTGTTGTACATATGTTGTCTGCCTATCTCTTTTTTTATTTGATTGGTTAGTTGTTAAAGGGGATTCAAACGTTTCTATATTCCAAGGTGCGAATTAGAGTTGTTGTTGTACATACTATTCGATTGTTGGATAACATTTTTATTATATAGTGCTGAACTGTAACCCCCTTCACAATCAAGGCCGAGATTAGTTCGCAAAAACATAATTAAGTTTGTATTAGAGACCATAGACGATTTGAGACTTAAACAAAAAAAAAAATTCCCAAAATCAAGGTTTTTGAAAAAAAATTTTGTTCAAAACCTATTTACAATGGTCTCATATTCACATTTCAATATATAAATGGTCTGTACAGGTTAATTTCATTCATACATATCAGAGTACAACATAAATTCTTGACACACTGGTGCGAACCCACAAGGGAAGATCCCACGAACCCACAACCAATTCTGAGATATACACACCCCAAGAAAGCTAAACACAGATCGACGATCCACTTGAACCCTTGAACACGAAAGAACAAGGACCCGAAGTGTGGGAAAACGCCACAAGGTTGATCAAGCCTTGATAAGTTTGTTAGTTCTAAAAAGAACCCTTAGAGAGAATCCACTCTCAAGAAACAAAGTGCAGAAGTGCAACTTTCATTTATGATTCAAATCTGAATTGTGTCTTACAAATGAAGAAGCACCAAGTATTTATAGGGAAATGTAACCTAATTGTAGTAGGTGCAAATCTGAACATAGAAAATACAAAGTCTAATACCATGTGCTAGGAAACCTAAAAGTCTAATACATGAACACAAAATTCTAATACAATCTAGAAGAAAGTTGAAAAATCAAATACAACATGCAAAAGAAAACAAAAGTCAAATATCCCACCAACTCCTTGTTGATTTTCGCACACCTAACTTCAAGAAAATGTATTCAGCAAATTAAGGCTCAAAATGTGCTTATTTAGGCCCAAATGAGCCTCCCATGTTTAGTACTAGGTCCAAGCTCTTTGTTTTGAAGTTTCCAAGCCCAAAACTTGATTAACAACTCCATTTTTAGCACAAATGAACTTAGTGACGTTTTCAGCATCTTTGTTTTGTAAATCAGATTTATTGATCCAATTGCCATTTGATTTACAACAACTTCTTCAATCAGCCTAATCAATGCTTCCTTGAATATTTTAGCTTGTGCTCTCATGATTTATTGAGTTGGAATTTGATAATGATCATTTGAAACGGAAGAGATGTCACTTGAATTTGAAGGGACAACTTGTTGATTCTGGATCGCATCATTCCCTCTCTCCTCAAAAGGATTCGTCCTCGAATCTTGACTTGAATTTGGAGAGTTAATTTGTTGATTCTGGGTCGCATCACACACTCGGGTTCCATTGATTAATAAAGGGTTTATACAAGGCATAATGCCCATAATCTCTTTCCTTTTTTCTTGGGGATTACACAAAACCATACCATACCACAAATGTATACAATAAATTCCCAAGAATATATCCAAAAATTACAAGTATGATAACCAATAACCAAAAAGGAACTCTTAGCCCGGAGCTCTACCTACTCTTCATCTCCTGCTTTCCTTTAGATCCTTTAGCCCTGTCTAAACATTATTTTTGGGAGAGTGAGATTCTAACGAATCCACGTAGTGTCAAATCACTCATAATATGCACAACAACAAAGCATAAAAGCAAATCATCACACAACACATAGCAACTACAATAGCAGTTACAGTGACAAGGGCAGGTATGACTCATGTCATCCTTACATTTGCTCATGCTAAAGTGTTCAAGCTATATTGCACAATCACATCATCATATCATTAGAATCGGTAGGCACATCGGAAGAATTTTAAAAATTTTCACCGATCCACATGAATGCTCGCTAACCGAGACTACGTGCTAGCGCCTTTAATGTCTCCTAGGGTTTCACTTGCGGCTCTCAATTCTCATGTGCGAATCAATATATCTGCTCTATCAAGTTTATAACCTATGAGGGCTATTTTCAAATTTCAAAATTAATCATCATTAATTTTGAAATTAATTAACAATTAATTATCCTGATGAGCTAATTAAATAAATTCAGTTTAAATTAAATCTCTCCAACAGTTTTAATTTAACCTATTTATTTAATCCAAATAAAGAGCCATTAGATTTAATTTATCTTTATAAATTAAATCTGAGATATTATATCTCTATCATGTTAGTTATTAAATTTAATATATCTTAATAAATTAAATTTAAAACTAACACAACATAATAATATCATATAATATATATATACATATATATATATAAGATATATATTTCAAAAATATATATATCTACATAATATTATTAATGAATTTTATATTATATATATATATATATATAAAATTCGTCTACCCTAAATTAAACATTATCTCGTATTGGGGCATTCTTGTGTGCGACCCTATAGGCCCATATGAAGTTGGCAGTGGGCCAATAACTATACTAACCCAAAAGTCGCAAGCGGCCCTGGTAGGGGTATGTGTGATAACCATCACCCCCTACGACTTCTCACGCTGTAATGCACTACGGGAGATAACACAATGGCTTCATGACAAAGATTTTCACACAAAACAATGATAAGTCATGTATACCAAGCATCATACACAATATGAGAGAAAAGTCACTACCTTGATCCTTCAGAGCGTGTTCTGGCGCCGATCTCTCCCGAGTAGGGCAAATGTCAAATCCTATATTCATAATTAGGGATGAAGCGTTATTCTCTATACCAATACTCAAATAACTTCATATCACTTGTTGGACTTTGGGTCCAAGTCCGCCGTTGATGGGCCGGACTATTTGATTAGGAAATAAGTAGCCTAATCAAATAAGAACAAAATCAGCATAAAATGAAGATTGGGGAATAATTCAGTAATAATTATGGATTTGTTAATTAAGGAACAAATCACCATAATTAGGCAATTAATTGAGAATCAATTAATTGCTGTCTTGGAGGGCAAGAAGGAGTGCACACGTTTCCTAATTAGTGGCCTCCATAAACCACTATAAATATGGTGTGCCTCCTTAATTGCAATTCACCCCGCCATTGAGTTTTCTGGCAATTCTCTTCTCTCCTACAATCTTTCTGGTTCTGGTGATCTGCTATGCAAATCATAACTAGGCTCTAGTAGTCTAATAATTATGTGGGCACAATTATGGAGCATTGGATTCGCCTAGGTACGCTAGTTCTCCTTTTTTAGTTATATTTTTCTTACATTGGCATCAGAGCCTGTTGATCATATGGCTGTGATTATTCTACGTGAATAATTTTATGTTTCATTATGCTTATTTTTTTCCGCTGCGCAAAATCATAATTCTGGGTATGATTTTTCTTTTATGCCCTATGAATATGTAATTTTGTATGCCTGTGTATGTACATGGTTCCAAACATGCTTATTCACATAATACAATTTCATATGCGTATGTCTCTACCTCTATATGTATATATATGCGTGTCTGTATGGAACCGAAAACGTGTATATATATATATATATTGCTTCTGCATATTTTTAAAGCTTCAGACATGATATATATTTCGTTGGGTGTTATGAATATATGTTGAATGCGTGCTAATCGAAGATCGAAGATTCTCTGCTCCTCTTACTATTATATATATATATGCGCATGTGTGTGTACATATACTATGGCGCAATTTCTTCTCCTATTCCTCATATCTTTGATTTCTTAAAGTTGTGTTTTTAGAACCTATGTGGAACCAAAAAGCAAGAGAATTTAACCCTCAAAAGCTAGAAAAGCTTTTAAAACGCAGAGGACACACATCCGGGACAAATTACGTCGCACCGTCAACGTCGAGAAAAAATGGGGTCTTTGAAACTGAGTGTTTTTGCCCCAAACGAAGACATGGATGTGTAGATCTCAAAGAGACGATTCCAACGATGCTTAGAACGCGTCAAACAGAGTCTGGATGAGGGAGAAACAAAGGAAAGAAGTTGGTGGGTTCTTAGTCGCCGCCGCCACTTCACTCATGATTTGACCAATGAAACAGAGGTTTTAAGATCAAATAAATTCCATGGATTTGTAGTTCACTAAACTATGATTCCAAAGACACCAAGAACGTGAAAAACAGAGCTAAAACGAGGGAGATATGACCTCCCGAAGTTGGCGGGTTGCGATGACCCACCGGAGCTCCAACCGGGTCAAATTGACCTGGTTGGAGGTTGAAGATGATGATGTGGCAGTCAACGCCATGTCATCGGTCAACCAATGCCACGTGGCACTAATGAGAGGTCGCCACGTCAGCATCGGTCAATGAGGCCACGTCATCCATTGACCATCCACGTTAACCAAGACACATCAGTGCCATGTCAGCGGTGACCGGTCAAGGTTGACCAGTCAACGTTGACTGGCCAAACAGTCAAAGTTGACCGGTCAACGGTCAAGACTGGAAAAAAAACCAGAAATTGACAAGTGGCGCGTGGGACCCACTAGGACCTCCGTTTGACACATGGCAAGCACCGTCGGAGAGAGGACGGTGCTTGGAGTCTTGGGAGCAGGCGCGTGGTGCCGGCGGACTGCCGCAAGGCGGCACGTGTACGTTACGCGCCGCCGCCGAGAGTGGCAATGTTGGAATTTTCCAATTTTTCAGGATTTTTTGATCCAGAGACCTTCTAGGGGCACGTGATGGCACGTGGGATCTCCGATTGAGACACGGCTGGTTCCTAAAATTCCCTAAATTCGAGAGCTTCAATTTGATATATAATTTGCATATATTTGAAGCACGTTTGTATCTGTTTTGAGTCAAAAAGGTGCTTGTATGCACATAGAGATTCCCAAAAATATTGAAATTGAATCAATGTTGGTTCTATTATTTTTTGGGATAGGTTAGCTTATTTTTTTAAGAGTATTTTCAGTTGCAACATAAGGTTAAATGCTGAAAGATTCTTTGAAAGTAAGGGATTATTCAAATGAGTTTTTGAATATAAAATCCTATCCAACCTTGATTCAAACTCTTAGAGATAAAACCTGAAAATTGCAGTAACTTGAAATTGTTCAATAATTATTGAATAACAACAAGTCTTCCTATGCTTTTAACCACATTGATTCAATTGGGATTGAAGCAGTGACTTCCAAGAGTTAACCTTTTATCACATATGTTGTGACAAAGGACAATACAGATATAGATGTGAGAATCATCTCATCAAGTGGGAGGTATGCTGCAAATACATCTAAATAAGTGGATGTAACATGGCATAGTGGAGCTGGACATTGTAGCTAGAAGCTACATGAGTTAATATGGTCAGAACCTAGTTAAGAGACAACAATAAGAGGCAAAAAGTTTTTTGTTGAGTGTTCTTTTCATTGAATTTATGATTAAATTATTTGTTTTTAGAATTGAATTCAGTATATTCTCTTCTTGTTTTCTTGAACATTCATGCTAGTTAGATGATATTGTGTTATTATCTTATTAATATAACTGCTCTGTGATTGAGTGGGGGTTTCTGGAATACGTCTAGAAATCCAAAGGGGAATATGTTCAATAAAGATTTTGGTTAAAAGGGTGTTGAGCTAACTAGCATGATTGGGATGGGAGTCAACATAGTTGTCTCCTGAACATGAAACTAGTGAACTTATTATCTAATTATCCTTTGTCTTATTTGAACAAATAAGATTTGTATACCATAATCATCTGGGTGACCAATTATGACCAAGTCTATTTGACTGAGCTTATGAAGACAAGCTCAATAGAGATATCTATGGAGTTAAAAACTCTCAAATCTCTTTCATTCAAGAAGAATGAGATATCAGGGACATCCTACCAACTAGTCTTTAGCATTTAGAGGCTAAAGCAGCTGAAGGATACAAAAGGTTTATGCTATCACTCGACTGATGTTCATCTCTCACTCACAAGTGAGGCAACACTTGCCGTGACCATGGAAGTACAATAAGAACGCAAAGAGCAGGAAACAAAACTTGCACTACTGCACTCGAGCAGAGTTCATCGTTGCTCTGGTGAAGCTCATCCTGCACTCGAGTGAAATCCCATCACTCGAGCGATTCTATCAGAACCAGAAAACGTAGGAAAACATACCACATTTCCTAACACTTGCCCAATTGATCCCAAAAGGACCCAAAACTTCTACCAAAGCTACTCCCACACAAAAACACTTAATGAGTCCAATAGAACCATCAAAACAACCAAAATCCTACTACATTAGCATGCTTTGGTATAGGGCAATACAATCATCAATTTTCCAAAATCACTAACCTCAAACATTTCAATACCAAATCCATTCTATCTATTCAAAACTCATTCCAAAACACCATTTCTATAACCATATCATGCCAAACTACCCATTGACCCATATTTTCGAAAATAGGGCAATAATTCCAGAAATTCCAAACTTAATCATTTGGCATGAAACATAGATAGAAAGATTGGATTCACTTACCTCTTTAACTTCACCAAAAACACTCTTTGATTCTCCAACTTCATATTTTCGTGATTCCTCAAATCACCACCAATGGAGAAGCTACAACCATCAAATTAAAGCTCTTACTCCAAGGATCAACATTTATGAAGTGAGTTTGAGCTAAAGAGGCCAATTGCTTACCTCAAAATCCAGCTTTTCTTTCTCTTTCTTTGGAGCAACAATGGCGCACAAGAGAGAGGAGAGAGAAGAGAGATGGAGTGTTGGGAGAAGATGAAGGAAATGATGATTTCCTACTCCCTCCATGCCATCTCATCGAAAAAGAGGAGAAAAGAGAGAGAAAAATAAAATAATATATCCCAATTGACTTTTCTCTTCAACCACTAACCTCATATAAGTTCGCCACATGTCACAAGCCTATTGGTTCTCACCAAATAAGTCACCAATTAGCCACTTAATTCCTCATTTAGCCATTTTAATCACACTTCTCATTTTCCTCTTAGCTAGTAATTAATTCCTCTATTAATCACTAACTAATTACCCAACAATTTCATTCTTTCACTTTCCACTAATTATGGCATATTAACTAATATAGCCACCAAACCCATAATTATTCCAATTTAATTCGATAATTATTCTCAATAATTATCATTAGGCCTTAATTGAAAATTGGGGTGTTACATGCCTCCTCAATTGCAATTCACCCCGCCATTGAGTTTTCTGGCAATTCTCTTCTCTCCTACCATCTTTCTAGTTCTGGTGATCTGCTGTGCAAATCACAATTAGGCTCTAGTAGTCTAATAATTGTGTAGGCACAATTATGGAGCATTGGAGCCTTGACCCGGATCCGAACATGGATTTGCCCAGGTACGCTAGTTCTCCTTTTTTAGTTATATTTTTCTTACATCACTTAATTTGGTTATCATTTATGCTCTTTATAATGCTACAAACACCTCTAACAAAAGTCCTAAAGGGATAGAAGAACTATTCCAAAGATCCCCTTTTTGGTAGCACAAGAATAGAATTTTCATTGTTGCACTCGAGTAAAGATGGCCTCACTCGAGTGATGATACACTTTGTACTCAAGCACAAAGGTAAACACTCGAGTGATAGCCAAATGCTCACTCGAGTTCTAGGAAGTGAAGCACAAAAAGTGTTAACCCAAGAGCAATGGAAATTTTCAAAGAAAAGGAGCACTCGAGTGAAACCCTTGTCACTCGAGTAACAGCTTAGCACTCACAAGTGTTAAGGCACACTCTTGAAACTTGGCAGTAAGTGACAACCCGAGACAAGAGTTCATGGTGTCAAATACACTTGCACTCGAGTGAGAAAAGGCTCACTCGAGTGAGAACCCACAACACTTGCAAGTGAGGCAACACTCTTGCCTTTCTCCCAGAAGTACAACATAGAATCTGAAGGCAGAAAGGGAAAATGCACTTCCGCACTCAAGTGAACTCATCCTCACTCGAGTGATACTTATTAGAAACCAAAAAATGTAGAAACTAACAACACTTTCCAGATTTTTACCCAAGTGATTCCAATGGTTCCAAATACCAAACTAAAGCTATCCCCACATAAAATCACCCAAGGAACCCAATGGAAACATCCAAATCACCAAATTCCTATCCCATTATCATGCTTTGGTCATAGGCTACAATCAACACCAAAATTCCAAAATCTCTAAACATACAATTTCATTCCTAAATCAATCTATCTATCCAAAACACATACCAAACACCCATTTCTATACCAACAACATGCCAAATACCCAATGACCCTTATTTTCAAAATTTAGGCCAAAATTTCAAGAAATTCCAAAACCAACCATTTGGCATAAAACATAGATAGAAGGATTGGTTTTACTTACCTTATCAACTTTCTCAAAGACACTTCTTGATTCTCCAACCTTCATAAATTCCTTAAGAGTTCAAATCAACACCAATGGAGAAACTAGAACCATGAAAATGAAGCTCTCAAGCCAAGGAACAACATTAATGAAATGATTTTTGGCATTAGAGGACATTTCTCACCTTAAAATCAAGCTTTTCCTTCCACCTTCTCAAGCTTCCATAGCCGCACAAGAGAGAGAAAGATGAGAGAGATGAAGAGTGTTGGAGAGGATGACGAAATGATGATGATACTCCCTCCCTATGCTGTAGCCAAAAAAGAGGAGGGGAGGAGAGAGAAAACATTTTAAAATTCCATTGCTTGACTTTCTCACCCACTCTCCCATCATCTCATTTTGACACTTGTCCACTCCTCATTGGTCCTCATGAAGTAAACACCCAATTAGCTTCTCTAATTCCTCCATTAGCTAATTAATTACACTTCTCATTTTCTCTTAGTTAGTAATTAATTTCTTCATTAATCACTGACTAATTAATCGATGATTTCCATTCCTCCAATTTTTCCACTAATTATGGCATATTAATTAAAATTGCCACAAAACACATAATAATTCCCATTTAAATTCAAATTATCCATAATAATTGTCTTTAGCCCTTAATCAAAATTTAGGGCATTACATGAACTGTTGTTGTTTCCATTCTGGTTTATGCAATATTTCTTCTATCCAATTTTTACAGTTTAAATTTGCCTAATAGTGATGTATATAAAAGGCCATAAAAAAACTTTAGACGTCCCCAGTCGTAATTGGGGACGTCTAAAGTTTGGCCTAAAGATGTCCCCTGTTTTAGAGACGTTATTAATAGTTTTTTTCTGTCACTCAGATAGACCTTCTCCTATTTTTAGACGTTAAAAGCGTTTTTTTGTAGTAGTGATAACTAATTTATGAATATTAAAAAAATTAATCAAGTTAGTTATTTGTAATAAATGTATGTTGATTTCCCTAAAATATCTTCTTTAACGGTTGGAATTTACCTAATTCACCCTTGGTGGATTGAGGTCTAAGTCCAATCAATTTGGGGTTATTACATAAATATGAAAATATATGAATCCAATAGAGGAATTTTATCTTTAAAATTTGAAATTCAAATCACGATAACCACCCATACGTGAGACATGGGATTATATCAGTTTCTGGGAGTCATTTTTGAGGAACTAATAGAAAACTCTCATAGAAACTATTCTCTTCAGTTCTATTGTCTCTAATGGTGACTCTACTGTATAATCGTGATCGGAGTCCATATCAGTGCTCCGATCTTATGTGGGTACTTCAGAAAATTAGTCCGATTTCAAGTACACCTAAAATTCCTTTGGTGGTATTAGAGCAAAGAATGTTCTTGAGGCTAGAATTCTCTATTTATTTCTTCCATAGTTTTCTTTTTTTTGCAGCCACTACCTTGTGACATGTATATTTTTGGTGTGAGTTTCTAATTTTGGTGTAATGATTCATAGAACATGGTATTGTACTAATATATGTTGATTATCTCTTATACGTGCTAATTAGAGATCGCATGATTTACTTCTAATAAATAAATGAAAAATCATTGAAATTATGTCCAGTTTCATGATTTAGTCAGTTTGATACTCAATGACGCTCTCCGTTTTTTCATGTGTTTTTTGTTCTTTGCATTATATAAATGTTTTATTACTCTGTGAATGACATAAAAGACATGAAATAATATATTAAGATCCAAGAATGAAAGAAAACAAGAAAGTGACTCACTGGACACAACCGATCGAGAAGTTTCTCTTTTGCATAATTGGTTCATTTGAAAGAATCCAATACTAGGCAACGAAATTTATAGGAGAAGAAAATGAGTTTAACGACGGTGAGGACATTAAAACCAGTCGTTAAAATGAAGAGTAAATTGTGAAGAACCTTCAACTCGAGAAATAGACCCGACGGTTATTTGGTCTTTTGGATTGGGTCACGCAAAAACCTTCGTTTTAGGCAACAAAATTCATCCCATAATGTTAGAGAAAACAAAGATGAAGAAGATGAGTGATAGAGGTGCAAGGGACATCTTATGTGGTGTCCAACAAAGCATCAATGTTGGTATCCAAAGTGTCGACAAAGTACTACATGGCAGCTTAGGTGGCATCTACAATGAACAAGATGTTGTCTCTATTATCCAACAAGATTCTAAGCAAGCCCAAGATCCTCCTCATGACATTGACGGCCCAATTACTAAAAACTCAGAAAAGAGTGAAGTGTTTGAGAGGTTGGAGAAAACATTTAGGCTTGATTTTGCTTCATTAATGGCTCATAATGTTAGTATATATGTTGAGGGTGCAAATGAGGCCTTAACCATACCTATTCAGGCCCATATACATGATTTTACAACACATAGAAGCTTGAGCACGTGGCAAAGCATGAAGATCCATGAAATTGGGGTAACATAAAGTAGTAAGCCCAACAAGATGATGAACAAGGCCCATGTGCAGTCCAGATTGAAGAATTCACTTAAAATACCATGTGACAAGCATGTGCCTTGAAGGAGGATCATAAGTGACGTCCAAGACACCTCAAGAAGCATCTAGAAGGCGTCCTTATGCAGCAAATCTGAATTAATTTCGTTTTTATTTATTTCCTTTTTTTTATTTGCATTAAATGAGGCCTTTGGTCAAAGATTGCTCATGAAGACTTTGTTTTATTTCCTATTTTTAGGTAGCTAACTTAGTCTTGAAGAATAAGTAATTTCCTAATTCCTTTAGGCTTGAATGGTGCCAACCAAGACAATCAATCATCATTAAGGCATCATTATTGCATTCATGACTAGGTTTTCAAACTCTAGAGTGTTCTTTTGTGGCCTTTATATATGGCTGCGTTTTTGTACTGCATTTTCATACTTGAATGATAATTGAGAGTTTTATTTCTCTTGTGTGATAATTGATAATAAAACTCTGAATTATCAAGGATGCAAGCAAAGCTCACACAAGAGAAATAATAAAACTCCGAATTATCAAAGATAATTGATATAGTGTTGGCATATTTTAGAGAAAGTTTGGATATATTTTTTAGGATTCTAGTGGTATTTTTCTTGTTTTTTATGGGTTTAAAAATCCTAAAGTATTTTGATAATTCACAATAATTTTATTTAAAATAAATATGAACTTTGAGAGTTCTAAAAGCACTAAACCAAAAGATTTTATTCTTTTGGATGATGATCCTGTTGAAAAACGCATTCTTGAGTATGAACACCTTAGCTGTGGATCAGAAAACTAATAAATTATTTAATAAAGCTTCTTAATGTTGATCCAATAGAGAAATGTGAGCCTTCAAATGATTATTTAAATAGGGATTTGCTCATTTAAGTTTGAGCCCCTTAGAGATAAGCTAGAAGGAGAAGATCCTAAAGAAGATCTAGGGGAAGGTGGTCCAAAGTAAGGCTCATTTTAAGCCTAAAATCGATTAGGAGGTGTGACTGAAAAGTGAGTTTGAAATATGAACCTAAATAAAAATCTGAATCTCTTGAATCTTAAAAAGAAGAATGTCAAGATTCAAATGCAGAGAAACCTTAAGAATGTGAAAATTATAGATCAAATACTAAAGAGATAGTATTAGATCAAAGCGTAAGGGAATATTAAACGGAGAAACTTCCCAATGCCAAAACTCCGGATCATGCTGTGATTCAGGAGAATGTGCATCTTAGAAGGAAGAGCCCACATAATGAGAGAAGAAATAACCCTAAGACCATTCTAACCACCAATACTAGAAACCATAAAAAACTTAAGAGCAAATATATGATGTTTCTATGAAGAAAAAAAATACAACTTGCATAAGACATTTGAAATATCTTCTCAATGTGATAGAGAAATTTAGGAAATGATCAAAACAACATGGGAAATAAAATTCTTTCAGCCTAAACAATAGTTATTGAACTCCTAACAAACTGGGTATGAGAAGCAAAGAAACTTCTCGCCTTTGAAAATTTGTTTGGATGTAAATTAAGTATGAAGAAAGAAGATGGATATAGAACTAGAGAAAACTATAGAGCTGTCCCAAATTCCCAAATAATAAGGCAGTATGAACATAACAATGCAATAAGAGACATGATAAAGTAAATGTCAAATGCTTTTACTTGAGTGGGAGTTGTAACATCCTTATTTTTATTTCTAAGATGTAATTATAATTAGAAAATAATTATTTATAAGAAAGGGATCTAGCAGGTAATTAATAGAAAACAAAAAGGTTTGATTAAAATATGAATTAAAAAAATGAAAAATAAATAAATAAATGACATATATATATTAAAAAAATCAACTAAAGTGCACGTGGACCCTTAATTGAAGTCGGCACCCCCACCATTGATTATCATCTGGTGAGTTCAATTGCTAGAGAACGCGATTTTGTCCCCATCACCGAGAATTTGCTATTTCAGGTAAGATTTCAAAATTTTCAGATAATTTTGACTCTTAAAATCATTTTTACTTATCAAACTTCCTTCATAAAAATTACTCTACATATTTTTATCTTTCTATTGGTAGTAATATTTTTCTAATTAGTGAAAATTTTGGGGTTAAGATTTTGGGAGAATTTTAAGTTTTGACAAAAGATGCCTATAGATATGTAGAGAATAGGTAATAGTTGATTTTAATTAGTTTCGATTTATCATTTGGTTGTCTTATGAATTTATAATTAATTTCTTTTAAGACATATCATAAATTATACTTTAGGGACGTTTTTGACAAATTAAATTTGGATTAAAACAATTTATTTGGGTTATTGGAGGTATTATTGAAATTTTAATCATTTAGTTTTGTAGATTTTGAGTTATATGAAATTATAAGTTATGATTTGATATTAGAGTTAGAGTTTCATATGGTTTTAATTATGTGGAGGTTTCAAATGTTGTTTAATAATTAAGGTTATTCTCTTATAAGCTAAAAAAGAGATGTAATTGGTCTAGGATGTTGATGATTTTATTAACACGTAATTACATATTTATTATAAAGTGAATTTGAATTTGGCTTGTTGGACTTGAATTCTCTTAAGTTTAGTTCTTTTTATCGAACTTGAGGTAACCACTTTCCAATTTACCTTGTATACTTGTTGAGGTGATTATTGTTAGAACCGGCTGACACTCAAGAGAGGGAGTGAATTGGGAGTAAGATAAAAATTTAAGAACTTTGAAAATCTTTTCACATCTTAGAGGAAGTAATAAATATGAAAGTAATGAATTCATAAATCACAGTTAGATATTTAAATGATATATGCTGGAAGTATAAGAGCTTAGGGAAGAGAATATGCAAACTGTGATTTATCCTGATTCGGTCAAATCCACAATATGTCTAACCCCCAGGCTCCTCCTGAGATTTTCAATCCACTATCTTCCTCAAGTTTAATTGGGTACTTGAAAACCACTACAATCTCACAAGTTTAATTCGGGCACTTGTGAAGCCTTTACAATTCTCGTACTGAGTTACTCCCCCTTACACACCGTAAGGTTACAACCGAGTTGCTCCCCTTACACACCGTAAGGATACAACTTTGATGATGAAAGATTACAATCAATCTTCTCTCTTAGAAGTGAATAAGATAAACATTGAAGTACAATACAAATAATATCTCTCTCAAAGTTAAATAATATAGAAGCTAGAGAAACAGAGAGTATGTGCGATGGGTATTGATGTCTGGATGGCATTTAGATTATGTATGCACTAGCTCTCTCTTCTGTTTTGGATGATCTTCAATTTATAGTTGATGAGGATTGATGACCGTTTGAGCATTTAAACATATCCATTGGAGTGTGACTGCTTCTTTTGTTCGTTTGCTTGAGTTTGAAAAACTAGCCTTTAGAACGTTAACGCTCCGCTTCCGTAAAGTCACCTTTTGACTCTCCATATCATATCTTCATTGTATTCCTGGAGAAATACATTAAAAACTAATATAATGAAGTGTAAGAATGATTGGAAGCAAGAAGAGTGAATTTCATAATTAATCCTATGATTTTTGAAAGTTCAGTATGTTGTTCTGTTCTCTTGGGAAGCATTACTCGAGTAAGCCTTGGTCATTACTCGAGTGATCCCTCGAGTAATCACATTCAAATTCTGGCCGAGAGCATTTCCAACTTGATTACTCGAGTGATCCCTCAAGTAATGCTTTATTCTCATTTCATGTTACTCGAGTGCTCATCGAGTAATGTCACTCATTTCTTGGCCGAGAGCTACTGGATGATTTCTTCTCAGATTACTCGAGTGGTCCCTTCGAGTAATCCTATGAAATTCTTAACAGAGATAGAGAGTTTACTGGAAAAATTTCTCAAACATTACTCGAGTGGTCCCTCGAGTAATGTTTCAAATAAGTTTGCATATTACTCGAGTAAGCCCTTCAAATGAATTCTTGATTTTGATTCAAAACATGGAAAACTATATATCATTGAAAAGCTCTCATCATATACATTCCAATGCAATAAGAATCAGCTTCAAGCTCGTTGTATGCAGAAAGTTATGATCCAAAGAGTATCTACTATTCTTAGACAATCTCTGAAATCACGAGCAGCAACTTCCAGAAGAGATAGATCTTCATATGTAACTTGAAATATGATAAATTATATATCCATGGAAAGCTCTTTGAGTGTACTTTCATATGACACTAGTTTCTTCTCAATCCGATGTGTAGTTTGAGAGTTATGTCCAAAATACCGAAATTGTTTTGGTAAAAGACACTTATTCATTATCAACTTCAACAGATCATATCTCCCTCATATGAACTCCTTTGATTGTGATCTTGGTGTCCATAGTACGTGTTGGGAGTCTAGTTTCATAAGCCACCAGTTTCTAAATCAATCAGAAGTGTGGTTAGAGAGATATGCCTAAAATACCGAACCTCCATCCTACCGCGCGAAAATAGAGCACAATAAAAGTGTAAATTACTCGAGTATTTACTTGAGTGATCATGTCCATTACTCGAGTAATGTCCTTTAAAACATGGCAAAGAGTCAAAACTCAAAGGAATACCTTGGGGAAGTTCCATAACTTCCATATAAATCATTTTAGCTTCCTATTGACCCATTCCAACCTCCGTATGAAAACCTCTGGTATCACTTCTAATAGCTTGGATCTTCATATTCTCATGTGATCTTGCAAGTTCTTCTTTCTTCAATCTTCCTTCTTATTTCTTCAATCTCATTCTTCTTGTTTTGCCACTTGATGATCATTCTTCATAACCCAACTAGATATCTTCTTGAATATCTTCAAACTTCTTCTTTCTTTACTTGACTAATATTTCTTCTTGAAATTCCCATTAGTTCCTGTAAATTCTTCTTTCTTCAATATCATTCTTCTTGACTCCATAATCCAATTATATATCTCTTTGAATATCTTCAATCTTCTTCTTTCTTGGCTTGACTAATCTACAAGATATCCAACATTAAATATAGTAGTTAGTCAATGAAGATAATAAGTATGTCATACAAAATTTTTGCTCTTAATACTTGACATATATATTTGACATCATCAAAACTATTCATATCTAACAATTATAAGCGTATGTTGGTTTTTTAATTGTTGTAAATATGTTATAGAATTTTATATATGAAAAATGTATAATAGCAGTGTAAATTTTGTTTTTAGCAAACTTATTAGTTAAGTGGGCCTGAATGGTTCATTTTGATTAATAATGCATGGCATTGAGCATTTTTTATGAGAAAAACATGATAATATTGGATTTGTGATGTTGAATTGTTGGACTACATATCGAGTTGTGTTGGATTGTATGAAGTTGTGATTATGGGAGGTTTAATGCTATTATACCAGTGGTATAGCCGCCACTTGGCACCCAGTGGCTGGCTTTGATATTCTCAAGGCCCTTGGCATTACCCCTTCATTTAGTTGAGTTAAGAGTCAGCTCAAGCGACATGTGACACCTTTCCATATTTGACGGAAAGGGAACCTATAGTCTGATATGAGTTCTGTAGCCTTTGGCTAGGCTACACCTCATTATTGGAGAGCTTGGTGCAATCTCGTCAAAGAGAGTAATCCTGTTATGAATTGTAGCCCATGGGTTCTATCAGCGGTTATAAGGATGGTTGAGGGAGTTTTATGCATTTTGAATGATTCTCTTGAACTACTAATATTTTTGGAAAACTATATAGACTTTATTACATGCGTATATCTTGCCCACTTAACAATCTTGTTATCATTCTTGACATACTTGCTAAAATGGAATTGTGGTTATAGGGTCTATGTGACTCACCCTATCGATATTTATAATTTTTCATGTGAGAGTTCAAGTGTAATACTCTGAATTTTGGGTCTAGAGACTTGAGGATACGCCTATATCAGGTAGAATACTAAGCCCAGTTTGGGAAGGGTCCTAAGAATGAGGACAGTAGAAAGACTTTAGGGGAATGTGTGATTTGGCCTACCGGGTAGAGTACCCAGTATGTGTAGGAAGGAGGATCAAAATGTCGGTGCAGATGTGCATAGGACACATATACTATGCCATTGGGTTGGTAGAAAGATGCCACCTAGCTATGTTATGAGGTATGTGACTGATTTGTCGAGCAAAATAGGCCGGTACAGGTGTGCACATGGCATTTTTAGGGTAGACATGTGTATCCTGCATTCTTGGAGTGGGCACCGGTATGTGGCACCGTGTAGGGCCAACACATATATACTCTGACCTAGCATTATTTGGCAAGCCTCGGTATATGTGAAGGAATCCCAAAAAGTCCCGAGTGAAACTCAAGCAAACACCGATAAAGTAACTTTATTAAAATAGCTTTAATAAAGTAAGCAATGATGACACAACTTTTTTGTTAGATAAATGAGAGATTGACAAGTGTCCTCTCATCATGACAAAGTACATACTCATACATAGTGTTGGCCAAATGAGAGGAGGACACATGTCCCTTCATCATGAGAGTCATAAAGTGACTTTGGGTTGGGACTCTCAGGAGGCGCCACCTAGTGCTTGAACCCAAGGAAATCCACCGGTCTACGGTCTGGTCAACAGACTGACTTTCCTAAACACTAAACCTAGGAGCCAAGGGAAATCATCAGACCTTACCTTCCCCTGACATTTGGGTCGACCAAGGGCCCAAGATAAAGGTGAGACCCACTTTATTAAAGCAAGTGACACGTGTCACCATTTGACTTGATCACAGACAAGTGGTACCATAAGATTTTGACATGAGGCGGACAACTTTTAAAACTTATTAAGGGCCCTATAATTTTGGCCAGCTGACCAAAGATTCAATGAAAAATCAGAAAAAATCATAAGAAAATTTAGAAGAGAGAGAGAGAGAGAGCGTGATTTTTCTTCACTTCAATCCGCCGAAACACTACCAAACTGACATTTTCTCTCAAAATGCCCTTCATAAACCTTCTTCTACTTATCTCAAGCTTTATTTCTATGGCTTCAGATTTTTATTTTAAGGGGTTTAGAGCCATCTTGCCTACCGGAGTACTACCGAATTTCTAAATCAGTTGCGGAAACGCATAGAGGTAAGCGTAGGCTTCATTTTGAACCGATTAGTTTGTTGTTTACATGAGTTTTCATGAGGCTGGGGTACTGTTCATTTTTTGGCCAGGGGGTATTTTGAGGTTTAATCATGTGTTTTTGGTTAAATGATGATTTATGAGGATATTGGACCAAGTTGTTGGACAAAATTCTGTTTTGGTAATTTTGGTTTGAAAGGGGTATGTTTGGTCAATATGATTGAGGGCTGAAGCTTTATGATTTTGGTGTTTTTTTATGTTAAAAATGGATTCTACATAGGATTTTGTGTGGGAATAGATTGCGAACATGATCTTAGAAGGGTTGGATTGAAAACCCAAAGATTGAAGTTCAAGTAAGAGTGCTGGCAGATTTTGTTTTCTGGAGGCAGTCTTCTTGTGACAAGTTTTTGAATGATCAAATCTTGTCCAATGACCACAAAACTTTCTAGAATAATAGCAGACATGATAAACTTTAAGTAAATGTTTGAGGTTCAAACTAGGTTTGATTCTAGAACAGTGTGGTGATTCATGGAATTCTATATTTTTATGGCTAATGGCAATGGTTAATATTTTTCCAATAAAGAGGACTTAGAAAGCTTCAGTTAGGACTTTGAACCACTCCATTTGGATTTTTGTAGATTAAGTTATGATTTTTGGAAGTTGAACCAAGAAACAGAGGATTTCTTGGCCACGACTAGAAGATTGCTTGGCTGCAACCCAAAGATTTCTAACCTCTCTTGGCCACCGCCAGAGAATCCCTTAGCTACGGCTAAGCCCTATTTCAGCACTCTATATTTTTCTGAACGGTGTTGATTGGTCTAGCCTTTCCCAACTCCATAGGTATTGGTTTAGGCTTCCAATGGCTACCCAAGTGACTCCAATAATAACCAACAGGTTCAAAACAAGGGATAAACATGAGGATAGATCAAGAATAACTTAGATTACATTATGCTAAGAGTGTTGGACTAAGTAATAGCACGCCATCTATAGATTCTGATTATAGGACCTGCTAGTTATTCGGGATCTAAGACCTGCCCAAGCTTGGAGAGAAAGTCGGACACCCTTCAAGGAAAGTGACCAGGTATTAACCTTGACTTTCATATGTTATGAGAAACACTACATGTTTTGTGGATTCATCATGAATTGTTTGACACATTCTAATTATGCTGGGTGGTCGCCTGGGGCCTATTGCATGGGTGGACGCTCGGCCAATATAATGTTCTATGATGCACGAGTGGATACCAGGGTCCTATTACACATGTTACACTCGAGCCCATGTAATATACCTAGTGCTATGGTGATATGTTAATATGCATGTTGTGCACTAAATGCTATTGTGATAATTCAGATATATGATGACTATGTGGCATGCTCTGTGATTTGGTATCTATATGATTGACTATCTGTTAATATTGAGATTCTTTTAAATCTCACTCATTTTCTATAATAACTATGTACAGGCTATTAGATTCCAAGTTTTGATGATAACAGAAGATTATTATGTGTTGTGGTAAGAAACTCATGTTTTGCAAGTTTAGACAATGTTGAAAATGTTACCAAATGCATCTCACAAAGTTCAGAGATCATTGCTGTGATTTTAACTGATGCACTCAAGTGATGGAAGCTAGCACTCTAGTGATAAGCAGTTTTGCACTCGAGCACAATGAGTGTTAAACTAAAAGTGTTTAACAGAAGTAATCTTTAGCTAACTGAAAGTTTTGAACTCAAGTGATGGACGTAGCACTCGAGTGATGATATGATTTGCACTCGAGCATTAAGGCACACTCGTGCAAGTATTTGATAGAGAGCAATGTTAGAGATAGGAAATGATCATTGCACTCGAACACGGACTCAATACTTGAGTGATAGCCTCAAGCTTGTTAGAACCGGCCGACACCCAAGAGGGGGGTGAATTGGGTGTATGATAAAAACTTGAGAACTTTGAAAATCTTTTCGCATCTTAATGAAAGTAGTAAGTATGAAGGTGATGAATAGTAAATCAATAGTTAGATTAAATAATATATGCTAGAATGTAAGAGCTTAAGGAAGAGAATATGCAAACTGTGATTTATCCTAATTCAGTCCAATCTGCGATGGACTACGTCCAGTCCCCAGGCTCCTCCTGAGATTTTCAAATCCACTATCTTCTTGTTAAATCCGGGTACAAGAAAAGCCTCTACAATTCCACAAGTTTAGTCGGGTACTTGTGAAACCTTTTACAAATCTCTCACTGAAATACTCCCCCTTACAACAAGTCTTACAAACAGAACAATCCTACAGACCTTTCTCTCCTGCTTACACGTGCAAGTCTTATGAGCAGCAACATTCTCTCCTGATTACACCCCTGCAAGTCTTATGAGCAGCAACGTTCTCTACTGCTTGCATCTTGTAAGTCTTACAAGTATAATATCTTATTGGTGATTCTCTCTACAGCTTCCCCCATAAGGAAATCAACCCTTTCAAGGTCCCTCTACCTTGAGATCAATTCAAAAATACAATTGAAAGTGTTTACAGACTCTCTCACAAAGTAGATATAATGCTCACTGAAGTACAATACAAATAATCACTCTCTAAATTATAAGTAATATAGAAACTACAAAACATGGTGTTTAGGTTGAAGTGGATAACTCATGATATTGCATGTTGGCGTCATTACTCTGTTCTCTGTTTTTGTCTTCTCTGAATGCTACCATTTTTATAGATGAGTTGTAGAAGATAACCATTATAAGCATTCGTCCGTTGGAGTCCTATTGCTTTATTTTGACCATTAAGCATATTTGAACAATCAGCCACTATAAAATGTCTGTTACAGAGTGGAACATCTCATTAAAGAGTGAAATGATTCATTATGAACTGTACGACACATTGTAGAGTGGCATGTCTCATAGAGAAGCAAGATTTGAGCATTTGAATATTCGACAATCTTTCATGGTGTGTCAGTTGCTTGTCGTGGTAGGCAGCCATCATTCGGTGTGTAATGATGATTTCCACCATAATTGACTTTCTTATTTGAATCTGTAATCCGAACGTTTAATATCATGTTTCACACTTGAAATATATGTTAGTTAATGTTTAGATATGATAACAAGTGAAAACAAAATGATTCAATAACATTTAACCATATTTGGATTGTTCGTTGAGTAACTTTGTTTTGTTTTGGTCTCTCAAAGTCTCACACGAGTTCTTCAACTCTCACTCGAGAGTTTGTGTATTTTGTACTATGAACTTCAGCATCTGTGTAATACTCGCATCATTTTTATCAAGAGTGTGATTTCTCACTTGCGGGTGATATGGGCCCTCACTTGAGTGCATTGATCATTACTCGAGTGAATCAGTTTATCTCAGCTTTAGGCTTTGTTTCTGGACAGCACTTATAGCTAAATATTCAAGAGTGCATTTTGCACTTCTAAAGTGTTACGTTCTCACTCAAGTACAGTATGGCTCACTTGGGTGAATTTCATATTTTCACGTTCTGGTTTCCTCTCGAGCTAACACTTCCTACTCTTCACTTATAGGACTCGAGTGCAATCCTTCTCCTCACTCAAGTGTTATCAGTCATGCTCGAGTACTCTTCACATTTCTCTGGTCATATTTCTTCTCAAGTTAACACTTTCATGTCAACACTTGTATAACTCTGGTGTAAACCTTCACTTCACGCAAGTGCATTGTCAATCACTTGAGTGTAGCTGAAATACTCCCACTTCACAGCCACTTTTGGACAACACTCACACTAAAATATCAAGAGTGCATTTTTATGCTCGTGACTGATTTGGAGCCATGTCAGACTTGATTTATTCATTTGATTCTAAATATATAAAATGATGTATCATAAGAAAGCTCTTTTCATATGCATTCCAATGTAAAAAGAATCAGCTCCAAACTCCTTGTATTTTGCAAGTTATGATTGAAAGAGTGTCTATGGCATTAGATTGCACAAGCGTCAACTTCCAGAAGGCATAGCTCGTAGAATATAACTTCAAATTAGGATAATTACCTATCCATGGAAATCTCTGAGTCTTGTTTCATATGACACTAGTTTCGTCTCAATCCGATGTGTCATTTTTGAGTTATGTCCAAAATACCTAACATATCTTGAAAAGTGATGGTGATTTCAATATCATCTTCCATGATTCATATCTCTTTTATCAGAGCTTCTTTCAATGTGATCTTAGTGCACATTTTTCTTGTTATGAGTCTTCTTTCATATGCCACTAGTTTTAGGTCAATCCGACATGTGGTTTGAGAGATATGGCCAAAATACCGAACCTCTGTCAGGCGGAACAAAAAATAGAGCTGAATAGAGTAGCCCAACACTCAAGTGTGTTCATCCTGCACTCGAGTGTAACTCCTCTAGAAGTACCATAATTCATATATAAATCATCTTAGCTTTGTATTAACCCATTCCAACCATCATTTGATCATAGAAACCTCCAGTATCATCATAGAAACCTCCAATATCACTTTTAACAGCTTGAATCTTGATATTATCACTATATCTTGTAATTTCTTCTTTCTTTAAAATCTTTCTTCTTGATGATCATTCTTGTAACACCCTGCCTTTAATCATGTAATTATAATTCGATATTAAATAATTAAAGTAGATTAGAGACCTTTGGATAACTTAAACTCGTTTCAATCTCCTACTTTATGGTAGGGTTTTCACAAAATCATTCAAAATCTCTTTCCTGTTCCTGGTCTCCATTTCAAAATTCGAATATAATCACCTGTGCAGTTTATCTACATTCACGTATGACAGAGTGTAAAACCAATTCCCCGGCAACTCCCGGATTCTATACATATATAACCTGAGGTTTAAGTATCCACTAGGGGATTACATCCAAAATCGAATATACTATTCATATTTCAGATTATACAGTAATCCCGAATTCAAAAGATATAACCAACATTTCCAAAATCAACTATACCCCTAAGGGTCCTAAGTGCTCCGGGTCGGCCTCTTTTCCTTTGAGCCACATGCCCTGTCTGAAAGGTTAGTCATAGGAAGGAATGAGATTCGAGAGAATCTCAGTAGTAACAAACCACTCATACAATGTATAAATACCAAGCATGTATATAAATCACAACCAGCAACAACAGCAACATCAATCTCAAAGATACATGGTTTTCACCACAAACGACAGCACTCACGGCTGTATACACAATACGACAGCTCTCGCTGTAATCTTCATCACGATAGCTTACGCTGTAATCACAATAACGACAGCTTGCGCTGTAAACGATAGCTATCACCAGCTGTAACCGCAGCAGCATCAAAGAAATCATCACAGAACCATGATAACACACACATACAAAGCATTACACACAGTATAAGAGAGAGAGAGAGAGTCACTACCTGATCCTTTCCTGACGTCCTTCAGCGCAGTTGGCTCACGAGGGCGGCAAATATCAAAGCTTATAAACAAAATCAAGAATGGTGGATTAATTTCCTACCCCTAATTCCTACTTTCAAACACTTAGAATAGGTTCCATATGAGTCTATAATAAAAATTTACAAAAATACCCCCGGGGACCCGGCCTGGGCCCGCCATACCCGGACCGGTTGCACTTTTCTCGAAATTTTAATCTGGGCTATCCTAACATATTTCTGCCCAAGGAATCCATTTCCGTACTCAGAATTATCAAATTCAATGTCAAATTACGAAATTGCCCTTGGCAGCCCTACTTTTAGGGTTTTAGGGGTGTTTCCGTAATTATGCTTTCTCGGCCTTTTTTGAAAAAGTGCCCAACTGTAACCCCACCTATTTTCGCCCACTGAATCCAATGGAATCATCAAATCATTGAAAATCCAACTCTAAGACCCATTTACAGCCTTGGCCGAAATATACATGTTCTCCGGGAAAAATTGGGGTTTTACGATTTCAGCTCCGTAAACGCGTTCCTTTCTACTCCTAACCACTTTATTAACCATTACATTAGGTTACAACTAACATTAAGACCCAATTTGGGCAGCATAACCCCTAGGCCACATCATTTCCAAACTTTAAAACCAATGGCAATCCGGCGAAATTTCACCGATTAAATTGCCCACAGCAGCCAGAATAAGTAATATACGAAAGTTTGGAAGTTACCTCAAGCTCCTTCTAGCTTTTCTCAAGAGTGGCTGAAAACCCTAGCCCCTTGAACACCAAAGTTTCTTCTCAAACACCTTAAATAACATAGAAGAGAAGCTTAGGAACAAGGTTATACGCGTTAGGAGCTAGATCGTCGGAGAAATCGGCTTACCTTGCAGATTTCTCCTCTTTCTCTCTCTAAGAGCTCTCAAATTTCTCTCACTATCTTCAGCTGGAAATGGCGTGAAATGGCTGAAGAAGATGAGCAATTTGATTAATAATCCATGCTGACATCATCTTTTAATGAGATGATGTCATAATTCCCATTTTCGGATTTTCTGCCCAAACTTTGAAAAATCATAACTAATTCTAGAAAAATCGAAATGAGGTGATTCCAAAGCCAAATGAAAGATATTTAAGTCCTCTTCATAGGAAAAATATTGGCTATTACTGAAAATCACCACAAAATTCCCAGAATTTCAATCTTTGCATACTGTTCCAGAAAATAATTAATTTCGCTGGGCAAACTTCAAAAATCCAAAAATATTAGGTCACAAATCAAAATGATACAAATTATATGTTCATTTTGAAGCTTGACATGTGAACTTTAATACTGAAAAATTTCAGAATTTTTAGACACCATTTGCCTATTTAAAACGTCCATATAAATTGGCTGCCCTGTACAGAGTTTCAAGGGACAGAGTTTTCAACTTTTGCACGATTGTTCCCAATGGTTCCAATTTCACAATAAACACTCTCCCCACATGAATTTTCACAAGGAAGCCATTGGAATCATTAAAATATCCAAATTCCCATCACACATTCTCCAAAAGTGTTTATTCAACAATAATTATATCCACTTTTAAAGTCATTTGCCCTTAATCATTTTTTGGGATATTACAATTCTCCATAACCCTATCAAGATATCTTCTTTATTTTCTTAACTACCTTCAATCTTCTTCTTTCTTTGCCTGGCTAATCTTCAATCTTCTTCTTTCTTTGCCTGACTAATCTACAAGATATGTAACATTAAACATAGTAATTAGTCAAAGAAATACATTATATAAACTTTTTGATCTTATCATTTCACATCTATTTTTGATATCATCAAAACTAATCATTTCTAACATTCTCCCCCTTTTTGATGATGACAAATCCTTTAAGAAAAATATGTCTGAATGAAGTGCAACATACATAAATCAAATTTGAAAGTATGACGATTTGGAGAGAAATCAAATTTGAAAAATGATGATGCTATTTAGAGGTTTTAAGATATAATCCAATATCACCTGAGTGGTCACTTGAGTGATTCTACTCGACCATTATTCTATTGATTACTCAAGTAAAGCAACTCAAGGTATTTGATTTAAGAAAGAATACAATACCTCACTTGAGCAATGTCGTAATCACTCGAGTCATAATCCTCTATAGTCCATTGATACATTATTGGCTAGTCACTATCTAAATAGGTAATATGATGATGTAATCTATATTGCTACTTAAGGATACCAAGTTGCTCTCAGAGTAAGGCTTTATGTGCATATTGGCTTAGTATTTCCTCATGCTTAGCAAACATCATTGAGAAATTTTAATTTCACCATAACACATAGCTCTCTTATTTTGTCATTCATCGTCTCAAATAGAACTTTGAATTTCTGGTTCACTAAGTCACTTAGCTTCCCAATTTTATCATTCATTGAATGATGATCTCAGTATTGTTTGTAGCAAGCTCTGTGTGAAAGTGTTGAAGCTCCTTTTTCGGATAGCCCTTGATAAATGGTCCAAAGACTGATGAACCAGGAGAACCATTTCTAGTAGAATACTAAGTCTTTCTTTGAACATCTCTTTCTTTGACTGCATCAATAGTTGGTCACTTGCTAGTGCTAAGATGTCACTTGAGTGATATCACATATTCTACTTTCGCTCACACTGCACCACTGTTAGTTATGCCTCTTTTATTGCCTCTGTTCCTTGTATCCGAAAGTAGATTATTTTGGTCAACTCCTGCAAAGGTATAAATATATGCTCTTTGGTACCCAACTTTCTCTTGGGTCCATACAATATTAGACATTATAACTCTAATGCTCTTATACAATTAAATCATATGATATTTGAGCAAAGAGTATCATAAACCAACAAAGGCCAAGATATAATCTTATCCAATAAATTCAACCCTTTGAATCATAAAGCATAATGAACAAGTGCTACCAAGAGTGATGAATTTCAAAGATCAATGACAATTTGTAGATACACTTTATATAGAAAATATGTCATTGATAAGATTTTCATGTAATCGATGTAAGTCAAATCAAAGAGAGTAGAAAATCCATCCTCAATGATCAATCTTTATAAAATGACAAATCATAAATGGAATCAAATTTTTCAAGAATGATAATGAGATATGCAAATTGTTTCAAAATCTCATATGTTCTTTCGAATCATAAATATGCATTATGACATTAAGATTTTGAATGCATGAAAATGGATTTATGAAGCTTGTTAAATATCAATGCTTATGCCAAAAACAATGTAAGTCAATAGTTATAAAATATATATCAGAATGCTTCACTAAGGAGTTCAACTAAGATAACATGTTAATTATAATAGTTAACATGTTGGAGAATTTTCCTAAGAGCAAAAGTCATGTGAAAAATGAAGTGGTCAAAAAAGCTTATCTTGATAGACATATATATGCAAGATGACTTTAGTATTGATCAAGAGATAATCTTGCCTCTTAGAATTGTGTCTTAAAATTGATGAATATTCAAGGCAATAAGACTTAAAGTACAAAACTCTAGTTACTCGAAAATGGATAAAGACAAAGATTAATGTATTTGAGCAACGAAATGAGTACATTGATTTATGGATGATGAAGCAAATACTCCTTAGTCCAAACAACTAGAGTTTTAGAATATTAGTATGTTATTCCATAATAATGGTTAATGTATCAACATTCAATGTACTAATGAACATTCATAAGGCTTGGAATAACATGATCAACCAAAGATTTATGCATCAAGCATAAGGCTTTCACAAGTTGACTTCTTTTCAAGGAAATACACTTGGAACTCATATAGATAGTTAACTTGTTGGACGTAAGGTCTAGTATGTTAGAGAATGAAGACTAAAGAGTTCAAGTATTGGATAGAACATTTAAGATCAATATGTCAATGATGGGAAAATACTTTGGTAAATGAATTTGAAGTATTTATGACTTTCAGTATACAAAAATATTAACTTCCAATTTTGAAACCAATTTGGATACAGACAAAATAATTTTCAAATCATGTGTTTACACTTTTTATAAATAGAATGAATTGAAACCAAACATATTTTTGGATTGTTCACTTTAAAACATAGACATATAGAAAAACTATGTATAATTTCACTTTTGGTTCATTTAGCATCTGAAAAATGTTTTGAAAAACATAAATGATTGATTACTAATGTTATACAATAATGAGCAAATATTTACTGCTCAAATTGAATTGGGAAGAATGGGTGCAACTGATATAGTGTACTTGGCTTGAGTATAACTTGTAGCCACTTAAATTAGTTTCCCTCTCCTTATATCTTTGTACTCAATTCCTCCAAGATCACTTGAGTAATCCATGTTTTGAAGCTAATTCATGCATGTGTACCTGTGGCATTCACGAGTTCTTACTGCACTTTCAGGTGAGTTCTTCATGCACTCGAGTGTGCTCACGTCTTACTCAAGTAAGTGTCGGAACATGTGATAAACTTGAGGGTGTCCTTAGAGTTTCTACATACTCTATTAACCCCTGTTTTACAACTTAGAAATAGAGCATAGGATTCAAATTCCGCACTCGAGTGACCAACCAGTACTCGAGTATTGACATGCCTTGCACTCGAGTGTTCACTTCTATACTCAAGTGTCATGCTTCTTTTTCAAGTTATTCCTACAAAAAGCATATAACCCTTTTTCTTCCTTCAGTATCCAATTCTACTTGAATCCACTCACGGTTAGCTTGAAAGAATCATAATTCATATGCCCTAAGAATATAGTCACTTCAAAGAAACTAAGCATAATGAATTAAGAAAAACTATTTTCTCATGGAATATACATATATATATAAAATGTTGAGCTATTGAACATTGTGATTCTTTATGAATGATTTTTCCAAAGATTATGAAAACATATGTGCAATGCTTATATCTAAGGTAACAAGTAACAAGGTATAAACCTCAATATTAAAGATGAAAGTATAGCAGGTTTTATCGTTGCTTACTTTCACGTTAGGTGCTTAGAGGATTACCTTTGCATACCTACTGCATCTTTCTTTGAAGCTCTGTTTTTTGCATATTTGGCTTTGGGATTATGCACAACTTTCTCATATGATGTAGGCTTTGAGAGAAATTTTCTTTGTCTGCTAGTGATCCTTCTCTTCTTGTTTTTCTCAAGGTAGTTGAATGGTACATTATGGTAGCCCTTCCTTGAGGTGAAACATACTCCTTTTATCCATTGCTTCTTTCTATTGTTATACTCTATAGCTCTAGCAATAGATGTTCTGAGAGTTCCCTTTTGCAATGATATGAACCTCTTAATTGGTACATGATAACCTCTTGATTTTTGCATCTTTTTTATACCTTTACGTCCATTTCTTTTCGGATCATCCTATATACATAAAGTACTAGATGGACATTTTGGTAACCATATATACTTAGGTCCTTGATTGTTAGTATTGACCCTTACATGTCTCTTCGATACCCAAATATACTTATTTCTCACATGGGAATTTCTTCTAATATAGCATGTGTGAGAAATATGACCAGATTTGCCACAATAATTGCAAATTGTATGAAGATATGCATTATGGGGTGCCATGCAAGTATTATGTCGATCATGAGAGTAGAAACTCGAATGGATTTTATTTGAATATTCTTTCTTGCCAACAAAATTTCCAGCATATTTGAAAATATTTTTGCTTTTCTCAATAGAATCAACAATTGGTCAAAAAATAATCTTATGTAGATTCTGAAAATCAGTTTTATGAAAATCACAAGAAGAATTGGAACTTTTTACCTTAAGTTCATCTTGAGCTTTGGAGGATGATTTTTCATGTTCGTTTATAATGACCTCTTTTTGGGAATCCTCTTCTTCTTGTCTATCCATATTGACCGTATAGAATTATTCTATGATTTCTCCATCTTCATCATCAATTTCCAATTGTTCATGCACAGTAGATGCGTAGCATGTAGTTTCACATGAACTATTAACACTTTCAACTTCAACACAATTGTTAGAAGTATAAAAAGAATCAAGAGTGTCCCATATATGTTTAGCATTAGAACAAAATCTAATCTTCTCAAAATCATTTTCTGTCACAATACTATAGATAATCCTTATCACTCTAATATTTATTGAAAACAATTTCTTTTCTCTATATGTCCAATCCTTTATTGGCTTGATATTAAAAGCATTTGTAAAAACACTCCACATATCAAAATCATATGCTTTTATAAAACTAGTCATTCTAACTTTACAAAACCAAAAATCAATATATTTCAAAAGAGGTGGGATTGTAAAATCAAAACCTTCTGAAAGTATAAAACACCTAAAATTAGCCATTGTAACTCTTGAGACGTTTAAGTCCTTTAAACAAGAGCCCAGGCTCTGATACCAAATGTTAGAACCGGTTGACAGCCAAGAGGGGGTGAATTGGGTGTATGATAAAAACTTAAGAACTTTGAAAATCTTTTCGCATCTTAATAAAAGCAGTAAGTATGAAGGTTATGAATCGTAAATCAACAGTTAGATTAAATAATATATGCTAGAATGTAAGAGCTTAAGGAAGAGATATGCAAACTATGATTTATCCTGGTTCGGTCCAATCTGTGATGGACTACATGCAGTACCCAGGCTCCTTCTGAGATTTTCAAATCCACTATCTTCTTGTTAAATCCGAGTACAAGAAAAGCCTCTACAATTCCACAAGTTTAGTCGGGTACTTGTGAAACCTTTTACAAATCTCTCACTGAAATACTCCCCCTTACGACAAGTCTGACGAGCAGAACAATCTTACAGACCTTCCTCTCCTGCTTACAAGTGCAAGTCTTATGAGCAGCAACATTCTCTCCTGCTTACACCCCTGCAAGTCTTATGAGCAACAACGTTGTCTACTGCTTGCATCTTGTAAGTATTATAAGCATAATATCTTACCGGTGATTCTCTCTACAGCTTCCCCCGTAAGGAAATCAACCCTTTCAAGGTCCCTCTACCTCGAGATCAATTCAGAAATACAATTGAAAGTGTTTACAGACTCTCTCACATAGTAGATATAATGCTTACTGAAATACAATACAAATAATCACTCTCTCAATGATAAGTAATATATAAACTGAAAAACAGAGAGTGTTTGGGTCGAAGTAGATAACTCATGATATTTGCATGTTGGCGTCATTGCTCTGTTCTCTCTTTTTGTCTTCTCTGAATGCTACCATATTTATAGATGAGTTGTACAAGATAACCAATGTAAGCATTCATCCGACATGTGGTTTGAGAGATATAGCCAAAATACCGGACCTCTGTTAGGCTGAATGAAAAATAGAGCTAAATAGAGTAGCCTGACACTCGAGTGTGTTTATCCTAACTCGAGTGCAGCACCTCTAGCACTCGAGTGTTGAGCACACACTCGAGTGTAACTCCTCTAGAAGTACCATAATTCATATATAAATCATCTTAGCTTTGTATTAACCCTTCCAACCATCATTTGATCATAGAAACCTCCAGTATCATCATAGAAACCTCTAATATCACTTCTAACAGCTTGAATCTTAATATTCTTACTAGATCTAGTAATTTCTTCTTTCTTCAAAATCTTTCTTCTTGATGATCATTCTCCATAACCCAATCAAGATATCTTCTTTATTTTCTTGACTACCTTCATTCTTCTTCTTTCTTTGCCTGGCTAATCTTCAATATTCTTCTTTCTTTGCCTGACTAATCTACAAGATATGTAACATTAAACATAGTAATTAGTCAAAGAAATACATTATATAAAATTTTTGCTCTTATCATTTCACATCTATATTTGACATCAACAAAACTAATCATATCTAACAAAGCTCACTAAATTCCTATAAAGTGTGGTACAGAAAGTGTTTACCCAAGAGCAAGGATAACTTAAAGTGAGAAGTGTACTCGAGCAATGGCTTTAGTACTCGAGTGATTGAGCAACTCCTGCAAGTGAGAAAACACACTTTCTTAAATAGTAACTCAAGTGATGAGTATAAGGATGATCATATGCTAGGAAATGCTAATACACTCGAGTGAGGACACATACACTCAGGTGAGGGCCCACATTACCCGCGAGTGCTAAAACACACTCTTGTGAAAAATGGTGCAAGTGCAGTCCAGAAGCAAAGCCTGAAGCTGAAATACAGAGGTGCACTCGAGTGAGACTTTGTCACCCAAGTGTGGGCCTACATCACCTGTAAGTGCAAAATCACACTCTTGAAAAATAGGCTACGGGTGTTATTCAGAGATGTAAGTTTATAGTACAAAATATATATGCACTCGAGTGAGACAAGATGTACTCGAGTAAGGACCTACATCACTCACAAGTGAGAAAATGCACTCTTGCTTTTTTGCATGGAAGTGCGACTTCAGATGAGAAAATATACTATTGCACTTGAGTGAACCCTCGGTGCACTGAGTGATGCTCTGTTAGAAGCCAAAATGCACCAGACTTACAACGATCAATCCGAACATAGTTTAATGTTATTTATTCATTCTATTTTCACTTGTTATTATTATTTAACATCATTTAACATATATTTTAAGTATAAAAAAGGAGTTTGATCTTTTGAATCAGAGATTCACAGAGAAATTCAAACAATGGCAGACAAAATCATTACGACCAACTAAGCACGTATCTACCATGATATCTTGTTTAGAGATTTCAAACATACACATACTTCTCCACAATTAAACACTCTACTCCACAATGTCTATTATTCAACATACAAAATCTACTGACTATAATACAGAGTTTCAGAGAGCATCAAAAAGAACTTAGAATGGGAATATACACAAGCAAATTCATGGGTCTTTGTTATTCATATTTTTTTTCTGTATTCATATTGTACTTCAGTGCTTATTATATTTTCTCTATGAAAGAGTCTGTATACATTTCAAATTATATTTTCATTTGATATTAAGGTACAGGAACCTTGAGAAGGTAGATATCCTTACGAGAGAAGCAGTTGATAGAATTCCTAGTAGGACTTTCTGCTCATAAGAATTACGAGGTACAAGCAGTAGAGAACCTTGCTGCTCGTAAGAATTACAGGGGTATAAGCAGGAGAGAATGTTGATGCTCATAAGACTTGTATACGTAAGCAAGAAAGAAAGGTCATAGGTTTGTTTCTTCACATAAGACTTGTCGTAAGGGGGAGAGAAATTTCTAGGTGTTAGAATATTTCTGCTCGTAGTCCATTCAAGGACAATTATTATCTTGCAGCATTCTGAGAGCCCACTGAATCTTGGAAGAATGGTGAAAATCTCAGTAGGTCTTGATCTCTGAGGAGTGGACATAGGCCTGGGTTTTGGGCCGAACCAGTATAACTCTCGTATGCTAATCTTCTCAACTCTACTCTATCACAGTTATTTTCATATCACCATATTAACCAAAAAATTTATCACATCACCCAATTCACCCCATCTTAGGTGAAGCTTGCCTCTTTCACAGGCTAGCAGCTCAAGGGCAAAAAGGTAAACCTGGACAACTAGAGGATGAAGCGAAGAGATTTTACTTCATGTTGGTTGTCTATTTTGGTTCTGGATATATATACAGTCTATTTTGGGATATGTATTTAATGTGTATGACTCAGTATACCCAATAATGGTACAGTAGAAAAACTCATAGTAACTTAGTTGAAGGATGCTTCCGAATGATAAAGGAATATTAAGCAAAATATGGAACATAAGTCATAAGCAGAGAAATGCTCGCATACTCCAATAAAAAATATTAAGAGCCAATAAGACAAAGCAAAGCATTGAACCTTTACGAAAATGTTTGAAGAAGTTTCAATTTCTTCTGAAAAACCCACGCAAAGCCGGGTTCACATCTGGTGTTTAATGTTAGGATTGGTAAATGTTTTTGAAAGATTGTCTATTCTAGGACTAACTCCTGGTTTAATGTTTCAATCCATTGTGCTTATGCACTTATTCGAGCTTATAAAGTGTAAGATATTACATCTGGGGGTGCTATTAAGGGAAAAGCATACAAGACTTGATTTGATATCAATCATAAGCCTCATTTAGTCATGAGCATAGTTTAATGTATATTGCCAAACTTAAGGGCTTTTTTTTGTTTACATTTCATATTTTGAATCCTCCGCTGTATGTTGGGATTTGTAATATAGGCGGAGCATTGTTTATTGTATAGTACTATTTAATTTTTACTTTGTTTAAAGTGATTAATTATACAGCAATTATAGGAGGTTGTTATAGGAGCTCTTGGAAAATGAGTCCTCTAAGAGCGCCTTATGCTCTATCTAAGTAAGAGCTAGTGTTATATGCTCTATCTAACCAGGAGATATTTTCATATGATCTATCTAAGTGGGAGATTTTAAAAAAAAAATTGAGCCTTCTAAGAGTCATAATTGAGCATATTATATGAAGTACTTGTATCAAAATTCTTGATAAATGGTAGCAGCATTGGTGGAGTCTGTGTCAAGGGAGGTACAAGTATATTCTCATGATCATAGACCTAATGGTGTTATTACCTTTCTGGTCAAGAATAATACAAGTACATGATCTTGTATACTTCAATGTACTATAAAAGGATGTTCTTGGTTCAAAATAATTGTGAATAACCCTATGTGTGGATGGCTTTTTGTGACTAAGCCAAGGAAGGCTACCAAGAACAAAAATATAAATTAATAAAATTAATGGGGACAGTTGTGATATTTGGCATTGAGAGGACTCATTTAAATAAAAGGACAAAACATTACTAAGCCATTAACTAGAGTCATCGCATTGATTAAAGCTGAGATGTTTGCTCAGAATGTAAGAAACTTTATAGCACATATGTGACCTAAAAAGGGAAACTTTATAGCATAAATTACCCTGTATTTTACTATACCTGATAAATATATGTGCAAATATGAAAGAAATCTAACATCAAGGCCAAGTGAATTGCATTGAAAGATAAACTTGAGAGACACTTTTAATACCGATTATGAGACAATATTTACATGAGTCAACCTACATGACAAGGGAAATGAAAGAAGTGGAACATGTATTGTTTGATGAACAACAAGTGTAACTTGTTCATTAGGATGCTCCTTTCAAGTTGGGAGCTCATGAAAGTTAGTATAACCTAAAGCAAAAACATTGTTATTTTCGACAATGTGTTGAAGTACTTTGAGATTGAAAATGAATGTCTAGAGGCATGTAAATCCTTTGGACAAGCTTACCTTATAGAGGAGGCAAGTCCTTCACACTCTAAGCAAGAAAAGGGCAAGAGGTTCTAGAAAAGAGAAGAAGAACCCTAAGTTTAAAGAAAGGTAACAAATTTTTCAAGCAGAAGGCTGACCTAAGCAAGGTCAAATACTTTTCCTGCTAGAGAATCAGCCATTTTACGAAGAGCTGTTCTAAACAAAGTGAGCACAAAAGGACACAAGCTCCATGAATCATGATGATAAGGATTGGAATTCTTTATAAAATTTTCTCTATCGTCAAGTCAAAGCAAGAGGATTTTCTTTGGCAGTGTAATGAGGATTGAGGTGAAAGGCATTAGCACCTACAAGTTCACTTTATGTGGAAAAACAACCTTAATTCTTTGTTATGTGCTTCATACACTAGTTTAAATTATATTGAGTTGTTATCTCATACCGTCTAGATTATGGGTTTGAATGGGTTACAATTTCATGAATTTATGATAAAATCATATGGTTGTATTTCAGTGTTTTTCATTTTTCATGAGATCTTATGTATTGAACATTGTTGATTACTCTATGCTTAATTGCTTTACCACTTTCTGTAATTTAAATATTGACTTGATTACATGTTAACCTAGACAAGGACATAGGATTATTACTAAAACTAGTATAATAAGGATTGCTGAGTTTGATTTCCATTATGGAGATATTCTTGTGTGAGTCTAGCAGCCCAAGCAACATGAAACGATTTATAGAAAAGGGACAATGACTGTGTTTCCATTGCCATTGTTCCATCATGATAAATATGGTACTGTGTATGAGGGCAAGACAAAGAGCTTAACATTCTGTAAGCTTTGTTGAGGATTATTAAAGATATGATCATATGTGTTTGATTTTGCATGAGTCTAAACCATAAGTACTTTCGGTAAAAAAAAAACCATAAGTACTTTAGATATGAATGGATGAGTTTCGAAATCCAATTGAATCAATTAAGTAGGACATTTTTTGAGATCCTATGAATTAATCAAGGTTGTGAATGATCAAATGAGCTCTGTGACAAAAGAAAGATAGCTAAATAGCTAACTATTTGATGTACCCCACTACCAGATGTAGTTGTTGAAAGGCATAATGAAATGCTATAAGACATGGTTAGTTACATGATAGTTCAAGCTAACCTACCTACCAAATGTGAGTGGGAAAGCATTGAGGTCCACCTTTGGTGGATTAATACACATAATTGGTTTCATCTAGTATGTGTGGTCTTGAACTTAACCATGTGCCCTGTAAGTTGGTTACTTCTACATATTATGAATTATGGTCAAAACGCAAATTAGATTTGATTTTCCACAGACTATAAGGGTTAGTTGCGCATACCCCTAGTTGCTAGGAAACCATAAGGGTTGGTTGCGTATTCCTATAGTGATTGTAAGTGGGAGCTCATTAAGTTATATTTTCACATTTTTATGAGTGAAAACAAAGAAAAAATTGTGTTTTGAAAGAATTGAAAGGTACCATATTTGTTATAAATTAGTTTCCAAACAAGGGTAAAAATTATTGCTATTTATCACTTTACGAGAAATAATTATAAGGTAGTACAGAACTAGCTGATGATCCTCAATCAACTTGTAAGTGGGAGTTGGAATGGTCAATAGAGAGAACTAAACAAGAGAAACAAGAAACTCCAGTAAGGACTAAATGAGAAAAGTATTCATAGTTACTCTAGAAGATTATTAGCCATGTTCTATACAAGAGGCCTTATTAAATCCTGTTAAGACAAAATAGAAGAAAGCAATGGAAATAATAGTTGATTCAATGAGAAAGAATAATGTTTCAGATTTAGTTGATCTACTCCAAGCTAAAAGGGTATTGAGAACCATTGAGTTCATAAAACTAAAGATTAAAAGGATAGATCAATTAGGAAATATAAGACTCAATTAGTTACAAAGGGATAAGCATAATAGGAAGGCATTCATCTTGCCTATTTTTTGCTTAAATTAAACTTATTCTAGCAACAATCAACCATTTGGATTTATATTTGCATCAAATGGATGTAAAACCTACACCTTTGAGTGGTTATCTAGATGAAGAAATATATTTGAAATGGCGATTATATTTAACTAAAAGTGGTATTTGAGGCTTTATTAAGGGATAACCTTATATGTTTTTGTAGAGATCCTTTTATGGATCGATGCAAATATCCAGATAGTGATGTATAAGGTTTCATAAGAATGATAACCTAGTATGTTTTTCAAATGGTTGAAGAGAACCATTGTCAAACGATTTGTAATATTATCTTTTTTTTTAAATGAATGATATGCTATTGGCTAGAAAGAGTTTGAATTTGACGATGCTTATTAAAGAATGGTACTTATAAATTTTGAAAAGAAGCACATGGGTGAAGAAATATATTTTATTGGATTTAAGATCCAATGAGATAGTATAAGACAAATCCTCTCTATCACAAGAGAAGTATATTAAGAAGCTTCTTGAGTGATTATGTTTAAATAAATGCAAGCCCATGGATACTCCAAAAAACTTTGGAATGATAATTTGAGTCTTGATGTTTGTCCTTGAACTAAATCAACATAGAAAATGGAAAAATGTTTCCATGCAAATGTTGTTTGTAACTAACATACGCAGTGATGTGTACAAGACCATATATCTGTTTTGGGGTAGGACTTGCAAGTCGATACTAGTCTAACCATTATGAGAGATATGGGGTGACTCCACAAAAGGTCTTGAGATGCTTTTAGGGCATATTGATTATTCGCATCCAAAGTATGTACTATGTAAGTACACATGGCTATATGGATTGTAATGTTCATACCAGTGTTAATACATTGTGAAAACACTGAAGCCATTACCTAAGCAAAAGACTCTAAGTATCATATCATGACTAAACTCAAATATGTGATCTTATTGTAAATTTTGTAGCACATAAAGTTGTTGTTCAACAACATATTCCTATACAAAGTCACCAACTAAACCTATGGCCAAGGAAATGCATGAAGAGCATGATAAGTTCTTTGGCATGCATAGGATATGATGTACAAATACTTCATTATGGCTTTACATGTGTATATGTAAGTATAAAATGTCTAGTGTGTCGTACAAGTTGATGAGGTTGGCTTTCTCACGCAAGTGATTGCCTTTAACCCTCAAGAAGAGTGTGCAAAGATGTGACATACTTGTTCACGAGCAAAGCAGCAAGAGAGCTAATATGGTAGAAGAAAAACACAAACTAAATGTCGTCTCAACTTAATGGCGCAGTCAATCGAGATGAGATCCAAGATTATAGATATAGATCAAATCATGGAAACCCAAGTCCATGATACCTATAGCCAGACAACAAATTCTTCAAAATTCATGTCATTTAATGTGAGTAAAGTTGAAGAATTTGGGTTTAGACATTGTGTGTAACTATATTTAAGTTTGTACATTGTTAATGATAAGATTAAAATGACATATGCTCTTATAATATAATAGTAACACTGTAGCATGTGATTCATACGGCATGTGTTGGAGAACCGCACATAGGAAGCAATTAAATAAATTCCTACTTCATTGTTGTGTAAGTCCTAGAAAGGTTAACCCTTTCAAGCTGTCTTTTGACTTTGACAATATCATGAAGATATGTTTTAATGTCTGCTATTTTAGCATTTTTCCTATTATCAAGATGATATGATCTAAAGATATTATGTTAGGAGAGTAATTGATTCATATCAAAATAATATTTGGGTGAAAGGAAGATTACATGAAATATACACACTTATACTTGTGACTCAAACCGGTCCCTTATGATGTTACTTGGATAATTTCATAAGTGTGGATACTATACATATGATCAAGGCAATTTGAGTTTTATCTTGAGTCAAGAGGGATTATATTGGGCATGAGAAGAGTGTATATGGGTTAAAATCTAGGACATCAGAGGCATTATATGTTGGGATTAGTAGGCACAGTGGAAAACTAAAATTCAAAAGTTTTCCAATCCCTACTGCAGATCTATCAACATCATTTAAATCAAGTAGTAGAGAAGTGTATCTTTCTTATGTATTCAGTCTTTCTTTTATATCTCAAGGAGCAAACAACTCATATCAGCTCCCTCAAAAGGTATCCACACGAATAGGAATCCAACACGAACAGCGTGCTAGCGCCACTAACGTCTCTCTCTATAGTTTTCTTTTCTCACGACTCTCTATCTTTCTTTTTCGTCACATGTAAAAAACCCTAACTCACCCTTTTAAATAATTAGTCAGGGTTTTCTATTTTATGATGGATATTGAATTTTTAAAATCAATCTTAATTAATTTTGAAATCCATATCATATCAATTAAAACTTAATTGTCTTTTGATAAGCAAATTAAAATATGGTTTAATTAAATCAGTTCAATAGTTTTAATTTAACCTATTTATTTAATCTAAATAAAGAGCTAATGGAAATAGATTTAATTTATCTTTATAAATTAAATCCAAGATATTATATCTTTATCATGTTAATTATTAAATTTAATTTATCAAATAAAACTAAATTCAAAACTAACAAAATATAATAATATTATCATATTATATATATACGTCCACCCTAGATTAACCATTACATTCATTAAATCTAGACATATCTTAGATTCAATGAATCTGGACATTATAGCTTTTGTTGGACTATTTTTGTGTGTGACTCTATAGGCCCATATGAAGTTGGCAGTGGGTCATTGAGTATACTAACCCATAAGTCATAAGCAGCCTCTAGCAAGACATTGCGACTACCCAATACATATGAGGATTGATAAACCAATGCAACCTATCATACAACCATACACGTCCCTTTTGTCACACAATATTTCGGTCAAGGATGTGAGGCATAGAGAATGTCATCCTCCTAATCCTGACCATTACTTTCTTGATCCCTAAGTAGTCTGACTATAGAAATGGAAACTCCTTTCCATCGTAGTATAACCATACATTTCTCAGACTCACTCATAGGGAGCCTCGTAATATCTCTCTACTAATGTGAGGGACAAATTCAATCTTGACCATTCACATTCCTCTGCATGAATACCACAAAGCTTGAGCATAGCCTTTATCATCAATTAGTCAAAGGTGACTGTTGACTAGGTAAAAGCTGAGTGACTCTCATGTAGGAATCCATGATGATCTCAAGTCAAAAGGGCATAGTGACGTGGTTATACATGAGACAAACTTATGACTTAATCCTTATAGCTTTCTCATAACAGGTCGGTCCAGCGCCTTGTACTCTTACATGTGCTTAGGACTTTGATTTGTATCTCCATACCTCTTTAAAGTCATACTGGTCTTATTTCATTTTTAATCTTGTATAGATTGTAATGACCCAATTTGAGATTAAGGTCTAATGGCTTTTAGATTGATTGTAATTAGTGTAATTAAACACTTTTGGTGAAATGTGATGTGAAATTGATATAAATGTTCATAGTGATGATTTATTAATCATAGTAAAACCAAGGGCAAAATGGTAAAATTAGAAATTTACCTACCAATTGATCAATTACCAAAGAAGAAACTCATTAGTGATTAGAGATCAACGGTTAAGATCTATTAGCTATGGGTCAGAATCTTGTGCTTTAAGCTTATGTGAGCTCATGGAAGGAGTGAACAAGATGTGGCCAAGTGGCATTGCATGGGCCATAGGATTGTGCTAAAAGACAAACAATCACTTTTTCTCTCTCTCTTCTCTCTCCTATTTGGTTTTGATCTTGGGAAGGGAAAAGATATGCACACATCATCATCTTCTTCATCATATCTCCTCATCTCTCTTTCTTCCTTCATTTTTCCGGCGACCAAAGAAGAAAAGGAAGAAGAAAGGTGAGATTTTGATGTCTTTGTTGATCTCTAATGCCCTAAACCTCTTCTCTAATGTTATGCACCCCATTAAGAGCTCCATCTTAATGGTTTTAGAATTCTAAAAAGTAGTGATTTGAGTGTTGGAGCAATTTGAAAGTTGAAGAATCAAGCATTTGACTTTGGCAAAGTGAAGAGGTGAGCATTTGGTGTTTTATGATATATTTGTTGTGATTTTTGGATAAATTCAATAAAATCTGGAATTTGCCCTGGTTTTATGTAAATTTTGAATGTATGAATTTCATAGTGGATGATGTTGGAATTAGTTCATTGGGAAGTGATTTAAGTGTTGGATGTGATTTGAAGTTTGGAAGTGATTTGAATGAATTTGGGTAATGGATGCATTAGATAGACCCAAGAGTTAGATTGTGGTTAAAATGGTTTTTGAATGTTTTGGAGGTTACCAATGTATTTCTTAGGCAATGTTATGTGGGTATAAGCTTTGTGTGGAATTTGGGAACCACTGGAAGCAATTTTAACCAATCTGGGAATTTATGTTAGTTGCTGTGATCTGGGCAATCTGATAGCATCACTCGAGTGCTGTCATGTAATTCCCTTTCTCCTTTGTGTTTTTCCTGGGTTTTCATGAAGGAAGCTCGAGTGCACTCCTTAAACCACGAGCAAAGTTGGTGATCACTCGAGTGAGCATGGGATCACTTGAGTGATGGTGTGAGTTCATGGTTAGGGTTGCTCTCGGGTCGTCACTCGCTGGTCAATGTTCAAGAGTGTGCTTTGACACTCACAAGTATAGGCTCCTCACCCGAGTGCTAAGGTGGTGCTCGAGTGAGCTTTTCCCTCTGATATTGCATGTGCTCTCGGGTTGTCACTTTTTGTGTTGCACTTTCAGGCACTCGAGTGGATTTGGAATCATCACCTGAGTGCAAAGCCTTATGCTCGAGTGTTGAGAGCACATTCTGGCTGAGGTAGTTGCTCATTGTCAAACACTTGCGAGTGAGAGCCGTTCTCACTCGAGTGCAAATCTCTCATCACTCGAGTGAGGTCATCTTTACTAGAGTGAGTCAACCAAAAATCAGTGTGGTGCTTCCAAAAAAGGGGTCTTCAAGGTAGCTTCTTCCAAACCTTTTAGCATGTGTTTAGGCCTTAATGGACAACCTAAAGAGTTTAAATGATAACCAACTTAGAGTATTATGGAATAAGTATTTAGAAAAGAAATTGATCGGTTATCCCTAATTTGGCTATAGGATTTGATATCTGCCAGACTCGTGAGCCCACTGTGCCGAAGAATGTCAGGAAAGATTCCGGTAGTGACTCCTCTCTTATACTTTATGTAAATATATTGTATGTATGCCTATCATGCATTGTGTTACTGTTGCTGCTTTGTGATACATTGAGACTCTTTGTGCTTTATGATGCTGCTGCATAGTGTTTACCACGAAAGCGGGCATAATGATTACAGCGAAAGCTGGCATAGTGTTTATCGTGAAAGTGGGCACAGAGCATTGTGATATAGCCGTGAGTGCTGTCAGTTGTGGCACGAGCCATGACTCATAGTGTTGCTGCTAAACATGACAAACTTACATGCTTTGTGTTTATATATTTTATGAGTGATTTGTTACTACTGTGATTCTTTAGAATCTCATTCTTTCCAATGACTAACATTTCAAACAAGGCAAGTAGCTCAAAGGGAAGCAGACAACCAGGAGTGGTTAGGACCACTTAGAGACATTTGGTTAGGGGTTGGTTATCTGTTTTTGGTTTGGGATTACCGTTTGTATATGAGATGTAGATAATATTTTTGGATATGTAATCCCCTTTTTGGGAAACTCTAAACCTAATATATATATATATACAAGTAACCTGGGGTTGCCGGCATCTTAGTTTTGCACTTTGATATTTGTGAATGTGATCTAACTGCACAGGTAATTGTATCCAAAAGTGAATGTGGGACCAATTTAATTATGTTTTTGAACTATTTTTTGTGATACCCCATCTCTTAGATGAGGGATTATAACTATTGTTTTTGTCTTATTGGTCTCTATTTCACTTATATTTCATAACCACGTATAATTACGGTGAGGGGTTATATAGATGACTGACCACAGACATTTAGGACAATCATTATGATTTATCCAAGGATATTTATCACAGTGAATATTCAAACAATATGATAACAAAATGGAGAATTTTATTGAATAACAATGTTCAAATTATAATGGTTGGCCCCTATGGCACAATTTCAAACATTATATTATATGATCGAGCTACACTATAGGCTTGCTTTGTGGTGGTCTCTGTAACATCCTATCTTTTATTCTGCACTCTAACGCCAAATGTGAGTTTTTAAAACCTTTTCTTTTACATCAATGTGATTTCACTCTTATTCAAATACTAGCTATTAAAGTCAACTTAAGGTCTTTCATTAAATCACATGGATGGGACATAATTATCATGCACCTATTAAAAGTATTACAACATAAGGGAACTCTGCTCTGGGCCCCCAGCCCATAAATCATACCCAGGAAAATATAATGCTTCCATATTCAAATTCAATGACTCAATTAGAAAAAGATGGGAATTTATAATAAAGCAATTCCATAAAAATCCTAGGCCTCAGCCCATCATCCATTACTAAAATCTAGAAAAGACAATCAATGAGAATTAAATAAAATCCCAAATTTCAATTGCAACTCTAACTGTGGCAATAAAAGTAAAAATGGACAAATACAAAGCAGCTTTTTATTGCCACTGCCTCAAGCCTCTGATGCCTTCCTAGTTGCATTGCCCCTCAAGCCCTCACCTGAAAAATAATGTGACAATTAACAGGGTGAGACTACTGTCTAGTAACATAATTACTACCTACCTTACCTACTGACACCACCCGTGGGGTGCCAGGTGGGACTAACAAACACACATGAAGAATAGTCAAATAACTCAGAAATAGGAAGTATCAATTTATAATCCTTAGAGAATAAGTGAACATATCATATCATATCATGAGAATATCCTCTGCCCTTACTCTCAGCTGATGGTATCCTGACCATAGATTGGTCTTAGAGAATATAGAACAACCCTTAAGCTAGTGTAATAAATCATTGATCTGAGGTAGAGGATACTTCTTTTTTTATTGTCACCTTGTTCAGCCATTGGTAGTCAATGAATAATCCCATGCTTCCATCTTTCTTATTTATAAACAACATTGGAGAACCTGTAGGAGCCATCCTATAAGGGGTCTTAGAGATGGGTCATGCGCTTGGCACTAGATTGATGGCAAATTCTACTTCTCGTTGCAATATCCCGAAGTTTGGTCATTAAAATTCCGTATATTTAAGGGAATAAAATAGTGAATCAAAGAGCACATGGAATGACAAAACAAGGCAATTAAGGGTCACACACAACATTATTATGTGGGAACACAAGTTGTACGAGTTGATGTTTGCTACCAGTGAGTTTTCCTGTATAGAAGTCTTGTTGTATGACATTTTTAAATAGGTAAATTATATCTAAAAATTATGAAATTTTACAGGATGAAAGTAGACATCCTAAGATTTAGTTTGATAGTTCATGGGTAAATTTTGGAGTTGTATACAAAGAGTTATGGATTTTTGAATTTAGCCCAGAAAAACTGTGGATTTTCTGGAATAACATCCAAAGAATTTAATTCTGGGAATTTTTTGCCTCCAAGTGGCAAAATGCTATATTTTTACTTCAAACTAGACTCAATAATGGTTCTATAGCCTTTAGAATCACTCCAATTCGATGTCTACAAATTTAGTTATGATTTTTCAAAGTTCAGGCAGAAAATCTGCCAGAATTTGTAAAAAATCCGAAAATGGGAAATTGAATAATTAAATTAAGGGAAAATAATATAAACATTATCCCCTTCCTCCGACAATCCAAAATCGTGCAACTATGAGAGAAATAGGAGAGAGAGAGAGCTTGAGAGCAACTTAGAGAGAAAGAGAAGAAGTCTCACAAGGTAGGTCAATTTCTTCGGTGAATTCATACCTAACGTGTATAATCCTTCTTCGAAGCTTCTCTTCTATGTTATTTAAGCTGTTTGAAGCAAGAATTTTGAAGTTTCAAGGGTTAAGGTAGTGAATTTACCTCTCCTGCATGTATTTGATATTTGTGCTCGTGTATTGATGCATGTGATTGCTTTGCTTGATTATGTTAAACATATATGAATTATTGAAGCTCTATTTCTATTTATACTATGGCCATAAGTATGTTGTTTGAAACATTGAGCATGCAGATATGTCATTGTGTTAGCATGAGTTTATGTAAGGCAAGCAAGTCATGCATTAAGCACTTATCTTGTATGCATATTGGTACTGTTTGCTACTAAGATTCTCTTGAATCTCAGAGAATCTCACCCTCCCCTACCAACAATTTAAACAGGTGTAAGCGAAGATGATAACTGCATGAGAGAGGATTGCACTGGTGCAACGAAGATAGGAAGATGTCTCCATTTCACTGGGACATGTTTAAACACCCTAGTAGCCCTATGTGGCTACCTTAATTATAATTATCATGTATGAATCCCTATGGGGAATTTGTGTAATCATGTACATAATATTAGTATATTTACGCTATTCTTGTGTTGCCTACCGAATCATGTATTAATATTCCGCTGCAAGTCAAAATAAGTAAGGGTGTGACATTTTGGTATCAAATCAAAGATTCTGGCCACAAAATTGTCTGCTCAGAGTAATGCGGTGGTTCTGGCAACAAGATAGTATACTAGTATGCTTGATTATATAGTGATAGAACCAGTGAAATGAATTACTTCGGCTAGTTCACAAGCCCCTGAAAGGAACAGATAAGCGCCAAGGAAATAGTGGAATACCCGCAATGCAGCACATAATACCATACCATAGAGAAAATGGTACAAGGATGACACGAATGCCGAGGAAGTGGGTCCGAGTAATGCTTGATCATTAGCCTCATCTTGGAACAGAATCACCAGTAGGTTGATTAGTTTCCAGCCACAGTTATAGGTAGTTAAGTGTCAAGCAGATAAGCACAAATAGACAAGACAGAGATAGATTTGGGTTTTGTTACCGATCCCAGAGTTGGAGTGGTATACGTGAGGCATGGTTAACTACTGGATCGAGGATTATGAGAGGATGTTTGGAGCATATACCTGTGGGATGTCCGTGAGTACGACTGTAACACCCCAATTTTTGACTAAGGGCTAATGATAATTATTGAGGATAATTATCGAATTAAAGTGGAATAATTATGGGTTTGGTGGCTATATTAATTAATATGTCATGATTAGTGGAAATCGAAAGAATGAAATGGTTGGGCAATTAGTTAGTGATTAATGGAAAAATTAATTACTAGCTAAGAGAAAAATGGGAAGTGTGATTAAATGACTAATGGAGGGATTAGAGTAACTAATTTGGTTACTTGCTTTATGAGAACCAGTGATATTGGGACACTTAGTAAGTGGGTATGGTGAGAGAATGGTTGGAAAGGTCAAATGACCATATTTTATTGTTTTCTCTCCCTCTCCCTCTCTTTTGTTCGCATAGGCATGGCTTGGGAGGCAAAAATCTGATCCCATCATGCTTTATCATCATCTTCACCTCTCTACCTTCTCTCTCTCACATTCTCTCTCTTGTGCAGCCATTGTTGGCCAAGAAAGAGAAAATGAAAGCTTGCATTTAAGGTAAGATCTTGACCTCTAATGCCAAAACTTCTTTCTATAAAGTTGTTCCTTGGAGTGAGAGCTTCAATTTGATGGTTGTAGTTTCTCCATTGGTGGTGATTTGAGGAATCACAAAAATGTACAAGTTGGAGAATCATGAAGTGCCTTTGGGAAAGTTGTTGAGGTAAGTGAAAGCTTCAATTTCATATAAATTTTGTGGCCATTGGTTAGGCCTTGAATTTCTGGAATTTAAGCCCTAATTTTCGTGATTTAGGGTCTTGGGGAGTATGTTATGTTGTTGTTATGGAAATGGTGCCTTGTTTGGTGTTTTGAATTGATAGAATTGCATTGAAGCTTAAATGTGAAATTTGGCACCTTTTGTGTTGGTTTTGTACTTTGGTCAAAACAGGGCATGTAAATGGGTTGTGATTTTGGTCATTTTGAGGTTACCATTGTGTTCCTTGTGGAAAATTGTATGGGAATAGGTTTGGTTAATGATTTTGGAGTCATTGGACACTTTGGTAGAAAATTGGAAAATCTGTCCCTTGGAACTCTGTTCTGGGCAGTTTATTTTTGTAGACGTTTTGAATGACCAAATGATTTTAGAAAATTTTGAAACTTTCCAGTCTTAAATTTCACATCCCAAGCTTCAAAATGGACATATAATATATGTCATTTCGTTTTGTGAACTGGGATTTATGTTTGTCCAAAGTTTGAGGACGAAACTGGATTCAGTTTTGGAGCAATGTTGGATTTTGTGTAAATCTGGATTCTTGTGGTGATTTCCAGTAATAAGCCATATTTTTCCTATGAAGAGGACCTAAATAGATTTCAATGGGCTTTGGGATCACCTCATTTCGATTTTTCTAGAATTAGTTATGAATTTTTGAAGTTGCCTTGGCTGCAGCACAAAAGTTTCTGTGTGCGTTTTGACCGCAGCCAAAAACCTTCTGTGCATGTTTTGGCCGTAGCTAGAGGATTCTTGGCTGCAGCCAACCCCCATTTTCAGCATTTTGGGATTTTTAAAGGTGATTTCCAACCTAGTTCTTCCCAATCCTTTAGGCTTTCATTGACCTTATTATAGCCACATAAAGGGTGTGAATGGTAACCAACTTTAAGTGTTATGAAAATGAGAATTTGGAAAAGAGAATGATCCTATATCCTTGATTTGGTTATAGGGTTGGGTATTCGCCCTGATCATGGTTTGATATCCGCTCGGATCGTGAGTAGCCGATGCTGGAGCATACGTGGAAAGAAAAAGAGTAGGGAACTTACCTCTCCTGCATGTATTGATATTTGTGTTTGTGTATTGATACATGTTATTGCTTTACTTGATTATGTGAAACATATATGAATGATTGAAGCTCTGTTTCTATTTATGCTATGGCCATGAGTATGTTGTTGAAACATTGAGCATGCGGATATATCATTATGTGAGCACAAGTTATTGTAATGCAAGCATGTCATGCATTAAACACTTATCTTGCATGCATATTGGTATCTGTTTCCTATTGGGATTCTCTAGAATCTCACCCTCCCCTACCAACATTTTAGACAGGACAAGTGGCTCGAGGAAGGAGCAAGCGACTAGGGGCGGCGAGAATCCCTTATGGGCATTTGGATTTGGTAGTTGGTTATCGTTATATGCTGGGATAATTGTATATGTTCGGATGATAGATTAGAATGTATAATTGGATATTGGATGTATATGTGCTTGGATATCTATTGGGTTATTTGGTTATGTATTAGAGATGGATTTGTGTAATCCCCGTTGAGGAATTGTAAAGGGCGTATTGCCCTATGAATCTTTAGTGAAGGTATGAATCCGGGTTTGCCGGTATTATTATTGTGCACTCTGATATTTATATAAATGTGATTTATCTTCACGAAGTAATTGTATTCGAAATATGAATGTGAGACCAGGTTAAAGTGTTTGTGAAATGTATTTGTGAAAATCCTATCTTAAGGATGGGAATGTAAATGAATTTTGATTATTATTAGTCTCTATTTCATTTTTAATCACGTGTTTCGGATATAATTACAGAGGGGGTTACAACGAAACCCCAGTAGCCTAGTATATAGTATACACGAATAAACTAACCCCAATGGCGGTTGGTCAGAGATAAGTTAATTTGGGGACTCCTGATCATATAGGGATCCACCAAATACTGCATTTCTTTCCGGATATAGTGTTTTAGCCCAAAAGAAGAATGAGATTGTAGAGCAGAGTCAAACTGACAACTTTGTAGACATCAGGGAACATATTAGGGTATGCATTTAGGTACATGTACCACTGATATGATGCCCACAAACAATAATTAGTTGACCGGAGACAATTGGCATGATTCTGGAGATAAGGGCAGTCTCGAGGTACTGGTAGATGGGAACGGATACAACTGGTATATGCATTTTGACATAGGTGAATGAAAGTTAAGCGTGCTCAACCCAGGGAAATGCCATGATGGGTGACCCCCTGGGAAGTTGTTGCACATGTTATGTCGTGTTTTGAAAAAGGGCAAGTACATATTGTGTAGTAGTTCAGAGGCTATATGTTGTTATAGGCTTTCCCTTAGTGAACTTACCTCTCCTGCATGTATTTGATATTTGTGCTTGTGTATTGATGCATGTGATTGCTTTGCTTGATTATGTGAAACATATATGAATGATTGAAGCTCTGTTTCTATTTATACTATGGCCATGAGTATGTTGTTTGAAACATTGAGCACGCAAATATATCATTGTGTTAGCATGAGTTTATGTAAGGCAAGCAAGTCATGCATTAAGCACTTATCTTGCATTCATATTAGTATTGTTTGCTACTGAGATTCTCTTGAATCTTACCCTCCCCTAACAATAATTTAGATAGGTGTAAGCGGAGAATAGAACGACACAAGAGGGGATTGCAATGGTGGAACGAAGATGGGAAGATGTCTCTGTTTAACTGGGACGTGTTTAAACACCCTAGTAGCCCCATGCAGCACCTTAATTATAATTATCATGTATAAACCTCTATAGGGAATTTCTATAATCATGCACACAGAATATCAGTATATTTATGTTATTCCTGTGTTGCCTACCAAATCACGCATTAATATGTTAGGATCGGTAGGCACAGCGGAAGAAATTTAAAAATTTTCACCGATCCTAATCGAGGATCTATCAACGGCGTTTAAAACCAAGTTGGAAGGATTCATACCTTTTTGATGATTCAGAGTTTTCACGATCTCTAGAAGCCAACACGTCAGGTCCGCTCCCTCTACCGGTATCCACACGAATGCTCTCCAACCGAGACTGCGTGCTAGCGCCTCTAATGTCTCCTAGGGTTCACTTGCGGCTCTCAATTCTCATGTACATATGAATATATATGCTCTATCAAGTTTATAACCTATGAGGGCTATTTTCAAATTTCAAAATTAATCATCATTAATTTTGAAATTAATTAACAATTAATTATCTTGATGAGCTAATTAAATAAATTCAGTTTAAATTAAATCTGTCCAACAGTTTTAATTTAACCTATTTATTTAATCCAAATAAAGAGCCATTAGATTTAATTTATCTTCATAAATTAAATTTGAGATACTATATCTCTATCATGTTAGTTATTAAATTTAATATATCTTAATAAATTAAATTTAAAACTAACACAATATAATAATATCATATAATATATATATACATATATATAAGATATATATATTTCAAAAATATATATATCTATATAATATTATTAAATATAATAATATCATATAATATATACATATATATGTATATATAAGATATATATTTCGAAAATATGTATATATATATATATATAATATTATTAATGAATTTTATATTATATATATATATATATAATATTCATCCACCCTAAATTAAACATTATCTCGTGTTGGGCCATTCTTGTGTACGACCCTGTAGGCCCATATGAAGTTGGCAGTGGGCCAATGGTGCGAACCCACAAGGGAAGATCCCACGAACCCACAACCAATTCCAAAATATACACACCCCAAGAAAGCTAAACACAGATCGATGATCCACTTGAACCCTTGAACGCGAAAGAACAAGGACCCGAAGTGTTGGAAAAACGCCACAAGGTTGATCAAGCCTTGATAAGTTTGTTAGTTCTAAAAAGAACCCTTAGAGAGAATCCACTCTCAAGAAACAAAGTGCAGAAGTGCAACTTTCATTTATGATTCAAATCTGAATTGTGTGTTCTACAAATGAAGAAGCACCAAGTATTTATAGGAACCTAATTGTAGTAGGTGCAAATCTGAACATAGAAATTACAAATTATAAAACCATGTGCTAGGAAACCTAAAAGTCTAATATAATAAACACAAAAGTCTAATACAATCTAGAAGAAAGTTGAAAACTCAAATACAAATGCTTAAAGAGACAAAAGTCAAATTTGCCACCAACTCCTTGTTGATTTTCGCACACCTAACTTCAAGAATATGTAATCAGCAAATTAAGGCTCAAAATGTGCTTATTTAGGCCCAAATGAGCCTCCCATGTGTGGTACTTGGTCCAAGCTCTTTAATTCCAAGTTTGCAAGCCCAAAACTTGATCAATATCTCCATTTGCAGCCCATATGAAGTTAGTGACGTTTTCAGCATTTTTGTCAAGCTTTGATCCAATTGCTACTTGCTTTGTCCAAGTATCTTGCACTAGCCCATTTAATGCTTCCTTAATTTGTTTGGCTCTTGCTCTTGTGATTGGTCCACTTGGTATTTGCAAAGGATCGCTTGAATTTGACACAACTTGCTGGATCGCATCATTCCCTCTCTCCTCAAAAGGATTCGTCCTCGAATCTTCACCTACATCAAAAGGAGATAAATCAGCTACATTAAAAGTAGCACTAACAGAATACTCACCAGGCAAATCAATCTTGTAAGCATTATCATTTATTCTTTCAAGAACTTGAAATGGACCATCTCCTCTTGGAGCTAATTTTGATTTTCTCTGAGCTGGAAATCTTTCTTTTCTCATATGCACCCACACCCAATCTCCAGGTTCAAAAAGAACACGCCTTCTTCCTTTATTGGCCTTGAATGCATAATGTTCATTTTTCTTTTCAATTTGTTGTTTCACACGCTGATGAAGTTGCTGCACTATTTCAGCTTTCTTTTTCCCATCAAGACTTGCTCTCTCATCAATAGGTAAGGGTAATAAATCCAGAGGAGTTAGTGGATTAAAACCATATACTATTTCAAAAGGAGAATAATCAGTAGATGAATGCACACTTCTGTTATATGCAAATTCAATGAATGGCAAACAATCTTCCCAATTTTTCAAGTTCTTTTGCATCACAATTCTGAGTAATTGTGATAAGGTTCTGTTAACAACTTCAGTTTGTCCATCAGTTTGTGGATGACAAGCAGTAGAAAATAACAATTTAGTACCAAGCTTTCCCCACAAAACTCTCCAAAAATGACTCAAGAATTTGGTATCCCTATCAGAAACAATACTTTTAGGGACGCTATGAAGCCTCACAATTTCTTTAAAGAACAGATCAGCAATGTATGTGGCATCATTAGTTTTATGGCATGCAATGAAATGTGCCATTTTAGAAAATCTATCAACAACCACAAATATGGAATCCATCCCTCTTTTTGACCTAGGCAAACCCAAAACAAAGTCCATTGATATGTCAATCCAAGGTTCACTAGGTACAGGTAAAGGAGTATACAAACCATGTGGCAAGACTCTAGATTTAGCCTTTTTACATGTTATGCATTTAGCACAAATTCTTTCCACATCACGTTTCATTTTAGGCCAAAAGAAATGCTCATACAAAACATCCAAAGTCTTTTTCACACCAAAGTGACCCATTAAACCTCCCCCATGTGCTTCTCTAACAAGCAATTCACGCAATGAACATTGAGGCACACACAGTCTATTTTGTTTAAACAAGTACCCATCAACTCTATAAAATTTAGCAAATGCTTTCTTTTCACACTCAAGGAACAATTCAGCAAAATCAGCATCATTTGCATACAACTCCTTGATATATTCAAAGCCAAGCAACTTAGTATTAAGAGTTGAAAGAAGAGTATACCTTCTAGACAATGCATCAGCAACCACATTTTCATTACCTTTCTTGTATTTGATGACATATGGAAATGTCTCAATAAATTCCAGCCACCTTGCATGTCTCTTGTTCAGCTTACCTTGACCTTTAATATGCTTCAAGGATTGATGATCACTGTGAATCACAAACTGTTTTGGCCAAAGGTAGTGTTGCCAATTCTCTAAGGCTCTTTTAAGCGCATAGAGCTCTTTGTCATAAGTTGGATACTTCAAGGCTGCTCCATTTAGCTTTTCACTAAAATAAGCAATTGGCTTTCCTTCCTGCATTAAAACAGCTCCTATCCCAACTCCAGATGCATCACATTCAATCTCAAAAGTTTTGCTAAAATCAGGCAATACTAACACAGGTGCAGAACACAATTTTTCCTTAAGGCCAATGAATGCATCTTCTTGTGCTTTATCCCATTTAAAACCAACAGATTTTTAATGACCTCAGTGAGTGGTGCAGCAAGTGTGCTAAAATCCTTCACAAATCGCCTATAAAAACTAGCCAAACCATGAAAACTTCTCACCTCAGTTATGCTTTTAGGTGTTGGCCATTCTTTTATAGCTCGTATCTTTTCCTCATCAACTTCTATTCCTTTAGCACTCACCACAAAACCAAGAAAAACAAGTTTATCCATGCAAAAATCACACTTTTTCAGATTTGCAAACAGTTTTTCTTTCCTCAAAACATCAAGAACACAATGCAAATGATCCAAATGCTCATCCAAATTCTTGCTATAAATCAGAATATCATCAAAATAAACCACAACAAATTTCCCAATGAAAGCACGCAAAACATGGTTCATTAATCTCATGAAAGTGCTAGGTGCATTAGTTAACCCAAAGGGCATAGATAATGTCATCCTCTTGTTCCTGACCATTACTTTCTCAATTCTTGAGTAGCCTGATAACAGAGACAGAAACTCCTTTCATCATAGTATGGCCATACATTTCTCAGACTCACTCATCGAGGGGCCCAGTAATATCTCTCTATTAATGTGAGGGACAAATTCCATCTTGATCATTCATATTCCTCTGCATAAAAAACCACTAAGCTCGATCGTAGCCTTTATCATCACCCGATCAAAAGTGACTTTTGACTAGTTCAAAGCTTAGCAACTCTCATGTAGGAATCCATGATGACCTCAAGTCTAAGGGCATTGTGACGTGGTTATACATGCGAAAAGCTTATGATTTGATCCATGTAGCTTTCTCATAGTGGGTCGGTCCAGCATCTTGTACTCTTACAAGTGCCTAAGACTTTGATTCATATCTCCATATCTTATCAAAGTCATACTGGTCTTGTTTCATCTCTGCTCCCGCATAGATGACCGACCAGGGACATTTCAGGATAATCTTTATGAATTATCCAAGGATACAATTATCACAGTTAATATGCAAATAATATGATAAAAGAATGGAGAAATTTCATTAAAATAATAATGTTCAAAGTACAATGATTGGCCCTTAGGGCATAATTTCCAACATAATATTCTGCTGTAAGTCAAAATAATTAAGGGTGTGACACTCGTTCTGGTAATAAGCCCATTATCTCGGCTGAGAACACTTCTAGAAATTCATTGACTACTTCTATCTTGTCAATTCCTTCTTCTGATTCAACTTATATTGAGAAGAATATTGCAAATGTTTGGCATCCTTGTCGGATGCATTTATCCACTTAGGCCATAGACAGCAGCACAGGCCCATTGGGTTCCCTCACTTGAACTGGGGACCCATAAAGGAGACTCCTTTCTTTTGGCATTCAAGGGTAGAATTCTAATCTTGTGGCCAATCCATTCTGATGATTGCATCAATGCCTCTCATGGTAGATAGATTAGATATACAACTAAGGTTTTACATTGGAATTCTAAGGTGAGATTCAAACAAGCCTGTGCTGTCCTCACCAAAACTTTGGTCATGGTAGTTATAATCAAATCATAGGGCAAACAAGACATGTTCAAATTTAAATCATATGCACGACTCATAGCTACAAAAGTATGAGTAGCTCCAGAGTCTAAAAGGGCAAAGAGACTATGTCCTTGAAGCAAAACCATACCTTGAATGAGGTTAAGAGACTCTCTGGATCCTTCTTGAGTCAATGAGAATACTCGTCCTGGAACGGTAGGTTGATTGGTTGATGGAATCTGCTAATTTGGCCACATCTTAGGGTAATTACTAGCTATGTGTCCCATCTTGTGACACTTGAAGTACTCCCAACACCTGTTGACATGTGGCTTGCCGTAATGTTGGCAAGATCCATTCATCATTGAGGTTGACATGGCTGAATCATGGTAGTTGTTTTGAGTCCTATAAGCCTGTTACCTCGGAGTTGGGTTCCTCTAGAAGGACCCTCTATGACTGGGGCTCCTAAAATAGGGATGATTTCTATTTCTATTGAAGACTCATGAACTAAAAGGAGTTTTGCTCACACTTTTAGGAGGTCCAGTGTAGGTAGAGTAACATCCTTGTTAAGTCTTTCGATAAGCCTCCTCAGTAGCTCGGGCCTACCTTGCTGCTAACCTTATTTTATTGCACATGTCTTCAAAATCCTTTACCTTAAACAGTGTCAACCTGTCCTGCAACTCTAATCTTGACTTAGCTCTTAGTTGTCAAGCTTTCTAGTTATCATGGTCCCCTTCCTGTAAGTGAGTCACATACTTGGAAAGGTTGATGAACTTAGCAATGAATTCATCCTTATACATGTTGCCTTGTTGCAAGGTGAAGAATTTAGTTTCCTTTTCTTGTCTCAACTCCTCTGGAAAGTAGTAAGCATAAAATCTATCCTTAAATTCATCCCATGTCAACTGTGTTCCATCGCTTGGTCGAGCACTCTTCCATTAATATTTAGCTAGCCTGATCAATTGAATCATTGATACTTGCACTTTCAGTTGTAAGGTGCAAAGGACTGCTTGTAAGATGGCCTCCAAACGGTCAATCCAAGCTTCTACAGATGTTGAGTCCAATTCCTTGCCAAAGGTGGAGGATCATGACAACTAAATTCCTTCTAAACTTTAGTGACGGTAGTATCGATTAAGGGCTCTTTAACCTATCCACATGTCAAGCACTATGATTTTCCCTTTTACTGTTATTCCAACTTGGCATCCCCTCACTAGGATGACCCTCAGCTGTCTTCTCAGTAAAGACAACCTTCTGGCAGTCATCTCTTCTCTGAGGTTTTGCACCTCTTTGTGCACTATCTCACTCAACAAGGCCCTCATATGAGTCATGAAGGCCTCACCTTGGGGATGTCCGAGCATCTTAGTCTGTGGTTCAAAAACCTCTAGCTCCTAGTTGTCTTCCTAGTTGTTTCTACGAGTCCTGACCATTCTTCTCACCCGAGGACAAAAGTTAACTTAGGTGTCAAACTAAATGGAAAGAAACATGAAATAACAACTATTAATTGATTGGAAAAGAGGGGGAAAGAAAGTGCGAAGTTATGCTTGGTTACAATTATTACTACAGTCATACATGCAATGCAATAGAGAGCGTGTATCGCAAGGCCGTACGGCTCTAATAACAAAATATAACATCTTATCTTATATTCTCCACTCTAACTCCAAATATGAATTTTCAAAACCTTTCATTTTACATCAACGTGATGTCACTCTTATTCAAATATAGGCTATTAAAGTCAACTTAAGGTTTTTCATTAAATTACATGCATGGGACATAATTATCATGCACCTATTACAAGCATCACAAAACAAGGGAACTCTGCTCTAAGCCCCCAGCCCATAAATCATACACATGTAGATACAATGCTTCTATATTCAAATTCAATTACTCAATTAAAAACATATGGGAATTTATAGGCCTCAAGCCGTCCCTTACTAAAATCCAGAAAAGACGATCAATGAGAATTAAACAAAATCCCAAAATTTGAATGCAACTCTATGTTGGAAATTGTGTGCCCTCAGAGCCAATCATTGTATTTTAAATATTATTAATTTAATGAAATTTCTCTATTCTATTATCATATTATTTGTATGTTAACTGTGATAATTGTATCCTTGGATAAATCATACAGATGTCCTAAAATGTCCCTGGTCGGTCATCTATGCGGGAGCAGAGATGAAACAAGACCAGTATGACTTTGATAAAATATGGAGATACTAATCAAAATCTTAGGTAATTGTAAGAGTACAAGGTGCTGGACCGACCCACTATGAGAAAACTACATGGATCAAGTCATAAGCTTTTCTCATGCATAACCACGTCACAATGCCCTTTGACCTAAGGTCATCATGGATTCCTACATGAGAGTTGCTAAGCTTTAAACTATTCAAAAGTCACTTTTGACTGGGTGATGATAAAGGCTATGATCGGGCTTGGTGGTTTTTCATATAGTGGAATATGAATGATCAAGATGGAATTTGTCCCTCATATTAGTAGAGAGATATTACTGGGCTCCTCAATAAGTAGTCTGAGAAATGTATGGCTATACTACGATGGAAATGAGTTTCCATTTCTATTGTCAAGCTACTCAGGATTTGAGAAAATAATGGTCAGGAACAAGAGGATGACATTATCCATGCTTCATCCTTGACTGATATATCGTGTGACAAAAGGGACGTGACATGGTTGTATGATAGGTTGCATTGTGTTAACGATCCTCATATGAATTGGGTAGTCGTAATGTCTTGCTATAGGCCGCTTGCGATTTGTAGGTTAGTACAGTTATTGGCCCACTGCCAACTTCATATGGGCATACAAGGTCACACACAAGAATGGCCCAACACGAAATAATGTTTAATTTAGAGTGGATAAATTTTATATTTATATATATATATATATAATATAAAAATGCGTTAATAATATTTTACATATATATATATGTGTGTGTGTGTGTGTTTTCGAAATACATATTTTACATATATATATATATATATATATGTTATATGATATTATTATATTGTGTTAGTTTTAAATTTAATTTTATTAAGATAAATTAGATTTAATAACTAACATGATAAAGCTATAGTATTTCAGATTTAATTTATGTTTCATAAATTAAATCTAATGGCTCTTTATTTGGATTAAATAAATAGGTTAAATTAAAATTGTTGGACAGATTTAATTTAAACTGAATTTATTTAATTAGCTCATCAAGATAATTAATTGTTAATTAATAAAGATTAATTTTGAAATTTGAATATAGCCCTCATATGTTATAAACCTGATAGAGCAGATACATTGATACACGGATGAGAATTTAGAGCAGCAAGGGAAACCCTAGGAGACATTGGAGGCACTAGCACGTAATCTGTGTTGGAGAGCATTTGTGTGGATATCGGTAGAGGGAGCGAACCTGACTTGTTGGCTCCTAAAGATCGAAAACCCTAAATTTAAAAAGGTATGAATCTTTCTAACTCGGTTTAAATGCCGTTGATAGATCCTTGATTGAGATCAACGAAAATTTTAAAATTCTTCCGCTATACCTGCCGATCCTAACAATATAAAGTTTTAATAACAAATGAACGCGGCTAATATCATGGGCATATATTTAGCGTGAATTCATTTAGTAACAAATGAACTTCTCAATTAACTAAAAAATACTAATGAGATCATTATCATATAATCGTAGTACTAATCTAAATCAAGAAAAAATCATATTACTATGCTAATTTTCAAATAAATAAATTTTAAATATAATATTATTAACAGAATAAACGTTTTGGCTTATGAACCAATATTACTAAAACCATTTTGGCTATGGGGTCTTTGGGGCGCTGATTCTTTTTCACGCTCTCATGCCACAATACAGTGTAAACAAAATTTATTTATAAGATAAATTATTATGAGGGAACATAATTTAACGCGTTTATGCTAATTCTTACTTCCCAAAAGATAGACAGAGAGAGACTAAGGAACATCGATGGATAATTAACCATCCAATAGTTAAAATGGGGTTAGACAGGATTTAAGAAATTTGGTTAGTATTAATTTCATAATTGAAAATTGGGAAAAAGACAGAAAAATACCATTGGAACTTCAAAATCCCGCTAATAAGAATGGTAATGGGATTGACAAGAATGGTAATGAGATTGACAACGCAAATCTTTGTCAAATGACTAATTTGGGATTTTTGAAGTTCAAGTGGTATTTTTCTGTCTTTTTCCCTTGAAAATTTATATTTTTAATTTATGGTCTTTGAAACTAATTATAATTTTTAATTTTTAATATCCTTATTAATAAATATTTTTTTCTTTGGTCCTTCTCCCTAATTTTCTCTTGAAATAATTGCTTTTAAAACATGTTTTTCCTTTAAAAAATTGAGGGATCGGTACATGACGCAGGCCACAGTAAAAAATGGCCAATGAACACTAAATACAATAAATGAAAATTTTCAAAATGCGAATGAAGTTTTGAAATAATGTGGAAGACTAACATCCATAATTATGTTAACCTTTTAAATTATATTTGCACTTATTGTTTATACAAAGTCACGCATAATTATATTTGATATACACTCTAAATATCATAATGTAGATTTGCAGATATTTCTTTTCTAATTTATTTTTTATAATAAGAATCTGCACACAAAATAAGATATTAAGATCCTGATTTTATTGTTAGGATGGTATGATTTCATATACTAATCATAATTATATTGTTAAGTTCCTAATTTTACTGTTAAGTTGTGTACTTAATTATATTTCTCATTCTAAATACTCACTCCATCCCTAAATATAAGCTTCAAATTTGTAAATGAGCTTGTCCCAAAATGTAAGCTTCATTTTAGTTTTGTCAAAGTATTTATTGCGCTTTTTCCACCTTTACCGCCTGCTATATTTGTTACATTTATTATTTCTCTCACTTATCATCTTTATAAATGAGGGTATAGTTAAAAAAAATACATATTTAGTGCTCTTAATTAATTTTAATTTTTTTATTGATAACCATAAATTAGTTATTTGGAACTTATATTTAGGGAGGGAGGGAGTATCTCAATATAGATTTCTGTAAAATTCCAATCAAGTGAAATGACAACTTCGATAATGTTAGAGAAAACCTCCATGCTAATTCGTCGTTAGTTTGTGAAAGACATGAGTAATTATGGCAGAATTTACTTAATATGGTTTTTAGAAGGATTATGGCAGTATTTAGAGAAAACCACCGAAATGGTTTTCAGCTCTCACTCGACTTCGATAATCAATTTTACATTGGTTCATCAGTTACAAATTCATGAGAATCTATAGCCATTGCCCGCCACTTAAATTTGATAAGTCAACATTTTCCGATTAATGAAACGGATGATGTTAAAATTGAAGAACTAAAATACATTTTACAAACATAAATGACTAAAATGATACTTGATGCAAGTATAAAAGATCAAACATGTACTTTAGTCTTTCAGAAATTAACTTTTAGGCCCTATCAAATTTTTGGTAAGTTTGAAATATTAAATTTATTCAACTCGGTTTTCATTTATATTGCAACGTTCGCTTTTGACATATATTTTTATATGCTGAAATGGCATTTTTTAAATTTAAAATTCAATTATAAAATTTTTTATATATATTCCACTTATGATATTATATAGGTATTGATAAGATCATAAGAGTGTTCGAGATTTTTTTTTTAATTCTTTTTATTGAAAGTGAGTGCACTATAGGAAGCAATAGTGGAAAATTTGGAAGAATCCTGAGCATTAGGGGTTGAGAAATTAACTTTTAGAGTCTATTAGATTTTTTTTTTTTTTGGGCAGGGTGGGGAGAATGTTTAATCTTAACATTGTTACTATCGAAATATTAAATTAATTCAAATAATTTTTCTATACTGTACCGTTTGCTTTTAACTTATATTTGTATACACGCTTAAATAACATTTTTTGAATTTAAAATTCAATTTTAATTTTTTTCACACATTCCACATATGATATTATATATGTATTGAAAAGATTATAAGTGTTCAAGATTAATTAATTTATGTTTTTTCGTCTTAATTAATTAAAGGTGGTTCTAACTTATGACAGATTATGACATATATTATGTCTAATTTGAGTTGTTTAACTAAACTTCTTCTAACAGCAATTATATATATCCTTATCATTTAAGTTCTACCTCTACATGCAACGCATGAGGTATTGTATCTTATTTATAATTTCACAACTGGTGGGTCAACCCCGAGTCTCTTTTAAATTAAATTAAAACAGTAAATTTATTATTGGAAAAGCTTTGGTCAAGGTATAACTACCGTCAAGACTTGAAACACAGAAAATTTTCACCTTTTCTAATAGGGATGATTCCCAAGATTTAAACTTGTATTCTCATAATATTTTTTTTTTCATTTTTCCTTTTTATTAATCACTTGCACCTAAGAGGATGTATTTAGAAATCAGGTGAACCTAAGTATATGATAAAGTGAAAAAAAAAACTATAGACCTTGTTAAAAATAGATATAACAATAAGGATTTGATAAAAAAAAAGAAAAAAAATTATAAGGACCCCATTAAAAAATCAGTTGAAATTATAAAAACTTGAGATTAAGTATCCCTTAAATTGGTCTCACTAACAACATAATCAGATCCAAATCAAGCAGCATTTTGAGAACCCCAACCCCTCTTATGCTAATAGCTAGATAAGATGTTCACCTTTTTTTTGTGGATAAAATTCACCTTTATTTACATAACTCGACAGCATTTGGATTGTAATAATAAGTACACACACACACAATGTATATATTCAAATATAGTATTCATCTTTCTAAAATATATATACACATACAAATAGAAGCACGCTTACTCGGAATAAGATGCCTAGACTATGGAGTACCTACTCAAAATGTGTCGCACTATTTATAGCCACCAGATAATACAGCTCTCAGTAAGTTTGATTTACATAATCAAATGTAGACAATTCATATTTTTCTGAAAAAAATCATTAAAATTAGAACCATCTAAATGTGTTTCCCCCACATGGATCACAGAGGACCCATATGGCGTCTATGCGATAGAGCAATTTCACAATGCCCTTGTAATCTGTAGCCCAGTTAAAAAACAAATTAAAAACTTAAAAAGCAAGCAAGCAAGCCAAAAACAAACACACAGACACACACACACAGGCAATTAAATGAAAGCACGATTTATAAAGTGAAGAAAAAAATTGCAGTGAATAACCCAGATTATTCCACATTCACAGGGCTACAATGCCTGGAATTAACCTAAAAGTAGAACATCATAACATCAAGATTCGATACAAGGTACTATTTATTCACTGAACCGTCAAACAAGCAAATACTTGAGAAAGTTGTAAACGCTCACAATAGGAGAGGACTTTAAGATCGTCCTTGAGATTTCTTTTCCCACCATTCCATGAACTTAACTTGTGCAGCGGCGGTATCCAATCTGTAAAGTTGAAGTGCGTGATTTGCAATTTCATGGCCAAATGTCCATCCAAACACACCCCCAGCAACAAAAGACAGACCTGCACCTGTTGGGTACGATAGAAGAAAGAACGGTGAAAGTGTCAGCAACAGCAAGTATTACATCCAAATGATTGAAACCTGTTCACAAAGTTTCTTCTTCTTTCATTGCAAATCATAGTGTGTTTTGGGGTGGCGAAAAACTGTCTGCAGAGAAGCAGCCCCAACCACACAGATAGTGATTAATTTAGATTTCAAAACTTCAACTCCCAAAATGAGTGGTTTAATTTAAAGAAAGGGGGAAATTTATAAATTATAATCAAGGACCATAAAAATATATTATTATTAATTCTTCTTAAAGTTATCACCCATACTCCCTTAAATTACAACTTAATTTTCTTAGTATAACAAGGATCTCTCAAGGACCCACAAAAATAAGAAACCACTTATACTCCCTAAGGTCACAATGTGATTTTTCCAATAGTAGAAGGATTTATTGAATAGATAACAACTTTTGGATGAAAATACCATGATAACATCTTGAAGATCAAGTTATAAATTTAGGAACTCGAATGGTAATTTAAAAAACTACCAAGGGTACCTTATCTCCACGGATTTTGAGAGAAATTTTAATTTTCATGACTTTAACTACCATCAATATAAAATCAAAGGTTCCGCACAGCCGTACAACATAGCTATTCACTATCAGAAGACGATATAAAACAGGGAATATGACATTTAAAAATCCTAAACTTGTAATGACAGTTAAAGACTTAAAAAATCAATTCCCCTCAAGGATCAAAGAAAAACGTTAATATTGTTGCTTATTAAAGTTATGACTCATGTTTCCCAAAATTTCTGATCTTCCATGTGTTACAGGTGTGTTTTTGTTAGAAACCAAATAGGAAAGGAGAATAGTAAGGAATGAAAGTAGAAATAAAAATACTCAGTGATAGAGGGAATAGCAAGTATCTCACTAATCTTTCTAAAACAGCCCAAGAGGATCTCCACACTCTTAATAAACTCTCTGAATATTTGATGCTTTATTGAGAAGGCAAGAGGCCAATTTATAGAAGTACAGAGAGATAAAAATATAATTCAAAATTCAAACTAGGAAATCTAAATAATATAAAAAATACTAAAATAATATCTAAATCTAAAATACTAAAGAATATCTAAAATTCTACTTGTGGATATTCCACTTATTTTGAAATATCTAGAATAATATCTAAAATAATATTACTGAAATTATTAAAAATAATAAATATTACTAATTACTTCCTGATTAGTCCTAAGACGCTTATTTTTTCTAGAATAAATCAGCCCATAGCGATTTGGATTGCTAGCATATCTTCCCCCTTGGAAAGTCGACTTGTCCTCAAGGTGAAATTGAGGAAATCGGTCCGCAACGAGATCGTAATCCTCCTAAGTAGCTTCCTCAAAAGGGCGATCCTTCCAAGCCACAAGTATGTCCAATCTACGATCCGGTGTCCAGCGATGCTGCAACACCTGGGAAGGGTGTAGAATAAGCTCCATATCAGCTGAGAGTGGAAGAGGAGGAGTAGGTGCTTACTGGCTATATGTAGGATGGAGTAGAGAAACATGAAAGACAGGATAGATTTTGGCAGTGGAAGGGAGGCCTAGTTCATAGGCTACCTTGCCAATTCGTCTGGCCACCATAAAGCGTCCGAAGAAACGTGGAGACAGTTTCTGAAACCTTGATCGAGCCAAAGATCATTGTCGATACGGTTGAATTCCTAACCAAACAGCGTCCCCTGGGTTAAATTCAAGGTCCCGGCGATGTTGATCGGCATGTAACTTCATCCGGTGTTGAGCTTTAAGGAGGTTCCCTTTTAAAACTCATAACATGGCGTCACGTGTTTCAAGTTGTTCTTCTAATTCAGCAAACCATGTTTCACCTCTGATATAAGGAAAGAGAGGCGGTGGATCACGACCATAGACCAGTTTAAAAGGGGAGTATTAGCAGCCACATGGAAACCAGTGTTGAAAGAAAATTCTGCCCAGCAAAGAACTTACTCCATTGTTTAGGCTAGTCATGTGCAAAGCAACGTAAGTAAGTCTCGAGACATCGATTGACTCCCTCTGTTTGCCCATCGGACTAGGGGTGGTAAGATGTGCTCATGTTTAAGCGGGTTTAACTTAGACAAAATAACTCCTGCCAAAAGTGACTGAGGAAAAGAGGGTCTCTATCAGAGACGATAGACCTTGGTATGCCGTGTAAGCGAACAATTTCTTGGCAAAAGACGACGGTGACAGTTTTAGCGGTGTAAGGGTTAGTAACGGCAATGAAGTGGCTGTATTTACTGAGACGATCCACCACCATGAAGATCACATCAAAACCTCAGGATTTAGGGAGCCCCGTAAAAAAATCAAGAAAAATATCCTCCCAAATGCGTTATGGGATAGGAAGTGGCTGCAAAAGTCCCGCCGGAGCTAAGGTTTGATATTTATTCTGCTGACAAGTGTAACAGCGTTGGATATAGTGTTTGACATTGTTTTTCATCCCCCGCCAGTATACTTGATCATTTAACCGTCGCAAGGTCTTGAGGTACGCACCATGCCCCCCAATTGGCGTTGCATGAGCTTCGGCCAACAATTTTTCTCTGAGTGGGACGTTATTGGGTATAACTAAGCATGTCTCGTAGAATAACTGACCATTTACAAAGTGGAAGTGAGAGTGACGATCAGGTTGTATCTGCAACTCCTCTATCTTTGCCCTTGTTTCAGGGTCCTCCAATAGTGCTTATGGAAGTTGATCTAGGTCATGGGCCATGGGAATTACCATTTGGAAAAGTTTTGCCTGCTGGGGCCGTCTAGACAAAGAGTCAGTAGCTGCATTCTCTCGTCCTGGTTTATAATGAATGGAAAAATCAAAGGGAAGAACTTTGACCAAGAGTCGTTGTTGGGAAGTAGTCACAATCTTCTGGTCTAACAAGTGCTTTAGGCTGTGATGGTCAATTTGTACGTAAAAATGGTTACCCAATAAGTAGTGACACCATTTTTGTAATGAAAGGACCAAGGCAAGTAACTCCTTGTCATAAGCGGATTTGTAACGATTTGAGAAGGAGAATCCCTTGCTAAAGTATGCTATAGGATGATCATTTTGTATGAGTACGGCCCCAATACCATTCCCAGAAGCGTCACATTCAACCGTAAAAGGTTGTTGAGAGTCCAGTAAGTGAAGAACTGGAGTAGTAGTGAGAGCTATTTTGAGTTCCTCAAAAGCTGTTTGAGCATCATTCGACCACTGAAAGGCACCCTTTTTTGTTAAGTCAGTTAGAGGTTTAGCAATGAGGCCATAGTTTTTCACAAACCTTTGATAATAGCCAGTGAGTCCTAGAAAACCGCACAAGTCTTTTACTGATTGTGGAGCAGGCCAATGGGCGACGGCCTTAATTTTTTCAAGGATGACTTCTACGCCCTTACTGGTAACAATGTGTCCCAAATAGTCAACCCTCGTTTGTCCCAGAAAACACTTTTTAGCATTGGCAAAGAAAAAGTGGTGTTGTAGGATCTAAAAAATAATCCGGACATGCCTAAAATGATCTTATGCAGAAGTACTGTAGATTAAAATGTCATCAAAGAAGACGAGCACAAATTTTCTCAAGTATGAGCGGAACAAGTTATTCATGATAGCTTGGAAAGTGGCTGGGGCATTAGTGAAACCAAATGGCATGACCACAAATTCACAATGACCAGAGTGGGTTCTAAACACCGTTTTAAGAATATCAAAAGGTAATATCCAATTTGAACATCATGAACATGTCGTTCCAATTTGCCTGCACTGTGTTGAGTGATGCAAACCATTTAATTTCCAACACTAAATCTCATCCGGCTAAGGAGAAGGGATAGAAGTCCTGTTAAATTGTTAATCCTGATAATTTGACCTCCAGATCCTTGCAGACCTGATTAGAGTGAATAACCTGGCCATCCCCTCTGAACGCCAAAAGAAGATACTGTACTGGTGAAAATACCAAGTTCTCATATCAAGGCTGTTGAAATAAAATTGTGGGTGGACCCACTATCCACCAATAGTAGTACCATTTAGAATGAAGGAAACCTTTTAACTTCATAGTGGAGGCCGAAGGTGTGCCCAAGATGACATTAACCGCGACCTCAGTCTCCTCTGTTTCCTCTAGTTTAGATTCAACGATTGGTTCAAGAGACTCAAGAAGAGGGTTACCATCGTCGTCCACCTCCATTAATGAGAATGAGGTGCTGCATCTGTGGCCTGGTCAGAAAGGCTTGGCATACCTGAAACACAAGCCTTTGTCGCGTCACCGTTGACGTTTAAGATCTACGGCCGACACGCGTCCAGAGGGAGGGAATGATGAAAAGGAAGAGTTCAACACGGGATATTTCCTTGTAGGTGCTGATGACGCAGTGAGGCTTCAGTTTGAAGAGCAAAGTTTATTCCCACGAGCAATCGTTAATTGTTTCTCAAATTTTAAGGCAAGACTAGCGGCTCTATAAACACTCCGTGGTTTTTGAATTCGTACGTGTGATCGCAGTTCCTCCTTGATGCCGTTCATGAAGAAGCCAAGAAGACAATGTTCCGGCCAATTGGCAACCAGCGCCACCTTCTTCGCCCATTCCTTCTAATAGTCCTGAACAAAACCGGTCTGCTTAATGTTACACAGATTCTCATCGGCATTAAGATATTCCGGCAGCCCAAAGTGTTCTTGGAATGCCTTAACCAAATCATCCCAGCATAGTATTGCCCGCTGCGAATTGAGCCATGAAAAAAAATCCAAAGCATCACCTTCCAAATAAATGGCTGCAACGTCAACTTTATCATCCTCTGGTGTCATAATAACGAAAAAATTTCTCAGCCTTTAGAACCCAACCGCATGGGTTGCCCCCATCGAACTTGGGAAATTCGATTTTGGTATATGGGGTTCGGATATTGCGCCGAGAGGCCTTAAAGTCATCGTCGCTATTGTCGGTAGAGGTGTGCGACCATCCTCTATTTCAGTTTGGTCAGGTAGATAAGATTTCCAAAGCATTAACCTTATCCCTCAATTGTCGATAGCTACAAGTTGTGCAGCGATGGTGGCGAGATGATCAGAAGAGGTTTCGAATGGGTTAGTTTTGGGTGGCTGTGTCGCATGAGACGATGGGTCAATTTCGGAAGGTTGTGTCATGTGAGAGGAACATGTTTTGACCATGGTGGACCAGTACAGCTCTGATGCCAATTTGTGAGACACCGAATAGGAAAGGAGAATAGTAAGGAATGAAAGTAGAAATTAAAATACTCTATGATAGAGGGAATAGCAAGTATCTCACTAATCTCTCTAAAACAGCCTAGGAGGATTTCCACACTCTTAATAAACTCTCTGAATATTTGATGCTTTATTGAGTAGGCAAGAGGCCAATTTATAGAATTACATAGAGATAAAAATCTAATTTAAAATTCAAACTAGGAAATCCAAATAATATAAAAAATACTAAAATAATATCTAAATCTAAAATACTAAAGAATATCTAAAATTCTACTTGTGGATATTCCACTTATTCTGAAATATCTAGAATAATATCTAAAATAATATTACTGAAATTATTAAAAATAATAAATATTACTAATTACTTCCTAATTAGTCCTACGATGCTTATTTTTTCTAGAATAAATCAGCCCATAGCGATTTGGATTGCCATCAGTTTTCATGCAAAGGTAGTATTGCAAATTAGTAACATTCTTATAACATATAGAACAACCATGCGTAACTTTAGAGAACATGATTTCCATGGTCATTAAGCATCGGAAGTACACAATAGTAACTTTAACAAGCATAAATAATAACTTAATTCAACAGCCCTTGAGAAGAATTTTATTTTTTATGGCTCTTCACAATTATAAGTAAAAGGCATGGGTCCTCAAATGTAATTTTCCAAAAAAAAAAAATTGCCATCATCTAAAAAGTTAAACGTTGCCAAAAGCGTCAGCAGTAGAAAAGTGGTACATTACCATGCAAACTCTTGGAATATTTGTAAGCAAGACCTGCAGTAGATACTGCTCCAATGATACTTCCTGTGAGACCATAGTTCACTGCTTCTCTTGTTGTTTTCAGCTAAAATGATAGCAAAGGAAAAACAACTTTGAACTCAATTTTCTGCTCAAACAGATCATAGACAAATTTTACAGCAGGCAATTGTCTTTATGCAGAGAAATATTCAACAAGCATCGCATACAACAATATCATTAACAATTATCTTCCACAGCTGCATATTAAAATGATATTAAAAAAAACCAAAAGATGACTAATTGCATTTGTTTCATCCATTTTTTAGCGTGAGTTGAAAGCTTTACCTAACCATGTCCAAATCTAGTGTTGACATGAAAACAACCATTCTAAGAATAACTAAGTAATCTGTCAATCAAACACTGTTAAAGTAATACTCCCTCCGGTCCTAATTATAAGACAAAGTTGACTTTTTTGGAGAAATTAAGGAAACCAATTAAATTACTTTAGAGTATTTATATTTTTAATTTTTTCACTAAACTAGTTAATTTGACTAATAAACTAATATATAATCTAAGGATACTAAAAATATAAACACTCTAAAGTAATTTAATTGGCTTCCTTGATTTCTCCAAAAAAATCAATTTTGTCTTATAATTAGGACCGGAGGGAGTAATATCTTTAACAGCAAATGATTCCACACATCGGCTATGCATTAGTGACTTTAAATACTTAACAAGTCAGAAACTAAACTTCTAAGACTGATATATACTGAACACTGAAAATGATGAGGTTCCTTACAAACAAAATGCTACACATCACAATAAGATGAACCTTTAGCTTTAGTTGCAAGTAACTTGAACGAAGAGAAACTTTTGAAATTTCTAACTATTGCACTTGGCTAATGGTCATAACTCAACGTGTATCTTAAATTAATTAATTTATCAACTGATTAAATCGTTGGTTTATAACCAATATAAATAAACGCTTCTAGATCCAATGTATCATCCCTGGATGTCGAAGTTTGCTCAGTGAAGATAATTCCTACTTTGACTGATCTGTCTGAAGACCAAGTTTTGGCGATGTAATCAAGTTTACTAACTTGCCATGTGTAATGCAAATAATAATCATAATAATAATAATACATAAATAAATAAAAGCTTCTAGAAGGGAAAGTTTGTGTTGATCATTTATCTTCACCCACAAGTGAATGGCAAAGCTAACACAAATTAAGATGCGTCAAGTGAACCAGTGTTCCCAAAAGTTGAAAGTCCAAGTAAAAAATCTGAACTTTGCCAAAAAAATAGCAGGCTTTATATTCTGAAAAGTCTCCAGACACAAGGAGATACAAATGACTTCTACAAATGCACATTACTATAGCAAATACCAATATAACACTATTACCTACCTTATTATAATGTTATCTAGCTCCATGGGAACTAGAAACAAAAGTAAGTAAATCATATATGTTAGGGGAATTTTTCTTAACCAAACTGATTTGATATCTCAAAGAGATAACCTTTTCTCTATGTCCAGCACCTTTTCAGTGTAGTGAATTGCTGGGAGATTTTGGAAACTTTGGGTGTGTCCTCAATCCTTGGAAGGTTTTGTGTTTATACGGTCAAAAAAATTTAGAATGAAAAAATAAGCTAAATCACAGTACCACTCTTAAGTGCTGGTAGTGTTAGGACCTACTAGGTTGGGGAGTAAGGCTTGAACTTTTAGAGATCTTCCTTTGTGTTTGGAGTTGTGGCCTCAGTAGTAAAGAAAAGCATTCAAGTACGCAGTGTGGTGTGCTGCTCATGGTAATTTTAAGAGGTTGCCACCTCAAATATGGAAAGAGCTTGAACTGCTTTGCAGCATTTTATTTTATTTATTTATTTTTCAAAAAAGACTTTTCTTCCCTTTTGCTTGTTTCTCTTTGTTTTTTACATTCATTTCAGAGACCTCTTATTATCATCCTTTGTAACAGTCTCCTTCCTCAGTAAAGCATAGAAATTTTGTTCCCTAACTGGATAATGAAAAAGGATATACGAAATTCCAATAGTAGGAAAAGGACAGATGAATATCCCAGGAGCAAGCAGTAGGACAATGTAACAATAGCAGGAGATGATGGAGAGAACATATTAATCAACAGGGATGCCAAAAAGCCAATCAAACACGCAAAACAAAATTACATGTGCCGTAGATAGAGAACCACATAAATAGATGAAATTAGGTGATACAATTCTTACTACAAGTCCATGAACAGGGTCAGAAGCAATGAACTCCTCAACATCAGAGCTAGACCACGAGGGGAGGTTCTTGAACCTGTTAAAGTTGTCAAGAAATGAGAACCTTTCTGACCAGAATCCTGTAAAGCCTTCCCAGTGCTTCTTGAAAAAGGATTGTGAGGAAGAATCTTCCATCTCTGGCAGAACAATTGAAACAAAACATGAAACTATATAATTTTGAAATTTGTTGGATATGCATGCCAGATAAAGAACCTTAAAATCCAACATATGAGAAGCTACGAAATGCCTAGAATGACTAATCAAGGAGCATGTTGAATATACTTTCAACTTAGCAAAGATAGACATCCACTATAACCAATGGAAAAAGATAGAACCAAACACTTTTCAACAAAGAAACCCATAAAATGTTAGCCAAAGAACAAGAAAATATTTAAGATCAATGAAGCAGATATTAGCAGGATAAACAAACCTAGAATACCCCATAAATCAGAATAGTATAGCCAAAGAACAAGAAAATATTGAAGATCAACAAAGCAGACATTAGCAAGATAAACAAACCTAGAATACCCTATAAATCAGAATAGTAACTTGCAATATACCAACATTTCAATGCTCTAATAGATATCGCACACATCACTGTGACTCGCTCAACACCCACTAGCTAATATTAACCAAACTAATAGCTCCAGGAAACCAGAACAAAGGGGGAATTATATTTATGATTATTATAGATTAATTTTCACTAAATATTTATTGAGTTAATATTTTTTAAAAGGTTACCACAGTAAGATCAAGATATGAGTGACAGAAGCTTATAATAAAAGGGCAGCCTAGCGTACAAGGCTCCCCCAAGTGGACATTTGGGGAGAGATAGATGTCCGCAACCTTACCTCTTAAGTGAAGAAGCTTATAATAATGAAGACATTTTTTTATCAAATAATCCACCACCTCTTTCATTTTATACGAAACTGACCATTTTTGTTATGATCTGATATTGTTTGATGAATAAACTAAACATTGAGAGGGAAGACTGGAAAAATGGGTTCAAAGGGCAATTCGTGATCATCCCTAAGTGATAATTCGCACCATAACTTCCCTCATCAATATAAGAGTAGATTACTTTGACTAATATTAAGGAATAGATTGCTATAAAGCTTGATTGTCCAACCTGGCTCTTTCCCTAATTACTAGGGGACAGATGAAAATTGTAGGGGAGCAGACTTTAAACTGTCAAAGGAAGTAAGAAAAGATACAAACAAAATACATCAAACAGAATTAGCTAAAGTTGGCGGCTGCCCCTATTGGCTTGAACTGAGTTCCGTCCCTGAATAGTTTTGGATACAAACATTTTCCCAAATTTATTGAAATCAATTTCCAGATTCGATAAACCCGAAATCAGTTTTAAGCTTAAATCAAGTATCGGAATCGTTTATACAAGCAAACTAAGAAATCAACCCAAGACCACCACAAAGATCAGTAGAATAAACTAATGCCAAATGCTGAAATGCTGAGATCGATAAATTATTACCCTATGAAATGATAGAGAGACGAAGGTGTGGATTAGAAAGAGAAGGGAAAAGTGGACGATAAGAATGCTGAGGCTGCTTGAGAACTAATGCTGTGAGGAGGAGCTCCGATTTGGATTTCTCTGCCAGAGCTTCAACGATCCTAAACCGCTGTCGCTGGCAAGCGACTTTTATCGGTGCGCTAAAATAATTGATATTTTTAATCTTTAATTGATTAATCAATAATACTTAATAATTAATTTATAATTTCAAGGGAAAATGATAAAAAAAAATACCATTTAAATTATAAAGACCACAATTTTTGTATACTCAATTAGAAAGATGACAAAGAGGTAATTTGATAAGAATTTGAGATTTTAGAGCCCGTTTGGTTCAATCACATTGCATGCATGCAATGGTAATCATGATTGTATTATTAAGAAAAGAATATTTGGTTGTTCTTTAGCATGGTAATAGGGTTTACCATGGTAATGATGATTACCAAAAAATTGGTAATCCTCATTCATACCTCCCCCTATGAATTCTCATTACTATTCCATTACATGGTTTAAAAAGTCCAATTTACCCTTTAGTTTCCCTTGTCTTTGTTTCATTTATCTCATTTCACTTGCCGTATCACGCCACAACTGCCACCGCCACAACCTCCACCCGCCGCCTCCTCCTCCACCCCCGTTGCCTCCAACCGTCGCCACCACCACCACCACCTCCTCTGCCGCCTCCTTCTCCACCCCCGTTGCCGCCCACCGTCGCCACCACCACCTCCTCCTCCTCTGCTGCCTCCACCCGCCCATAGCCACTACCACTACCTCCTTCTCCACCGCTGTCGCCTACTATCACCGCCGCCGCCGCCACTGGCTCACCGCCACTACCTCCTTCTCCAACCTTACGCCCACCGCCACTACCACTACCTTGAGATCCACCACCTCCTCCTCCTTCGCCGCCACCCCCGGCCCCGCCACCGGCCTACCTCCCACCACCACCTCTCCTCCTCCACCGCCGCCACCACCACCGCCCACGGCCCATCGCCACCACCTCCACCCCAGCCGCCCACCGCCACCGCCACTACCTCCTCCCCTGCCACCCCCATCATTGCCGTCCCCACTACCTCCTCCTCCTCCATCCTCGTCGTCGCCAGCTTTTAACTATTTTTTCTACAAAAATTATATTAAGGGGTAAAATAAACTTTGTGTAATACATTAATTTTAAATAATTGTTAAAATATTAACTCATTGCACGTTGCTTAAAAATCAAACTAAACACTACCCTTGTAATTAATATTGCATTGCATTACCATTGCATCACATTGCACCGCACCGCAGGGTGTAATGGGATCGAACCAAACAGGCCTTTAAAGTTTGGAAGTTGATAACTCAAGTATAGGTAATGACAACTTAAGAATAATAATTAAATACTTGAATATATATAATGACAACTTGAATAGATCAAATTGTTAATTCCTATACCTAAGTTGTTAATTCATTCACTCAAATTGTCAGCATTTCTTCAAAATCTTAGATTCCTACTAGATTACTTATTTATCTTTTAGCTAATTTAGTATATATTTTGGGGTTTTTGTAATTCAAAGAGTATTTTCCCTAATTTCTAATGTTATATCGCCACTCTAGTTATTTATTCATTTTTACAGGTAAATTCAAATTTATTTAATAAATAAATTTAAGAAAAAATTACACTCAAGTCCTAAAAAAGAGAAATAAAAAATGGTCCCTTGAAATTGTAAAATAAAAAATTGGTTCCATGAAGTTGTCAATACCCGCTCCTGAAGTTGTCAATGACCCGCTCGTGGAGTTGTCAATAGGATCATTTTTTCATTTTGCAATTTCAAGAAACCATTTTTTCATTTCCCTTCTTTATCGAGGCTTGAGTGTAATTTTCCCTAAATTTAATTTATTTTTCTTCCAACAAATAAATGTAATTTATTTATTATTTAATTTGTAACCCCCTCACGGTAATTATATCTGGATTATGAAATTTAAGTGAAATAGAGACCAATAAGACAAAAATCACATTTATAATCACTCATCTCCAAGAGAAGGGGTGTCTAAACAAAACGTTTAAAAACAGAATTCATTTGGTCTCACATTCACTTTCGAATACAATTACCTGTGCAATCATATCACATAATAAATATCAGAGTGCGTAACCAAAATTCCCAGCAACCCCGGGTTACTTGTATATATACAATGGGTTTCAAATTTCCCAAATATGGGGATTACATATCCAAAAGATCCATATTTACAATCATATACATACAATAATCCCAAAAATTCAAAATCTAAAACAGATAACCAACGAACTAAAGTCTAAAATATCCCTACTAGCCCTAACCACTCCTGGTTGTCCGCTTCCCTTTCGAGCCACTTACCTTGTCTGAAAATGTTAGTTATTAGAAAAAATGAGATTTTAAAGAATCCCAATAATAACAAATCACTCATACAATATATAAACACAAGGCATGTAATGTTATCATGTTCACCAGCATCATCAGCAACACAATGCCATGGCTCGCGTCACAGACGATAGCACTCATGGATGTATCACAATGCACTATGCCCGCTTTCCCGGTAATCACTATTACAGCTTTCGCTGCAAACACTATGCCCGCTTTCACAGTAATCACTATGCCATCTTTCGCTGTAATCACAATGCCCGCTTCCGTGGTAATCATTATGTAGCAGTATCACAAAGCACAACGTATCACAATGCACAAAGCTCCATAAGGTATCTCAATGTATCTCAAAGCAGCAACAGCAGCACACAATGCATGATAGGCAAACATACAATACATTTACACAAAGTATAAGAGAGAAGTCACTACCTGAAACTTTCCTGACGTTCTTTGGTACAGTGGGCTCACGCGTCTAACAGATATCAAATCCTATATCAATTTAGGGACAACTGATTAATCTCTTTTTCAAATGCATATTTCCATAATACTCTAAGTTGTTTATCATTTAGGACTCTTTAGGTGGCTAATAGAGGCCTAAACATATGTCTAAAGGGTTGGAAGAACTACCCTAAAAACCCCTTTTTTGAAAGGCAAAACAGTGATTTTTGGCTGACTCACTCGAGTGAAGATGACCTCACTCGAGTGATGAAAGACTAGTGCTCGAGTGAGAACGGCTCTCACTCGCGAGTGTTTGACAGTGAGCAGCTACTTCGGCCAGAAAGTGCTCACATCACTCGAGTATAAGGTTTTGCACTCGGGTGATGACTCTAAATCCACTCTCGAGTTCCCGAAAGTGCAACACAAAGAGTGACAACCCAAGAGCACATGCAACATCAGAGGGACAAGCTCACTCAAGCATACCCCCCAGTGCTCGGGTGTGTTAGATCCCATATATTTTGATGATAACAAAGATTGGATCAATGATATGAAAGGATTTGATGACAAACAAATGAATTTGAACAAAGTGGCAAAGCATTTCTTGAAGTAAGCACTGGAGTAATAAACAAATTTTGTTAAGGATTACTCGAGTAGCTACTAGAGTAAGGGAAGCCATTACTCAAATAGCCACTCGAGTAATCATAGAGAATTTCATCCAGAGAAGCACTGCTAAAATTTGGAAGATGTTACTCGAGGGACCACTCGAGTAATCTGCAAAGTTATATAGACCATTACTCGAGTCACCACTTGAGTAACATAATTTACAAAGGCATCACTCGAGTAGCCACTAAAGTAACTAAGGCAAAAATCTTCCAGTAGCTCTCGGCCTAGAAATGCAACAATTTACTAGAGTAACCATGTGAGAAAAAGGCATTACTCGAAGGAGCACTTTAGTAATTTGCGGAGTTATTTGATCCATTACTCGAGGGATCACTCAAGTAACCAGGTAAGCAAACTCTCAGCCAAGATTTGAATGACATTATTCGAGGGAATAATCGAGTAATCTGCAAACTTATTTGAACTCTACTCGAGGGAGCACTCGGGTAACTTCTGAAGAAAACACATGGCCACTCGAGTAAACACTGAAGTAATCAGATTACCAAAATCAGCACCCGAGTGACCTTGGAAGGAAAGACATGGCCACTCGAGTAGCCACTCGAGTAATCAGGTATTTCCAAGGTTTGTAATCTATCTCACTCCATGTCTTACCCAAGTAATATCTTATGAAATATGTTGAGTTATCCACTTCCATATTTTTGATAGGTTTACTCGAGGGATCACTCAAGTAACAAACATGATCACTCGAGTAGCCACTCGAGTAATGAAGTCTAGAAATTATATTTTTAATTGAATGTTTATTAAATTGTTCTCTATATGATCAACTCTTTATTGCACTAGTATTCTAAGTACATTTGTAGAGAAACAATGAAAGAGTATGCCAGAAGTGAAAAGTCAAATAAAAGTCCGAACATTCACCTACCACTACCTACCGCAAACGGATAGTTTTCAAATTCGAAGAATAGTCAACTGTTGCTGCGCGACTCTAACGGACATGTTTGAATTGCTTCCAACAGACATTACAAATTATCTATATATATGGAGCATTTAAAGAGAAGAAAAGATACAAGAACTGAGAACACACGAACAGATACTACACACTCTTAGTGTTTTGCTTTCTTATACTCATTCGTTGTACTTCAATGATTATATATTTGCTCTGTGAAAGGGTTTTTTATTACAAACTCAATATTTGTTATTGAGACAACTTAAGGTTGTGGAACCTTGAGTTAGGGATTTGATTGCACATGTAAGGGGGAGCGAGTGTCCAGGTAAATGAACTTGTTGTGTACTGAGATGCCAAGAACCCACTGAATCTTGGAGAATATAGTAAAACTCTCAGAGACGCTCTGAGGACTGGACGTAAGTCAAAGTGGTTGTGGCCTAACCAATATAAATCCTGGTGTACACTTCGGTGATATTTCTCTTTGCTCTCAACTGCTTTAATTATTCAGTTAATTTATTTATACGCAACGAAATTTCTGGTATCACCAAATTCACCCCCCTCTTAGGGGAACCGCTTGCACTAACAGGGTGAGAAGGTTTCACTTGTGAGTGTCAGAGCACACTCTTGAATATCAACCAGCGAGTGACAACCCGAGAGTAACCTTAACCAAGAACTTACACCATGACTTGAGTGATCCCACGTTCACTCGAGTGATGACCGACATCACACGCGGTGAAGGAAGTGCACTCGAGCCCCCTTCATGAGAACCCAAGCAAAACACAACACATAAAGAGAAAATACATGCAGCACTCGAGTGAGGCTATCAGATTGCCGGATCGCAGCAACTGACAGAATTTCTCAGATTGGTCAAAATCAAACCCAATAGTTCCCAAACTTCACACAAAGCCCAAACTCACTCAAAATGACTTAGGGAACTCATTGGTAACCTCCAAAACACCTAAATACCATTTTAACCACAATCTATGCCCTTGGGTCTCTATGACACACAATACCCAATTCCAATTAATACACTTCCAAACTTTAAAACCATATCACATATTCAAAAAAACTTCACAATGAACTAATCCCAACATCAATCACTATGAAATTCATACATCCAAAATGACCATAAACCAGGGCAAATTTCCAGATTTACTAAACTTATTCAAAAATCATAACATATATATCAAAAAGCATCAAATGCTTACCTCTTCACTTTGCTAAATCCAGAATCTTGATTCTTCAACTTTCAATTTCGTCCAACACTCAAATCACTACCTTTCCAAATTCTGAAAACACCACAATGGAGCCTTTAATGAGGTGCACAACATTAGAGAAAAGGTTTAGGGCATTAGAGATCAACTAGAACATCAAAATATCACCTTTCTTCTTCCTTTTCTTCTTGGTCGCCGGAAACAATGGAGAGAAGAGAGAGATGAGGAGATGAGAGATGATGATGATGAAATGTTTTCCTTGCCCATACTCCCCCCTCAACCGAATAGGAGAGAGAAGAGAGAGAAAAAGTGGACTTCTGTCCTTTGTGCCACATCCAATGGTCCACACAATACCACATGTCATCATCTTACCCACTCCCTTTATGAGCTCACACAAGCTTAATGCATAGGATTCTGACCCATATGCATCAAATCTCGACCTTTGATCTTTAATCACCAAATACACTTATATCAAATTTACATCACATTTCTACAAAAGTGTTTAATTACACTAATTAAAATCAACATAAGAGTTATTAGCCCTTAATCCTAAATTGGGTCATTACATAATTAATAACTTGCATTTGGTTTGTACCTTATTTGACAAATTGTAAATCCTGTACTACTAAATGTATATTACATTTAATTTAAAATGCTTAATAAATTTTAAACAATAACTGATATTACCAAAAAGAAATTCACAAAAAAATATGACGCCAAAATTAAGAGAAGAAAAATATAAAAGGTAGAGTCAACATAATTTTTTTATTACTTAAACTTCAAAGATTGAACTTGAAGTTCAAGAAAATAATTTGTGGGTTTGTGTACTCTCAAAATTATTTGTCTTATTTTCTTTTTAGAATCTCATCTCCACTTTTAGATTAGAAAAATAAATAGTTCATATTTCATATTTTATAAAACTATTATTTTAAGCATAAATAAATAAATTTAAGTTGTTAAAATATGATTTACATAATTCATAACTGTAATACATACAAAATTTTTTTAAAAAAAATTAAATTAAAAAATACTATAACAATAGTTTTAAAAAAATTAAATATGAACCAGTCATTTTTTAATCTAAGTGAAGATGAGATTCTGCAAAGAAAATGAGAAAAAAGATTCTAATAGTTTCCTCTCCCTAACTTGTTTGCAAAATATCACAAAATGGCTGCCAAGTGCATTTAATTTATGAATCTCAATAGAATTACTAAAGCCACATATAGTTTGAAGCCTTGGATTGGTGTGGCATTTGTGTTCTCTCTACGCAGGTACGAGGGTTCTGTTCTGTTTCTCTCCTTGTGAGTGTGAGGGTTTTGCTTGTATTCGAGCAAAACTGTCGTCGTGTTGATAGCGTGATAGGGTGTGCTCCATAAATCAACGATTTATCACAATTTATCAAGAGATGCAAAATTTAAGTGTTTATTTACTGAAAAAAAATAATAGATAGCATATTATTAATATAAGAAGTATAACAATGTTACCTTTAATCTTTTTTCCCAATATCAAGTTAAACAATATAATAATAAAGAATAAATTAAAATAAGAAAAATCTCAGAAAAGAACTTTAAAAATACTAAAGAATGAAATGGTGTTTCGAATATTTATAATACTATATAGATGTAAATACTTGATTTGTCTTTTTAAAATAAAAGGATGTGACATAAATACCCTTACACACACACATATTAAAAAAAGTAACCCCCACCCCTGCTAGCAGCCAACCGCCAACGATATACTCCTGTCATTGTCGAAGCTCTAGAGGCCGCCCGGCCTCTGGAGTTCACAAGATATATTAAGGAATTTAGCACATTTCATTAATTTTAAAAACTTTCATTTATCAAATGAAAAATTTACACTATCAAATCATTCACAACTTCTGTTAAGCCTTTCATCACATTTTATTATGATTTAACAATTTTTATTTATCAAGTAAAAAATTCACATTATAACTTTCGTTCACTACTTTTGTTATAACATTCTCCACATTTTATTAGGTTTTAACAATTTTTGTTTACTAAGTAATAACAAATACACACATTTAATTCATTCACAACTTTTTTTTAGATATTCCCCATATTCCATTAGGTTTTAACAACTTTCGTTTAGTGGTAAATTTTTTCACTGCTTTTGTATTATAGAACCATGGATATCGTAGATATCATTATCTAATATTTTAATCAATAAATCAAAATAAAGAAAAAAGAGCAAAATAGATATTTTTTTATATTGCATTCTATATTAATTCGTAAGAACGATATTATAATAGATATTCTCCAATTTCATTGTATATTGTACCTTCATTCAACAAATAAAAAAATAATATCAAAATGGATATATGTAGATTTAATTGTTTATTCAAAAAATAGGAAACTTTCTATGTTTATTTTATTGCAGTACCATGGATATCACCATCTAATAAATCAATTAATAAATAAAAATTAGAGAAAATGAGCAAAATAGATATTTTCTGATGTTCCATTATATTGTAATTATTTCTTTAAAACAATCTTATAATATAACTTAATACATTGAATTTTATTATCTAAAATAATCATAAATGAAAATATGTTTCCCCTTTAATTATTAATTAATATTAACAATTGCTATTAACAGCCCAATAAATAATTACCTTTGGTTTAAGACTATAACATACAAGGGAAAAAAATTACCATTCCTTGTGAACCCTGGGAATTAGAGGAAAACATGAAGGCGCAGTACCAAAAATTCATGTTTTGAGATGCATTCTACACTTTGAAAACAAAATTTATTTTTAGTGGAGGAGAATTCTAACATCTCATAAATTTAAAAAGAGATTTATAAGCTATATTTTAGGCCTAGAGATGTTATTATAAAAAATTTAGAATTAAAACTAATTTATTTGATTAAAAGCTTATTTTCAGGCCAGAATTTCTAAGAAATAGAGAAAGAAATGATTTGTTATTCGGTAAAATAAAATACTCCTAGTTTATTGAGAACTTTATTTCCAGATATTTTTAAAGAATTAAGGGTATATTTTTTTAAAAAAATTCAAGAGAAATAGTTAGAGATAATCATCTGGCCTGAAAATTTTAGGAAAACTATCTTATGGCTTAAAGAAGCTAATCTATTTATCTATTATATCTGTTGAAAACTTTTAATGGTTTTTTTAAAACGGATTTCGTTAGTGGTTCATTTTATTTTAACATATTCCATTGTAACAAATTGACATTTGTTTGATAACAACTAGGTCTATGCGGCTTCTTTCACTGAACCTCGTTGAATCTGATGATATGGGCTTATTGTGATTTTTTAAAAACTAGCATGAAATCCCCATGTGTTGCGCAGGAAGCAATTTTTAACAGAAGAAATATATCTTCATTGCAAAGTACTTAACCAAAAAAACTGGGATACATAAGCGAGCATACTGCTAATTAAACAAAGGGCACACCAACTTTGGTTTTTCCATAAAATCAAACTTCATAGACAGATAACCACTATTACTGCAGAAAAAAGTTGCTTCTAAAACCTACATCATCGCAGGGTATAATCAAAGTTTAAGAATAAAAGTATATTCGAGTAATTTGAAATATAACATTTAAAAAAAGGGGATACATAAGTGAGCATACAACTAATTAAACAAAGGGCACACCAAACTCTGGCTTTTCCGTGAAATCAAACTTCACTGACAACAATTAACTATTTCTCCTATAGAACAAAGATGCTTGTCTTGCCTGCATCTACACAGAAAAAAGTCCCACAAGTTGGACTGAAAAAGATTTCATGCTAAACTGTCATATCTGTAGCTCAAAAAAGAAAGACTCACATATCTGTAGCTCAAAAAAGAAAGACTCACGCATCTGATATTAGCCATTCTTGAATCAAACTCCAACTAATTTTACTTGCATATGGTGTTGGGCTCTCTAGCCCGAACCAAAAATTGGAATTAAATTAAGGAACATCAATGAAGAATAAATTCAAACATCACAACAATGTTGAATCATTAACTGAAATTCCTGAAAATCTTCTTATGATCAACATTTGTTACAACATCAAGTTCCCCATGTGATTGCTCTTCTCTTTTGTTGATAGTGATGTTCTTGCTCACTAGGTTCCTCTCCCACATTTAATTTCTGTTAAAAAATAAGTTCACTTATGCATTAAATAATTTAATCATACTTGTTGAGCATGATAAGACTTACATTGAAATAACTGTCAAACAAATAATGCTACACTACCCCAAAAGCCAATAAAATACAATTAACAAAAAAAATGGGAAGTACAAAAACATCAACTTTAAAATTAATGTATAGGCAGGTTGAAGCCATAACTCTTCTCTCATATTTTCGACCCCTAACTACCCTTATAGTAGCGACAAAGTTAAGTCAACATAACCACCCTGCAAGTGTATACAAGTCTTGACATAATCAGCATCCAAGGAAAAACAAAATATCATTCTTATGATACAAAAAAAAAAAATCAAATAAAGATATTACCTTCAACTTGTTTCAGACTTTCAGCATAGCATATTGTATCAATCTGTAAGAATGTCAGCATAATGAATGACAATCCAATATGAACTCTATCTTTGAGAGCTAGAAGATAATTTGGCAGTGCACAACAATAGTCCGAGAATTTCAAACTCATATTGAGTTCACAACCTCACAACTTTAAAAGATAACTAATTGATTTGCCAAAGATAGAGTTTAGCCTAACACGGAGATTGATGCCTTAGCAGTAGACCTCACAGGGTCACTATTGCTTCTTTGTTTTAACCATCCCCTTATCTGTTATGAGGCAGGTAGGCAATCAAGTTGACCTAATGACAGCAAAATTCAGTTTTAACATGATTAAGGAATCTGCAAATGCTAAGGATGAAAAAGAGAGTTTCATAAGGCAAGATAAAGTGGCTGCAACACAAAGAGCGTTTATAACACAATGACAAAAGGTTATTAGTGGATGTAAAACATAATGTTGGACAATTTCATTCTTTTAGGACTTAAACTATTGACGGATGCTAAACAAGCCATGTCAATGTATACATAAATGTCATATGTGGGACTTTCATGTATGCCTCATTTTAACATTTCAGATTGGCATCAAAAGGACAAAAAAAAAAAGAATGCTCGAATCATCACTGACTTTGTAATATGAAAGCAACCTCTAAATAATGTTGTTTTCTACAGTAAGAAGAGCCTAGTCCATATATGTGGTCAACAATAAATATTTAATGTATCTTGCAGACATGGCATTCAGATTAAGACAGAATATTATGAGGCGTAATGCGGCCAACCTTTTTTAGATCTCGTTAAACTCATATGGACAAAATATGAGTTTAAATGATGTTTTAAAAGTAGATGCTATATTTCACAAAAAAGTAATATTATCACATCTACCTAAAAACCAAATAAAAAAGAAGCTATTATCATTCTGACATAGTCAAAAGCTGAAACAATATATCATCAAAATGAAATTGGTTGGGAGAAGAGAAGAGCATGCAATGGAAAAAACAATATATCAAGTTTTTTTACTCACATCTCTTATCTTCTTACTATATTTCTACCGTCTCAAATGGGCATCTACTGAACAACAAAAGCTACTACATTGCAATAACCATTTCATGTAACATTTTGCCATTGTTAGCTCTTATCACCATTTAAACGATTTACTTTTACATATTGATAGCTAGACCAAGAAAAACTTTGTTTCTAAGCCATGTGCAGTCCATTTAAGAAGATAAAAGCACATTACATGTCACAGGTTAGGCCACCTTTATTTGTCAAATGTTGCTGCAATTAAAAAGGAGAGCTGTAAATTATTTTTACATTCCCTCCCCTTTTCCAGTCATTCTTTTCTTCTCTCTCTCTCTCTCTCTCTCTCAAGTACTTTGCCAAACCTTTTATAGTCATTCAAAAGACTGCATAATACACCTTTTTGTTAGATCCCAAGTTTTGATGATAACAATAAGTCAATTATGTGCAAAACATGTTTTTAGAAGGTTAAGAAAAGTTTCCAAGTTACCAAATGCATATTTGAAGTTTTCTGATATCTGCTGTGAAATTGCACTGGAGTGCTCGAGCAAGGATTTTGCACTCGAGCATAGATCTCTTCTGTGCTCGAGCAGGTGTGAGTGAAAGCCAGAAAGTATGTACCCGAGAGGCATTCTTCCTTTATGTTCACTGGATCACTCAGCACAAAGGTGTGCACTCGAGCAGAGAAGTCATTCTCACTCGAGCACATGCGAGTGAGGGTCTGCGAGTGCTTGGCCGAGAGCAAGTAATAGCATGCTTCCTTCATTCACTCGAGCAGAGTCATCATTGCTCGAGCATGGGCATTTTGTGCTCGAGCAAGGCACTGCGAGTGTCTGGACGAAAGTCATGAAGTTCTGAGAAGTGCAAGTGTGCTCGAGCACACCCGTATATGCTCGAGTGACACATCAATGCTTGCAAGTGAAAATTCTATCCCTCTCCAAGTCTGTTGTGAGTACTTGTTTCAAAGGAATAATTCTTAAGAATATTCTTCTCACTCGAGCAGGAGTCTGTGTGCTCGAGTGAGGGCCCACATCACTCGCGAGTGATAATTCTATCCCTCTGAAATCCTGATGCGAGTGATGGTATTGAGAGCATATTCCCTAAGAATATGCGTCTCACTCGAGCAGAGGTATGTGTGCTCGAGTGAGGGTCCATATCACCCGCGAGTACAAATTCTCATTCTTGTCAAAATGGTGTGCGAGTGATGACCCGAGAAGACACTCCCAGTTGAAAATGAAAGATCACTCGAGCAGAGGAAGTTGTGCTCGAGTGAGACCCCTCTTCACCCGCGAGTGAAGATTTTGTCTCTCTGAAATTTTATGCAAGCACAGCCCGATAACAGAGGCATATGAAGGAAAATAGGAGATCACTCGAAGTGAGCCTTTCATGCTCGAGTGATGCCCTGTTTGACCACCGAAAATGCTAAGTATCACACGTTCATTCCGAATATAGTTTATTGTTATTTATTCATATCATCATTACTTATTATAATTGTTTAACATTGTTTTAATTGTTTTAAAAGTATGATACATGAAGATGAACGTTTGAAATTTGTTGTTACGGAGAAAGTCAAACAACGGCAGACAACATGATTACAAACACGTTCGCACCTACCACATTCAGAATATTCAAACATGCGCGTGTTCTTCTACAGTTGCAAAAGTCCAGCTCCTCAAATGTTGATTTCCCAAACGGGCAAAAACTGAAGCAACTATATATACAGAGATTCAAAGATAATCAATACAACAACGTAGCACAAGAATTCACAAGCTTATACCAAGTTTCTGCTATTCATCATTTTTCTCTGTATACACATTGATCTTCAGTGTTTATTCATTTACTGTGTAAGAGAGTCTTCATACAATTCAAAATTCTATGTTTATTTGATCTCAAGGTATTGGGACCTTGAGAGGGTAGTTTTTCCTTACGAGAGAAGCAGTTGAGAGAATTCCTTATTGTGTCTTCCACTCTTAAGTCTTATAAGATACAAGCAGAAGAGAACGTTGCTGCTCGTAAGACTTACAGTGGTGTAAGCAGGAGAGAACGTTGGTGCTCATAAGTCTTGTATACATAAGCAAGTAAGAAGAGTCATAGGTTATTTTTCTGCACGTAAGACTTGTCGTAAGGGGGAGAGAAGTTTCTTGTTGAGAGAATATTTCTGCTCGTAGTCCGTTCAAGAACGATTGTTGTTTTGTGGTGTTCTGAGAGCCCATTGAATCTTGGAGGTATAGTGAAAATCTCAGTAGGTCTTGATCTCTGAGGACTGGACGTAGGCCTTATTGTTAGGCCGAACCAGTATAACTCTCTGTGTTCAAATCTTCTCAACTCTACTCTATCTACTATATTTTTCATATCACCACATCAAGTGAAAAATTTATAACATCACCCAATTCACCCCCTTCTTGGGTGAAGCTTGCCTCTTACATTTGGTATCAGAGCCTCGTCTTCTCCGAAGAGCCTAATAGCTTGAGAAGGATCCGACAAATGGCAACAATGGGTGAAAATATCCTTCCAGATGGAGCTTCAATCACTAGACCTCCTGGTTTTGCTTGAGAACATTTTTCGTTCTGGAAAGCCAAATTCAGAGTGTTCGTGTTGGCCAACGAGTACAAATTATGGAATGTTATACAAGATGGTGACTATGTTCCAATGAAGAAAATCGAAGATAGAGCAGTTAAAAAGAGCCCAGATGAGTTTGACGAGAATGACAAAAGGTTAGTGACATTAAATAGTAAAGCTATTCTAATGATACAGAGTGCTCTTAGTCAAAAAGAATATTTTCGTATATGTACTCTACCAACTGCCAAAGATATATGGGATGCTCTTGAAATTGCTCATGAAGGTACATCTGGAATCAAAGAAAATAGAATCAATACTTTAATTATAGAATATGATCTATTTCGTATGAAATCTGGAGAAAGTATATCAGAATTTGAACTAAGGTATACTCATCTTGTTAATCAATTATCTGCTCTTGGAAAGTCGTTTGATCAAAATTCCCAGGTAAGAAAGATTCTTAATATTCTTACGAAAGAGTGGGAAGCAAAGGTGACAGCCATTGAAGAAGCCAAAGGAGAATCTATGAGATCCGTAGCTGCTCTCTTTGGAAGTCTTTCTGAATATGAAGGTAAGTTGAGATTCAAAAAGGAACTTGAAGAATTCGATGATAAAAAGAAAAAGGGAGTTGCACTTAAAGCTATCAAAGAAGAAGAAGAAACTTCCGAGAATGAAGATGTTCCTAGTGATGATGAAATGGGAATGATCGTGAGAAAGTTCAAGAAATTCTACAGAAGAGGACAAAGGAATTTCAAGAACTATCAAGGTGGACCAAGCAAGAAAGAAAACAAAGAACAACAAATAGTATGCTATGAATGTGGGAAACCAGGACACATCAAATCTGAATGCTTCAGAAACAAAGATAAAAAGAAGCAAAAAAAGAAAGCATATATATCATCTATTTGGGGTGATAGTTCGTCAGACGAAGAAAATGACAACGACGAAGTAGCAAATCTATGCTTGGTAGCTAAGGAAGAAGAATCAGACTCTGAGGTAAGTGACTCTGAACCCTCTTATGATGAATTGTTATCTGAATATAATGCATTGCATACAGAGTTCATCAAAGTTGCTAAAGAAATGGTTAGTTATAAGAAGAAAGTAAAAGAATTAGAAAGTAATGCCATATCATCATATGAAATGTGTAAAGAGAAAGATAAGAAAATAGAAGATTTAACAAAGATTGTTGAAAAGTTTACTAAAGGAAGTGAAACTCTTAAGGTTATTTTAAATTCTCAGAAAGTTTCATTTGATAAATCTGGAATTGGATATAATGCTATGCATAATAAGAATAAGAAGAATAGTAGAGACTATCTTAAATATTTCAGGAATTCTGTGCATACATCGAATCCATTTGTATCATGCAATTATTGTAATAGGAAAGGACATTATACTTCATCGTGTTACTTCAAAAAGGGACAGGTTGTTGGAACATATAAATGGGTTCCGAAAGGGACACATATTTCAAATACTAACCACAAAGGACCCAAGAAAGTGTGGGTACCTAAAACCTGATCATCTTATTCTAGGTATGTCTCAAAGCATCTCGAGCGAACAAATGGTATATTGATAGTGGATGTTCGAGACACATGACTGGTGACAAAAATAAGTTCACCATGTTTGAAACTAGAGAAGGAGGAAAGGTGACATTTGGAGGAAATCAATCTGGATGTATTGCTGGAATTGGTGAAGTGGGAAGAACCGATGGCATTCAAATCAATGGAGTATATTATGTTGAAGGATTATGCCACAATCTCTTAAGCGTAAGCCAAAGCACCGACAAAGATAACTGGGTGATTTTTGACTCAAAAGAATGCTTGATAGTAAGCAAGAAAGATCTACTCCTAAACAAAGAAACTATCAAGGCAAAGATCCGAGCTCAAATGGACGGTAATTGTTATACTTTTGATTTAAATTCAAATTCTTCTGAAAATTGTTTTCTTAGTCGATCAGAGGAAAGTTGGTTATGGCATAAGCGTTTGGCTCATGTCAATATGAATCAACTTGACAAATTGATTAGAAAAAGATTTAGTTGTAGGCCTTCCTAAACTCAAATTCAAAGACGACATGATTTGTGAAGCATGTCAAAAAGGCAAACAAACTAAATCTTCTCTTAAAACAAAATATGAAATTTCTACTTCAAAACCTTTACAATTACTTCATATGGATTTGGTAGGACCTGCAAGAGTAAAAAGTTTTGGAAGAAATTTATATACGTTAGTAATTGTTGAAGATTTTACAAGATTTGCATGGACTATATTTATTGCCTCAAAAGATGAAACTTTTGCTGAATTTATTATGTTTGCCAAAAAGGTTCAAAATGAGAAAGGTATTCCTATTGTCTCTATTAGAACAGATCATGGAGGAGAATTTGATAATCAATTGTTTGAAGATTACTGCAACGACAAAGGAATAGATCACAACTTCTCAGCCCCTAGAACACCTCAACAAAATGGAGTAGTGGAAAGGAAGAACAGAGTGCTTATAGAAATGGCAAGAGCATTACTTAATGAAAAAGAAATGTCACAAGTGTTCTGGGCAGATGCAATGAGTACTGCATGCTATATTTCAAACAGAGCATATATTCACAAATCTCTTGGAAAGACACCATATGAACTTTACAAAGGAAGGAAGCCAAATATTGCTCATCTTCATATCTTCGAGTGTAAGTGCTTCATTCACAACAATGGTAAAGAAAATTTAGGTAAATTTGATTCAAAGTCTGATGAAGGTATTTTTCTAGGATATTCTAATAGAAGTAAAGCTTATAGAGTTTTCAATAAAAGAACATGTACTATTGAAGAATCTATTCATGTTGTGTTTGATGAAATTGAATCTCAGACAAGACTTAATGATGAAGAAGAAATGGATTCAATCAAGAAAAACAAATCTATTTCAAAGCAGGATGATTTTGAAACAAATGATTTTCAAAATTTAGAAGATGTCAATGATCATGCTCAACCTAAAGCATGGAGACATATGAAAGATCATCCAATTGATCAAGTTATAGGAGATATTCATGAAGGTGTCAAAACCAGAAATAAGATCCTCAATGAGGTAACATTTTCAGCTTTTATTTCTGAAATTGAGCCTTCTAATATAGAAGAAGCTTTATCTGACAATGATTGGGTGATTGCTATGCAAGAAGAACTAAATCAATTTCAAAGAAATCAAGTTTGGGATTTGGTTCCTCGACCTAAAGATCATACGGTTATAGGGACCAAATGGGTTTTCAAAAACAAACTTGATGAATTAGCAATCATTGTGAGAAATAAAGCAAGAATGGTTGCCAAAGGCTATAATCAAGAAGAAAGTATTGATTATGAGGAAACATATGCTCCAGTGGCAAGATTGGAAGCAATACGAGTACTCTTAGCTTTTGCTTGCATCAAAAGTTTTAAACTTTATCAAATGGATGTAAAAAGCGCTTTTCTAAATGGTTATATTATGGAGGAAGTATATGTAGAACAGCCTCCTAGTTTTGAAGATGAAACAAAACCTGATTATGCTTTCAAACTTAAGAAAGCATTATATGGTTTGAAATAAGCACCCAGAGCTTGGTATGAAAGACTAAGCAAATTTCTTCTTGATCAAGGTTTTGTCAGAGGTAAAGTTGATACAACTTTATTCATCAAACATAACAAAAATGATATTCTAATAGTTCAAATTTATGTTGATGATATTATTTTTGGTGCTACTAACGAATCTATGTGTCAAGAATTTTCTAAGATTATGCAGGGAGAATTTGAAATGTCCATGATGGGAGAATTGAACTTCTTTCTTGGACTTCAGATCAAACAAAAGAAGAATGGTATATTTATATCTCAGACAAAGTATTTGAAAGAGTTGTTGAAGAAATATGGATTAGATAATGCTAACGGAGCTGATACTCCAATGAGTTCTACAACATTATTGGATGCTGATGTAAAGGGACCTAGCTTCAACATCACAAAGTATAGAGGAATGATTGGTTCATTACTCTATCTCACAGCAAGCAGGCCAGATATTCAGTTCAGTGTAGGAATGTGTGCAAGGTATCAATCCAATCTTAAGGTATCTCATGTAGAGACAGTAAAAAGAATATTCAAATATCTAGGAGATACTTCAGAGCTTGGTCTTTGGTATCCAAAAAGAGGGAACGAGTATTTAATGGCATATTCAGATTCAGATCACGGTGGATATAAAACTGATAGAAAGAGTACCAGTGTACAATGTCAATTTCTCGGAGGCTTTCTAGTGTCATGGTTCAGCAAGAAGCAGAACACAGTTTCATTATCTTCGACTGAAGCTGAATATATAGCTGTGGCAAGCTGCTGTTCTCAAGTGCTATGGTTAAAACAACAATTTCAAGATTTGGGAATTTATTTAAAAGAAATTTCAATCTATTGTGATAATACTAGCACGATAAGCTTGGCAAAGAATCCTGTACAACATTCAAAGACCAAGCATATAGACATTCGACATCACTTCATTCGAGATCATGTTCAAAAGAAAGATGTCAAAGTGGAATTTATACCGACTCATCTTCAACTTGCGGATATTTTCACAAAACCAATTGCAAAAGATCAATTCCTTTATATTCGAAGAGAATTGGGAATGGTTAATCCCAATGAGTTGTAAGTTTTCTTGTTAAAAAGTTTAATTAAATGTTTCTTTTGATGATAACCATACTGACTTTAGCATCGAAGTATTCAAAATTTGTTCTTGCAGGATTCTCTCACTCGAGCACTGAAGGTGCTGCTCGAGTGATGAGCTGTGTCACTCGAGCACAAGCAGCTCTGCTCGAGCACAGCACTATTTAAGATACTCTGCTCTTTAACATGAAAAACAGAGGTTAACAGAGGAGTTAAGAATACCAAGGGAATATATCAGAAATAACAGTGAGAATTGAACTCACTCGCGAGTGAGGAACTCTCACTCGAGCATGATATGAACATGCTTGAGGTGAGGAATGCTTGCTCGAGTGAAGAAAAGGAAGTTGTTTGCAAAAGCTATCCAAATCATGGTTACTTAAATGATCTTGGAGGATTTAAGTACAAAGATACAAAAATATATCAAGGAATCCACAATCCAGGTACGTTTTACTTGTTTCTTTATTTTTCCAGAATATCACTCGAGCACAGGTAGAACACACTCGAGCACAGTATGAACATCACTCGAGCACTAGGGTTCATGCTCGAGCACTGTCACTTATATTAGTTTCTGGGGAGCTCAGAACGTCGCACTTCCTCCTCTCACTCGAAGTGCTTTCTCACTCGAAAGACACAACTCTTCACCTTCAACCGTTTTCTCATCATTCAATCACGTTTTTTTCTGCTTCAAATCGCCGTTACATCCTTTCAATCTTCTATAAGAGGTGATTCTTACCTTCTGCATTTCTCACTTGTGCCCTAATCTCCATTTGTCTTTCCTTTAAAAACTAAGAGTTTTTGCTTCTCTTCCACTTTATCTACAATGGCAAGAACCAAAATACCCTCTATTCCTCAAAAATCTCATTCTCCTTCTCCTACTTACTCTGCTGCCAGTGAATCTGGAACCCCTGAGCTTACTCCTCCATCTCCTAAAATCTCTTCCTCACCATCACCCCCTCCTAAACCCAAAACCAAAAAGAGGACTCCGGCTAAGAAACCTCACCCAAAGCCTCATATTTCAAAGAAATACCAACCTCCTCAAAAGAAACCAAAGGGTGTGGTATTCAAGGAACCCATAATCACCCGGTCTCAATCCAAAGAGGTTCAAGGAAAGGGAAAGAAGAAGGATTCAGAACAACCCCAATCATCTTCTTCTTCTGGGGATACCTTTAGTAAACAACTCCGGGAAGCAATAGAGAAATCCAAACTGGACAAGTTAGTTGGGAAGATTGCTTCTCAAGCCGGTGCTTCAAGTTCACATCAAGATAAGCAACCAAGTGCCTCTGCTTCAGGAGCACCTTCTGCCTCTCAAGCACCAGTGGATGACCAACTCACAAATCCTCCTGAGGGATTCAATGTTACAGAGCTTAAGGCTTTATCTCAGAAGGTATATGATGATGAATTTAAACATAGACATTTCTGCCCTGTAGTATATATTGATCTGGATTATTTGAAAAAGAATTGTCATTTGGACTTGTACCCTTATCTTCAATACTATGCTCCCTGGCTAGAAATCCATTTGCCATATTCCCCCACTGTTGTGAAAACCTTTTATTGCAACATGAAGACTCATAATATTATGTCTAGATCTGGTGAGTTGATTGAAGAAGCAGTGTCTATTACTGTTAGAGGAAAATTCATTATGATTTCTGCCAAGATCATAAATGACTTACTTGGTTATGTTGCACCTCCTTCTGATCCACCCTCTTTCTTTGCCAATGAAGCTTTTAAAATTCTGAGACCACAAGACCCGATTGGCCCCCTCATTTTCAAACCTATTGATATGCCTGATAATCACAGAGTCCTTCATTATATATATTCCCGGAGCATAGTCAATAAATCCAAGAATTTTACCCACTTTACTCAAAAGGATTACTATCTCTTGGCTTCTTTGGTTGCTGGGCAACAAAGGAATGTAGGGGAGATTATTTTTAATGAGATGAGAAGGTTTAGATTTTCTTCAACAAGATCCACAACCATACCATACCCTCAACTTGTTTCCTTCATTTTGATGAAAAAAAAAATTTGGTATTTGGAAGGAACTGAAAGGATACTCATCTCAAGGTTTGGTAAGACTCAGTTAACTCACATGGGTATCAATCTTCCGGTGAGTCGGACCAAAGCCACATCCAAGAGGGAAGCCACTCCATCCAGAGGTGATGAGGAACAATCATCTGCACAAGGTCCTATTCCTCCTCCTTTCTTTCTCAATGCCTCTCTGTCCAATCATCTGACTGAGGTAATTAATCAAGCTGTATCAAGTTTGAAGAAGGAATTAGTGACTGAGTATGAGCAGCTTGTGGAGAAGATGGAAGCACAAGTCATTAAATTGGTAGACAAGGCCAATCTTAACTTTGAACTGATGTTCAAAACTCAGGATGAGATGTCACAGAGGATCACTAATATGGAGACCTTCCTGCACTCACATTTTCCCTCTTCATCTTCTGGGGTGCCTCCAGAGACCACTCATACCTCACCACTTCAACCACAGACTCATGTACTTTTCACTGATCCAGAGTCTAATGTAGATGTTACCTTTGATCGGTCACCTTCACTACCTCCCTCATCTTCTGTACCACAGCCAACATCTCCTTCTGATCAGCCCATTGACCCTCTCACTGCCATGATATCCTTTGTTCCACCTCCACAGTCCCCTTCTGATGTTGACAAAATGGGGGAGAAGGATGTGTGATGTTTTCTGAGTTTCTGTAGGGTGTATATGGGTGTTTGGGTAGATTTCTGTATTGGGTAAGAATTTGATGTATTGATGTATTGATGATATTTTGATTTGATGTTATGAACTATTATGTTTGATGATGTTATGTACTTGTTTCAAGTTCAAACAGTTTTTTTTATCAAGTTACTATTAAGATATATACCTTATACTATACTTACCTTGGTTGTTAAGTCTACATAGGAAACATTGCAGGAAAACTTGAATTTGAAACTTAAACTTGATATGCATTTGGAAACATTGAAGAAATTTCAGAAATTTTCAATTTCAATCAATTTCTCTTAAACCTTCATCACAAAGAGTTTTGTCATCATCAAAAAGGGGGAGAATATTAGATCCCAAGTTTTGATGATAACAATAAGTCAATTATGTGCAAAACATGTTTTTAGAAGGTTAAGAAAAGTTTCCAAGTTACCAAATGCATATTTGAAGTTTTCTGATATCTGCTGTGAAATTGCACTGGAGTGCTCGAGCAAGGATTTTGCACTCGAGCATAGATCTCTTCTGTGCTCGAGCAGGTGTGAGTGAAAGCCAGAAAGTATGTACCCGAGAGGCATTCTTCCTTTATGTTCACTGGATCACTCAGCACAAAGGTGTGCACTCGAGCAGAGAAGTCATTCTCACTCGAGCACATGCGAGTGAGGGTCTGCGAGTGCTTGGCCGAGAGCAAGTAATAGCATGCTTCCTTCATTCACTCGAGCAGAGTCATCATTGCTCGAGCATGGGCATTTTGTGCTCGAGCAAGGCACTGCGAGTGTCTGGACGAAAGTCATGAAGTTCTGAGAAGTGCAAGTGTGCTCGAGCACACCCGTATATGCTCGAGTGACACATCAATGCTTGCAAGTGAAAATTCTATCCCTCTCCAAGTCTGTTGTGAGTACTTGTTTCAAAGGAATAATTCTTAAGAATATTCTTCTCACTCGAGCAGGAGTCTGTGTGCTCGAGTGAGGGCCCACATCACTCGCGAGTGATAATTCTATCCCTCTGAAATCCTGATGCGAGTGATGGTATTGAGAGCATATTCCCTAAGAATATGCGTCTCACTCGAGCAGAGGTATGTGTGCTCAAGTGAGGGTCCATATCACCCGCGAGTACAAATTCTCATTCTTGTCAAAATGGTGTGCGAGTGATGACCCGAGAAGACACTCCCAGTTGAAAATGAAAGATCACTCGAGCAGAGGAAGTTGTGCTCGAGTGAGACCCCTCTTCACCCGCGAGTGAAGATTTTGTCTCTCTGAAATTTTATGCAAGCACAGCCCGATAACAGAGGCATATGAAGGAAAATAGGAGATCACTCGAAGTGAGCCTTTCATGCTCGAGTGATGCCCTGTTTGACCACTGAAAATGCTAAGTATCACACGTTCATTCCGAATATAGTTTATTGTTATTTATTCATATCATCATTACTTATTATAATTGTTTAACATTGTTTTAATTGTTTTAAAAGTATGATACATGAAGATGAACGTTTGAAATTTGTTGTTACGGAGAAAGTCAAACAACGGCAGACAACATGATTACAAACACGTTCGCACCTACCACATTCAGAATATTCAAACATGCGCGTGTTCTTCTACAGTTGCAAAAGTCCAGCTCCTCAAATGTTGATTTCCCAAACGGGCAAAAACTGAAGCAACTATATATACAGAGATTCAAAGATAATCAATACAACAACGTAGCACAAGAATTCACAAGCTTATACCAAGTTTCTGCTATTCATCATTTTTCTCTGTATACACATTGATCTTCAGTGTTTATTCATTTACTGTGTAAGAGAGTCTTCATACAATTCAAAATTCTATGTTTATTTGATCTCAAGGTATTGGGACCTTGAGAGGGTAGTTTTTCCTTACGAGAGAAGCAGTTGAGAGAATTCCTTGTTGTGTCTTCCACTCTTAAGTCTTATAAGATACAAGCAGAAGAGAACGTTGCTGCTCGTAAGACTTACAGTGGTGTAAGCAGGAGAGAACGTTGGTGCTCATAAGTCTTGTATACATAAGCAAGTAAGAAGAGTCATAGGTTATTTTTCTGCACGTAAGACTTGTCGTAAGGGGGAGAGAAGTTTCTTGTTGAGAGAATATTTCTGCTCGTAGTCCGTTCAAGAACGATTGTTGTTTTGTGGTGTTCTGAGAGCCCATTGAATCTTGGAGGTATAGTGAAAATCTCAGTAGGTCTTGATTTCTGAGGACTGGACGTAGGCCTTGTTGTTAGGCCGAACCAGTATAACTCTCTGTGTTCAAATCTTCTCAACTATACTTTATCTACTATATTTTTCATATCACCACATCAAGCGAAAAATTTATAACATCACCCAATTCACCCCCCTCTTGGGTGAAGCTTGCCTCTTACACTTTTTAGTATCTTGCCTCTTCAAATAATTTGGCAATGAACATACTTGATTGAAGGCAACTACAAATGAAGCAATGATATTGTTGAGGTGGGTAAAAAAATAATAGAAAGAAAGAATGAAAGGAGAAAACAATTAAAATTCGGGGAGTTTATATAATATCCATACCATATGGAATCATAAATTTTAAAAAAAATATTTATACTAAGAACTTCCTATAAGACAAAAAAAAATACCTCTATCGCATGGAAATAAGAACTGAAACCATTGGCCAATAATGTGAACTAAATTCCTCCTGTCATGCAAGTGCAGAAATATGATACAACATCATAACATGTAGCTTGCACAAATACAAAGAGAAAACAATCATAAAGTGTTCTTTAATTGATGTACCATTCTAAAATGAAAATAAAAGGAATGGGAATAAGGGGATAGAACAGAAATAAAGGGAAGAAGGGAGCAAGATTACAAACCTTCTTTTGCTTCTCCTGCTAATAAAGCTGAGTCCTGATGAGTCGCTTCATTTATGATCTCTTTCCTTCCTCATGACAACTCCGATCACCCACCACTAAACACAAAAAAACAGAGAAGATTCATTAGTTGTAGAAACTTTCATTACCTTCTCACTGAAAGGCAACAGGGTGGCCATCTAGGCTCAGGAATCTCCGATTCCTATCCTTGATATGTCACGAGCAACCTAAAAGAACTTATTGAAATTAGGTAGCACCAAAACAGGGGCACACGAAAACTTCTCCTTAATGGTGTAGAAAACCTATGAAACTACGGAAGTCCAAGAAAATTAATCCTTCTTCAAGCATCAATTAGAAAGGAGCACTAAGTAGGTTGAGATAAAAAAATAATAATATCTGATAACTGTAAAAAAAACAACAAACAAAAGAAAAAGAGAGGTTGTGAAGTTTAAAGGAAAAAAAGGAAATGAAGTGTTATATATGTATATAAGTAAATAAAATAAAATACAAAACATTTAATGGTGGGGAACTCATGGCTACCCCCACCATTAGAATTATATTGGGGTGGAGGGGGTATTATAATAATGTTGGAAATTGTGCCTTAAGGGCCAATCATTGTACTTTGAACATTATTATTTTAATGTTCTTTCTCCATTCTGTTATCATATTATTTGCATGTTAACTGTAATAATTGTATCCTTGGATAATTCATAAAGATTGTCCTAAAATGTCCCTGGTCGGTCATCTATGTGGGAGCAGAGATGAAACAAGACCAGTATGACTTTGATAAGATATGGAGATACGAATCAAAGTCTTAGGCACTTGTAAGAGTACAAGGTGCTGGACCGACCCACTATGAGAAAGCTACATGGATCAAGTCATAAGCTTTTCTCATGTATAACCACGTCACAATTCCCTTAGACCTGAGGTCATCATAGATTCCTACATGAGAGTTGCTAAGCTTTGAACTAGTCAAAAGTCACTTTTGACCGAGTGATGATAAAGGCTACGATTGGGCTTGGTGGTTTTTCATGCAGAGGAATATGAATGATCAAGATGGAATTTGTCTCTCACATTAGTAGAGAGATATTACTGGTCCCCTCGATGAGTGAGTCTGAGAAATGTATGGCCATACTATGATGAAAGGTGTTTCTGTCTCTATCATTAGGCTACTCAGGAATCGAGAAAGTAATGGTCAGAAACAAGAGGATGACATTATCCATGCCTTATCCTTGATCGATATATCATGTGACAAAAGGGACGTGACATGGTCGTATGATAAGTTGCATCGTGATAACGATCCTCATATGAATTGGGTAGTTGTAATGTCTTGCTAGAGGTCGCTTGTGACTTTTGGGGTAGTATAGTTATTGGCCCACTGCCAACTTCATATGGGCCTACAGGGTCGCACACAAAAATGGCCCAACACAAGATAATGTTTAATTTAGGGTGGACGAATTATATATATATATATAATATAAAATTCATAATAATATTATATAGATATATATATTTTTGAAATATATATCTTATATATATCTATGTATATATATATATATTATATGATATTATTATGTTGTGTTAGTTTTAAATTTAATTTATTAAGATATATTAAATTTAATAACTAACATGATAGAGATATAGTATCTCAGATTTAATTTATGAAGATAAATTAAATCTAATAGCTCTTTATTTGGATTAAATAAATAGGTTAAATTAAAACTGTTTAACATATTTAATTTAAACTGAATTTATTTAATTAGCTCATCAAGATAATTAATTTCAAAATTAATGATGATTAATTTTGAAATTTGAAAATAGCCCTCATAGGTTATAAACTTGATAGAGCATATATATTGATACGCACATGAGAATTGAGAGCTGTAAGTGAAACCCTGAGGAGACATTAGAGGCGCTAGCACGCAGTCTCTGTTGGAGAGCATTCGTGTGGATACCAGTAGAGGGAGTGGACCTGACGTGTTGGCTCCTAGAGATCGTGAAAACTCTGAATCATCAAAAGATATGAATCCTTCCAACTTGGTTTAAACGCCGTTGATAAATCCTCGATTAGGATCGGTGAAAATTTTTAAAATTCTTCTGCTGTGCCTACCGATCCTAACAAATAATACCTGAACCAATTCCCTCCTCCCCAAATTAACACCCCGTTTGGTACAATGGAAAAGTTTTTTATGGAAGTAAAAGTAGAAATAGAAGTGGAGTTGTAGGTGTAAGTGGGATTTAAAGTGTATTTGGTACAACCATGGAAGTGAGATATAATTTTTAATTAAAGTATGCATTAATAATAGGAAAATACCAAAATACTCTCAAGAAAGAAAAAAATCGCTCCTACAAAAAACAAACAGATCGAACCTCTATTGCCATTGGCTAAAATGCATCTACAACCAATGTTCATCGGAAATTGTCTACTACCATTGCTAGAGAAATCACATTAAACTCAATCCACAAATCTAAATAATGGAGTATATAAAACAATCCCAACACTATCAGCCATCCACTAAAACAATTAAAAAAAAGAAGGATCCAGAAGTGAGGTGTTATCGGAGAAGAGGAGGATGATAAAGATGAAGAAAAGCTTTGGCCAAATCCCTCTTTGTAACCTGAATCGCAACCTCTCTCCATTGTCACCACAGATCTGAAATTATTGTCTCCTTCTCTCATATTTGAGTTGCATACTTACTATTGTCGGTGCTTTTCCATCGTCAAATCTTTATCCTAACTGAGATTGAAGATGTGAGTTTGATTGAAGCTTTAGAGATTGAGGAATAAAACAGTAGCCGGTGATGGGGGCCACTGACGACCTTGTCATCCTTTGTCAAGCGCTCCATCCTTACTATTGCATACTCCTCTAGATTTATTGAGTGCAACCAGGAGGTGATGTGAATGACAAAGAGGGAGGGAGGGTGCAACAAAGGTTAAAGAAGATGGGATGGGGCGACGAAGGGTAGTAACGACGGCTGAGGATGATGAAGGTAGTGCAAGAGGGAAGGGCAAGTAGGAAAACTGAGTTATGGAAGTGGAGCTGGAAGTCAGTTCCCAAGGGTAAGCGATGGAAGTGACTTCCACATGGAAGTGGACTCTCACAAACTAAACAGCCACAAATTAAATTCCACTTCCACTTCTCTCACTCCTAATTTCCTTGTACTAAACGGGGCATAAAAGAAATAAAGGTGTTCCTCTAGTCCTTTGAGCTGAGCGAGAGTGAGAGTAGGGGGAGAGATAAAGAGATGGAGGTTGCTTGGCTCTTCTAAGGAAAGTAATTTAACCTGCCCTACTAATATTTTTCTCTTATTTTCAAGGATTATTAATGGTGAAGAATCAAGGGTTTGTAAGATTTTCAATCTTTGGATGTTCCAACTTACTATTTAGCTTTTAGTAGCTCTAATGGTCTTAGAATAAGAATGATTGTGGCTTAATTTTACCTAAATAGTTGATTTGAGGAAGTTAAAGTTAGGGTTTAGTTGAAGATTTGTGATAATGACTCTTTTATATCCAAATTTATATAATTTATTCCAGTTTATTGGAGGTTATATTGAGGAGTAAATTGATTGGATTTGAGATTTGTGAGGAATTTTGAGTATTTAGAATTTTGGGTAAAACTTTAACGGTAGGAAATTGGGTGTTTGAAGGGATAGTTGTGTTTTGGTGATCCTAATAAGTGAGTAATAATTTAGGGTTAAAGGCCAATTTTTCTCTGAAATTTTTTTTAGGGTCAATTTTCCCCCGGACATAAAAAAGGGAGCAATTTTACCCCATCTATTAACAAATGTTAAATCTGGCGATTAAATACACTTGGCACCCATGTGGCACCTCGCCTCATCATCCATCTCATAACACTTAATGACATCACGAGTTGAAAAGTCAAATGTCTGCCATATCATCCTTTTTCTTCCTCTTTGTACTACTACTTTACCCTCACTCATTGTCTTCCACAGCTACCTTCCTCTTCCACCCCTCCACTTGCCTTTTATTCTCTTCTTCCTCTTCCCTACAATTACTCACCTGGTTCAAGATTTTGAAGAATTTTTTGGCAAACCTTGATTTTTTCTAGCCATGGTTTTTTGGTAGATCTACTTAAGATTACCAAGATGCTTTCGTGCAGGTGTGCTTTACCCTTTCCAATCTTCATTCTTTGTACTTGTTAGGTGTTTTTGCTTCTGTTATTATGATATTGTCATTAAGAATTTGGATTTTTCATAGCCAAAATTCTCTTGATCAGTTGTTCTCTACCTTTATTTCTTCGGTTCTTTACCAATCTCGTCAATTCTTTTAGGTTGAATGCCAATAATATGCAAATTGAAACTCTACTTTTCCATTATTTGTAGTATGCATTTTACTTCCTGGTGTTGGGTGCTGCTATATGGACATCATCATGGGCAAGTGAATTATTCTCTGAGACTAAGGCTTTTTTTTTAGTTTCTATTTTTGTTGTGTTTGAATGTGATTAGAGAAGCTCCTTTTTGTTGCAGAGATATATTGCTGGATGTGGATTAGCAAGAGGTAGTCAACAAAGATGTTGACACAAATTTTCTATAGTCCCTATGGTAGCTGTAATCAGGGACATTCACATCGATGATGAAGGTGGTCCAAATTTCTAGATTTTTGAGATTCCCCTTCTCTGATCATGGCTTCAGATATGTGTGGTTGGAGGAGAGGCAGAGGATGTGTGGTGATAAAGAGTGAGGGATGAAGTGATCCGGATGGTGATGTGGCTCTTGAGGGTGAGGTGGCATTCATAATTGTGCCATATAAGTAAGACTAACAACCAAAATTAACTTTTCTAACAGACAGGGAAAAATTGCCCCTTACCAAGTACTTCCGAGGCAAAATTGGCATTTAACCTAATAATTTATGAAAGAAAGAATTGTGATTTGTGATTATAATTTGGGGAAGGGTTGATTTATGGGATTTGCATTAAGGATTAAAGTGAGCGATTTTGAGGATTTTAAGGTGATTAGAGGGTGTTATTGTTGTTAAAGATTTCATTGAGTGAAATAGAGTTAAGAAATTTTAGGATTTGTGATTTGAAAGGATGATTTGAGGAATAGATAAATTGTTGTTATTTTTCTAAGAAAATTAAAGTGAGCCAATCATGGGGGTTTAACTACTACCATTGTATTAGTTAGCATTATTATTTATTTTAATAACATATAATTATATATTTATTGTAGAGTAAAGTTGAATTTGGCTTGTTGGACTTGAATTCTCTCAAGTTTAGTTCTTGTGTCAAGAACTTGAGGTAACCACTTTCCAATTTATATTGTATGCTTGTTGAGGTGATCATAAGTGTATGTTGGTATTTTCAAATGATATAAGTATATGTTATAATATGTTATCTATGAAAAATGTATATATATGAAATGTATATTTATGAGTAAAATTTTTAGTTAAGTAGGCTTAAACTGTTTATCTTATGATTATAATGTTGATTATGCATAGCATTGAATATAGAATATCAGGATAAATCATTGATGTGGAAGTTGTGATGTTGAGCTACATATTGAAGTGTACAGGATTGTGACAATATGTGATTGTGGGAGGTCTGATGCTTTTATACCACATGGTATAACAGCCAATATGTGCAAAGTAGATAGCTTTGACATTCTTAGGGCCCTTGGTATAAACCTTCCTTTGGTCGGGTTAAGGGTCAGCTCAAGGAATGTGACACCTTTCCGTATTTGAAGGAAATTGAACTTATGGTTTGATATGAGTTTTGTAACCTTTGGCTTGGCTACACCTCATTATTAGAGAGCTTGGTATAATCTTGTCATAGAGATGAATCCTGTTATGTGTTATAGCCCATGGGATCTATCAATGGTTATAAAGATGGTTGAGGGAGTTCTATGCAAGTTAAACTATTTCTTAAACTATTATTGTTGTTGGCAAATTGTTTGTACTTTGTTATAGGAATGTATATTTTTCTCTCTTAACTATCTTGTAATCATTCCATGTATACTTATTAAATTGGAATTGTGGTGATTGGGTATGTGTGACTCACCCCATTGTTATTTATTATTTTTCAGGTGAGAGTTCAAGTGGTGCTACTAAGGGGAAGGTATCCAAGACTTGATTTGATTTATCTATGTTGTATGCCTCATTTAGTTACATAAGCATAGTCCAATTTATATTCCCAAACTTTAGGGCTTTTTGGTATATGTTGCATATTTTTAATACTCCACTACAAGCTGGGATTTGTACTATGGGTGGAGCCCTTTTGATACTCTGTTTTATTGTGGTGGGTACTTTATTAGAGGTTGAGCCTAAATGATTTTGTGTATGAAATGAATTTAAAAATTTAGATGCAAATATATATGTTAGTGTTAGTGTTTTGCCCAAAGGTGGGGTGAATTGTGTGATATTAAAAATTTAAAAACTATAATTAATAAATTTAATCAAGAGAAGAGAGTTAGAGAAATTTCACTGAAGTGTATACAGGAGATTTATACTGGTTTAGTCTCAACCACTTGACCTACATCCAGTCCTAAGAATACCTCTAGATTTCTACTAAAGTTCTAAGACTTGATGGGTTCTTGGCACCATAATACAAGCAAGCTCCTCAATAGGACACTCACCCCCCCTTACACTTTGTAAGCAAATATCCTCACTCAAGGTCCTACTACCTTGAGATTCTCTTTACATAGTAATAAATATATTTACAAATTCTCTCTTAAAGAGTTGATAGATAAATACTAAAGAACAAAGGAATATCAGAGTTATCAAAGAATATCATAAAAACAGAGCACTTAATGCAACAGGGTTTTTTTGTCATTGGTTAATTGCTCCATCTTGAATGCTTTCGTATTTATAGGTAGAATGGCTTTAATGACCGTTGAGAGCATTCAAATCTTTTCATTAGAGAATAAATGTAGCCAGTGCTGATAGAGAGCGTTCAAGTTGTTTGAGGCTACTTTGCATTTAATGCTTTTGACAACATTTTGCTTTTTGAAATTTTGAAGCTAATCTAGAGATTATGCACTTGAAACTCATACATAAGTTTAATTAGTAACATTTAAAAGTGATATAAGAATTTATGGTATTAATCAAGATGTTTACAATAGGTATCAAAATTATTGAGATGTTGATTCAAAGTTCTGAAGAACAATCACTTGAGTGTGACTCTAAATCACTCAAGTGATTTCTTATCACTTGATTGCTCAAGTGATCTTAGCTGTGGGATACTGATAATCACTAGTGAATGACTTGGTAGCTTTGTGTTTTGGAAATGAATTTTATCACTACGGAGTAACTTGCAAGTGATTCATATCACTTGAGTGCCCAAACCATTTCCTTTAGTCATTTCAATACTTTCTGATCACTTGTGGGTAACTTGCAGGTGATCTTGAATCAATCGAGTGACTTACCATTCACTCGAGTGATCCTTACATTGAATATCACAAAACCTCAGAGTTAGAACCAGCTGACACCTAAGAGGGGGTGAATTGGGGTAAGATAAAAACTTGAGTACTTTGAAAATCTTTTTGCATCTCAGTGAAAATAGTAATAACTATGAAAGTAATAAATCATAAATCAATAGTTAGATTAAATAATATATGCTAGAAATATAAGAGCTTAGGGAAGATAATATGCAAACTATGATTTATCCTGGTTCAATCCAATCCATGATAACCTATGTCCAGTCCCCAGGCTCCTCCTGAGATTTTCAATCCATTATCCTCTTGTTTAATTCAGGCACAAGAGAAGACTTTACAAATCCACAAGTTTAGTTGGGCACTTATAAAGCCTTTTACAAATATCTCACCGATATACTCCCCCTTACGGGAAGTCTTAGGAGCAGAACAATTCCGAAGACCTTTCTCTCCACTTAGCCTTGCAAGTCTTACGAGGAGCAACGTTCTCTCCTGCTTACACCCATGTAAGTCTTACGAGTAGCAATATTCTCTACTGCTTGATCCTTATGAGTCTTATGAGCAGAAAGTCTTACCGGTAATTCTCTCTGCAGTTTCCCCGTAAGAAAATCAACCCTCTCAAGGTCCCTCTACCTTGAGATCACTTTAGAAATACAAGTATTTAATAACTCTCTTATAGAGTGAATAAAATGCTCATTGAAGTACGATACAAATAATCACTCTCTCAATGGTAAGTATATAGAAGCTACAGAATAATAAAGAGTGTGTGGGTCGAAGTGGATGACTCATGATATCAAATGTTGGCTTCAATGAAAATAGAAGTACTTCGCTTATGACAAGGAATTCTATCCCTTTCTTTGCTCTTTAGAGCATTGGAAGTACTATGTTCTATCCCAACAATTTGTCCTCTACTCTGACCATCAAGCCCTTAAGTTCCTTAACTCCTAACAACACCTAAGTACCAAACATGCCAAATGGAGCGAGTTTATTTAGGAGTTCACCTTTGGGGTTTAGCACTGCCCAAGAATAGAAAATAAGGTAGTTGATGCCCTTAGTCAACAATGCCACCTCCTTAACACCATGACAGTCACCGTCTTTGGATTTGACAGGTTGAAGGATGAATATGCCCATTCCTTGATTTTGGACTCATTTATCAAGAGTTTATTGATAGCAATCACCAGAATTATGTAGATTTCTTAGTTGATGAAGACTGCCTATTTTGAGGGTCTACATTGTGGATGTTCCTCGTACTTCGATACGTGATTTCCTGGTATGGGAATTACATGTTGGGGATTGGCTAGACATTTCATCATCAAGAAGACCATACCCTTGATAGAAGATAAGTTCTATTGGCCCTCTTTTAAGCATGATGTTACTTAGATTCTTTCTCAAAGCCACACTTGTAATATAGCAAAGGCAAAGAAGAGGAATATTGGGTGGTACCCCTTTTTGAATTCCTAAGGCACCTTGGAAGGATATTAGTGTTAGATCCTATATGTTTTGATGATAGCAAAGATTGGAATGATCTTACAAAAGATTTGGATAATAGACAAAAGAGTTTTAAACAAAGGAACTAAGTACTTAGTGACATGCAGAGCCATCGCTTGAGTGGGCACTCAAGTGATTAAGAAGAATAAGGAGTCACAAAACAAGGGAAAGAGCCTCTAGCATATTTCAGAAGGAATCACTTGAGTGATGACCAAGCATCACTTGAGTGACTAGGTAAGAATTAAGGCAGTGAAGTCTCTGCTAAGAATTAGGAAGGATTACTCGAGTGATCATCACTCAAGTGATATCCCTGAATCACTTGAGTGATGTAGTCAGAAACGTTGACTTACTCTCTACTAATTTTTTTAATGGATCACTCGAGTGATGGATCTGGATCACTCAAGTAACACTTGAGTGATGAAGTTTAGAAAGCATGATTTAATTTGTTGTTTATTAATTTGTTATCTATATAATTAACCTTTCATTGTATTAGTATTCTAAGTACATTTGCAGGGAAACAATGAAGAGATTATACTTTGAGAGAAAAGTCAAGCATAACGCCCGTAACGCTCACCTACCGCAACGGCTATTTTTCAAATTCGAAGAATAGTCAAACGAAGCTGCGTAACTCTAATGGACATATTGAAATGGTTCCAATGGCTATCACAACCTAGCTATAAATATGGGAACATTTAACAAAGAATAGATACGACAGACAACACATGAACTTACATCGATCAACAAATTCATAGTGCTCTGTTTCTCATATTCATTCTCTGTACTTCAGTTATCATATATTTACTCTGTGTGAGATATTTTTATTACAAACTCAATATCTGTTATTGAGACAACTTGAGGTTGTGGAACTTTGAGTTGAGAATTTGATTACAACGTGTAAGGGTGAGCGAGTGTCCATTGAAGGAACTTGCTATGTACTGAGGTTCCAAGAACCCACTGAATCTTGGAAGATATAGTGAAACTCTTAGAGGATCTCTGAGGATTGAACGTAGGTCAATTTGGTTGTGACCAAACCAATATAACTCCTGGTGTACACTTCGGTGATATTTCTCCTAGTTCTTAACTTCTTTAAATTCTGTCAATTTTTATATACGGTTCAAATTTTCTGTAATCACCCAATTCACCCCCTCTAGGGTGAAACGCTTGCACTAACAATTAGCATGGACTTTGTGTTGGGATTTCGTAAGATAGTGTAAGGACATTGTTATGCGTGGAAATGGTTTATTAAAAAGTGCAAGTGGACACTATCGTAAACAAGTAATACAGAGGTGAGTAAAGTATCGTTACCAAAAGGATTGATTACTAAATACCAAAATTAGCAATCTTAATTCTATTTAGTTGATCGATTAGTTGGTGATTGAGATTACAAAATTAAAAATGATCAAATATGAATGCAATTAATATGAAAACAACTATGAGAAAAAGCTTTAGGGATCAAATTTCACGTAACAAATTTTGGATTGAATCATCTATTTATTCTAGTCCAATTTATTTTACATGATTAATAGCTGAGTTTTCCTAATTTAATTACCAGCCTCTTCCAAGGTCAAGCAATTCTATAATTAATTGTTAATCCAATATATCCCTATATGAATTAAGACAATTAATCATGCATTAAGATTTATAGAACTCATTAAGACTACACAACTCATATGAATATATTCCTATTTCATATGCAAGTTATGGTTTTAATTTTAGGATCTATACACATGCATCTCCTTCCAGTCTCAACATACATATTGAAATCATTCAAAAGATGATCAATCAATTGAAAGCATTAAGAGCAATAATCAAAACTCAATCATGAAGAAAAATTTTAAATTAGATTTATTAAGTTAAGATTCAATCCGTTATTAGTAAGCTACATCATCACCCTAGGAAAATGAAAATTTAGCTTATGATGCAATTAAAAAAAACCAAAATAAATTAAAAACTTCATAAACATTGCATAAAAATTAATTATTAAATTCTAAAACACAAAGATACAACTACAAGATATATTAAAATGGAAAAATCTAGCATTCCATATAGCAGGTAAAACCTTCCATGTAGGTGGCAATCTATACCATCCATAAAGGAGGACTACCTAAACCTTCCATGAATGAGGCATGCAAGAAATATTACAATGCATGAAATTAACTCTAAGATGGTGCCTTTCCTTGTGTCATGAGCTTCTATATTTATAGATGGAGGGAGTGCAAAAATTTCCACATGGTTAGACATGAATCTTGACCTTAAGCCACTAATATTGACCTTGTGGTAGCCAAATTTCTTGATTGTAGCCTAATTTTGACAATGAAAACAATGGAATTTCACAATGTGATCTTCATGAAAGTTGTAGCTCTGGTTCTTAGCTTGAAGCTAGAAGCTCCCCATTTCAACGTTTGCAGTTCAAGTTATGGTCAAATTAGTGGGCAAAGGTTAGTTTGGGACAAATTCACGTTCTCAACTTCCAAGCAAAATTTCGAAACCCTTGAAGCCAGAACTAGGTTATGGCCTCAATATAAAAGTTGTAGAGCTATTTCTTAGCTTTTTATCCATATAAAGAATGTTACAATCCAACATCTAAAACTTTAGATATTGCCTAAAACTGAAACATGGTCAAATTTAGTAATTTTCAATAAATTCTATTTTATGCCAAAATCATTATTTATTTATCAATTACACCCAAATTCATTAAATTAAGCTTAAATATCATTCACAAAATCATCATATAAGGAAAAATAAATATGCAAATATTTTACTGATCAGACATGACTTTGTTGTAGTCATAGCTGACGTATTCTCAAAGATGGCTCACTTTTTACCTTGCTGCAGAACAACCGATGCCTCCCGTGACACCAAGCTATTCTTCAAAGAGGTTGTATGTCTTCATGGTCTACCTAACACCATCATCTTAGACAGGGATGTCAAGTTCATCAGTTTCTTCTGAAAGACCTTATGGAAGCTCTTTAGCACCTTATTGAAGATCTCACAGAATTTTACCCTTAGACTGATGGATAGAAAAAATTGACCAACCGTAGCTTAGATTACATGCTTCGAAGTTTAGTTGGAGGCAAGCCTGGTAACTAGGATCTAGTCTTGCCTATAGCAAAATTTTCTTATAATAACTCAGTCAATGGTTCACTGATAAGAGCCCATTCTAGATTGTTTAGGGTCACAGCCTGAAGCCACCTATAGACCTTATATCCCTACCATTGTCTGCTTGCCCTTTCAAGTCTGCTAAGACCTTTGCTTGTCACCTTCATGAAATTCATATTGAGGTTAAGCGTAAGTTAGCATTGAGTAATGGCAAGTACAAGTTAGATGTTGAAGCCGATCACTGCCACGAGGAGTTTTTTGTTGACGACTATGTCACGCTTCGTATGCGCCCTAAGCGCTTCCTAAAGAGGCCATGTAAGAAGCTACATGATCAAGCATCTAGTCTAATACTCAATGTTGAGGATATTATTCTTTATTGAGGCACTTTTGAGCCGCCCCCTTTGTTTTATGATGACTTTGTAGGTAATACCAAGCTCCACCGTGCTTTGACTCCACCATTGCCCATTGTTGCTCTACCCGTTGAAGTCATTGATGCTGTGATGGATGAGCAAACGATCTTGACTTCAACAGGTTCTGCACATCGCTCCCTCGTTTGTTGGAAAGACTGCTTTGATTCTGATGCTTCATGGATCACAGAGGACGAGTTCTGACGTATACGTACACCCTACCTTCCTCAGCGACTACCAACTGTCAAACTATCTGGTGTCGAGTTCTTCTAACCCGGGGGAATATGACGAAATATTTATTTAATTGTAATTTATTTATTTGTCATGTAACCGCCAGCCACTTACTTAGCCACTATCCCCACTATCTTAGATTTTATTTATTTTATTTAATTATTTTCATAATTACTAGTTAGGAATAAATATAGTTGCTTAGGGTTTTAGTTTACGTTGACTTGTTGAATTATTAATTATTAAATTGAAGTTATTGTTCTCTCTTTTGCTTTCTTCTCTACTTCTTTCTGTCCCGACCCCTAATTCTTCCTATCCCAGTTCTTCTCCCTTCTTGTTTTACATCAACATTGCTCCTAAAAAACTTCGAATACCCACCACTCATGGGTGGAAACTTCTTTAGCAAAATTGGACTTTGATTCTTAATTATTTATTAGAGTATTTTTTATATATTCATTCATTATATGCGCGCAGCCTAGGATTTATTACCTTTAACCTTTTTATAAAGTTAAATTAACTAGGTTTCCTTCATACTCTCTCCCATATACATGCAGGCATGCATACATACATTCAGTTTCGTTTGGTTTAAGAAAAGAAAAGAATCTTGTCTTAATCTTTTTTATATTTTTTGCACTTATTAATCGTTATCTTATTTATTTTATTTTTTTTTGTCAATTATTATTTTTATAAAATAGATATAAACATAATTTTTTATCACTATTTTTAAATTTTTTATTGTATAGAGAACGTACAAATATATATATATATATATACATATATATATATTGATATGAAACATCGCAAGTTGACTCTAGCTAGCAGCCGCATTATTTAATTTGACTGAAGCAAGGATCACCAAAAATATTATTAATATATATTTAAAACTGGGAAAAAGATAAATAAATACCACTTAAACCTTAAAATCCCAAATTAATTTTGTTGGCTGTAAGAGTATATGTATTAACTATAAGAGTATAGCAATTGATAACTCATTTTAGTAAGAAATCACTGATTTGAGATTTTGAAGTTCAAGCTAAGTGGTATTTTTTTGTCTTTCTCCCTTTAAAATTTTAGTGACCTTTTATATTCAATACGTGATTAAAATTTTATGAATTGCCTTATAATTTTTATTTTCTTCATGTAGCTTATAGTTAAATTTTGGTCAACGTATGATTACAATTTGATCAATATATACCATTATATATGTTCTCATAACAATTTAAATATTCATTATTTAATTGTATCCACTATCACCGCATTTATACATATAAATTAATTTTATTTTACAATATCATATATTTTTTTCCCTTTGCTGACATAATTAATCAAACATATAATTTAGTGTTCAAATAATATATTAAGTAAAGTCACGTTAATAAAATCTAACGGCACATAAGCTTAATAAAAATTAATAAATAAAAATTAACTAAATTTTTGAACGTTAGAAACTAAAAAAATTGAATCAACCATATGACGACAAAAAGGAATAATTTAACCCAAATGATTAAATAAAATATTTTCATAGGGTTGATTATTTTATTATTCTGCCACATTCATTTAATCTCCCCCCCCCAATATCTTATTCACTTTCTCTCTGCAGTACTCATCATCCATTATTATTCCCTTTCTTTTTCTATTCGTTCTTAGGTCTGAATCATTGATCACTGCTCTACCTTTTACATTTATATTTAATCTTAATCTCTTCACTGTTCTTAATCTTATAGCACTTCTCCTCTTTTATCTATATAATAATATAAATTTTTCTTCCCTGTTTAATTTCCTGTTTTACTTGGCTTTAGCTTTTGTGTGTGTGTTTATGGCCGGCCTGCACTTGGGTTCTTCACAATCTCATCACTTTCTTCATCACCATCAGCTTCAACGCCCTAATCTTCAATCCAGCCACGATGATGATGATAACCAAGAAGATAGTACTAACCCTAACGGGGTTAACCCGGCCGGTCCAGGAGATGTTGTTGTTCGCCGGCCTAGGGGTCGGCCGCCGGGTTCAAAGAATAAGCCCAAGCCACCGGTGATTATCACGCGCGAGAGTGCCAACGCGCTCCGAGCTCATATTCTTGAGGTAAGCAGCGGCTCTGATGTGTTTGAGTGTGTGGCGACTTATGCAAGGAGGAGACAGCGAGGAATCTGCGTGTTGAGTGGGAGCGGCACCGTCACCAACGTGACAATCCGGCAGCCATCAGCGTCTGGGGCTGTTGCGACGCTGCAGGGGCGGTTCGAGATACTGTCACTGTCCGGATCTTTCTTGCCACCTCCGGCTCCGCCGGGTGCAACGAGCCTGAGCGTATTTCTCGCCGGAGGGCAAGGTCAAGTGGTCGGAGGAAACGTGGTAGGCGCGTTGGTGGCGGCTGGGCCAATTATTGTGATTGCTTCTTCATTCACCAACGTAGCATATGAGAGATTGCCATTAGATAATGAGGAGGAACCCTTACTGGTCCAGAACAGCGGCGACAACGGCGGAAGCGCGGATGGCGGCCAAGGCATGAATGGATTTCCGAACTCATCTTCTGGTCTTCCCTTCTTGAATTTGCCTGTAAACATGTCTCAGTTACCACTTAACGGTAATTGGGTTGAAAATTCTGGTGGAAGATCTCAGCCATATTGAAGCTTTCTAGGGCACAAAAAGGTGAGAGAGTCAATGAATTAATTTAGTTTCTATATCTCTAACTACTTGTGTTGATTCTGCAAATTCCTCTTTAATTTTGTGAAAGATTGATTCTCTCTGTTGTGTTGTGTTTGGTTAATAATTAGCTATATGTTTGAATTGTCGAACACTAATTCCTCCTTGCTGAAGACTACTATCTCATATCTATATCAGATTAAGCGTTAATAATTAGAGTACTTTGAGTGGAATAGATACAATTTCGTTGTTCGATGATGTGCTGTCGGCTGGATGGACCAAATAAATGTTTTATATTATTTGTTCTTGGATAACTATAACATTATATATATTTTTTAATGAATTACTAAGTTAGTGTGTAAACCAATTTGATAACCTAATCCTTGAACTTGCGCAACAATTTCTTCGATGTTTGTCTTGTAGTTAACCTCATTGCCTTGGCCTCTCATATTCTGTATTTATAATATTATTTAGCTAGATTTTGTGTGATTTTTTTGCCCTTATTTTTATTTTCTCTGAAAGATTGGTTCTCTAATGAATGAATGCCTTGTGTTGGGTTGTGCATGTTAGAAATGTTTGAATTACTATTAAACATGATTATTCTTAATTTGCTTTTTGGAAACTATCAGATCATGCGTGGGTAATGGTTTCTTTGTTCGATGTAGTGTTGGGTAGGTGAAAAGAATATAATGAACATTGTTATTAAAATTAGTACTTTGTAGAATGCTCCTATTAATGCTTAGTGATTACTTGTGACAAAAATCTAAGGGAAAAAAAAACCAACAATCAAAAACCAATTGGATAAGTTGGCCACAAAAAAAAAAAAAAACATCCAATTGGATAAACTAATTCTTGAACTTCCAAAGGAATTGCTTTTTCTCTTAATTTGTTGGTCTTGAGGCTCTAAGTTAAGTTTGTTTATCCTCTCTCATGAATGTTCCAAGAAAGTTCAAGAACATTAATTAAAACATATAATTAGTAAACTAATTAGAATGCTATATGTATAGGAAGTGCAAATATAAGAACATATACCTAATATATCTGATATCTTTTAATAATACAACTCATTCTCTCATGTGTGGTTATTGAAAAACTTGCTGGCATTAATTGCTAAAGGAACTATATACACAACTCGGATCAATTTTATAATTTAGTATGATAGCAAAAGCTCTAAAAAAACGTAACTTTCTCAATTAAAATAGAATCATATAAAAGTTCACACTTGAAGCTAACCTAGCATGCACACTTGAGGCTAATCTGTTCTGTTCTTGACAAATTTAGTTACTACTATAGCTCTTTTAATTAAGAGTGTCGGATTTCGGGCGTACCTGAAGTGTTGTTTTCGAACTCTTGCGGTACCCACGTGAATTGAATCACCAGGATTTCGACTATCTTACACAGCAAATACACAGGGAGAGAAGAGAGGAGAAGAGAGTTCTACAGAGAATGTTTTTCTCTATCTATTGTCTGTTTTATATTCTCATCTGTGATACACACATGTTTTAATCATACAACCGTTCCCCCCAAAACATACGGTAAAACTGTTTCCACCAGGTTTCAATTTTAAACCCTTAGGGAAAATTACTAATAAATACCCTACATTTGTTTGGGTATTTTATTTGGTCCAAAAAAACTTAAAGTTTAATGGGTTTGGACCTAATCCACCAAGGGTGGACTAAACCCAATTCCCAACAAAGAGTATGTACAAATTCCACCTTAGTGATCTATTTCAATTTTGTGTGTGCACCCGCGTGCATGTCTTACTCATAGTATTAAAATTCAACATAAATCAGTGATCAGTTCGACCAGTGAATCGATGAATTAGGAATAAGTATCCTGACTAGCTAGTCTGGTCAAAAGTTTTAGATGCAGGATCAATATAATTGAGTTGGATTTATATATTTTTTCCTAGTCTTTCTAAAATGAAATTATGTTTGAAGTTTGAAAAAAGTAGCAGCTCATGAGATATATGTTTTAGTAACGCTGTTTTATTGAATTATATGTGGTTTATACATGAATGTTTCATTTACTAGTGAATTAATGTTTTTCTATCAAAATATCACAATTTTCAGTGTTATATTTGAAGTTTTTGAATATTTTAGTTGCATTATATTATTTTACTCAAGATTGGGTTGATTTCAATTCAACCATTGGTTAGAATCATCAGTTCGGTTTTCAATACCTTAATAATACTTGGTATTGACTGATTCAAAGATAACATTGAAAAAGTTTGTGAAAAGCAAACGGTTTAGGAAACAATAATGCTGTTTTGTAGCCTATTGTCTTCAAGTAGACAAGCTGACTTTGAAAGATTGGATTCTTGTAAGATAGGTTTTAAATTGCTTGCAGCAGGGCTCGTGAACAAAAGGCATGTCTATATTCATAGCGCGCGCGCGCACATGTGAATTATTGTCTTAAAAGCATCAGTTTTTGTTAATCTAGCTTTAAATTAATCATATTAATTCTTGCATGTTTGTTTCTTGGTTTTCTCAATTTTCGTTTGGTTTGATGTTTGAAATATGCACTCAAAGTACTATCGGTGATTCATTTTAGAAGTTAGTTTGAGAAAAGAACTGTGGTGCATCCACTTGCAAATCTTCCAAATTTTGAGGTGGGGATAGATAGCCCTTAACTTTTTAAAACTCAACAATATAATGAAATTCACAATTTTTAGAATTTTTTTGAAATCATTTTTTCTATTAATTCGATTATAGAACTCGATATTTAACAATAAAATATATATTCTCCTGAGCTTTTTAAAATTTTTTTTGGTAAAAAATAACCCCATCTAACTTTTGAAGAACTAACATACCGTGATTTTTTTGTCATTAAAATAATGGATTAACTAATATGTATGAGAGTTATCTGGGCTGATTTAAAAATTATATATCCCTCAAAAGAAGCCTATACGCAATTTAGGCATGCGTGTCTGTTTGTATATTGCTCCATCTGGTTAAATCATTAGCTAGAATTGTCATTTGATTTTCTTTTTCTGGCACCTAGTTTCTTAATTTTTTGACAAGTAAAGTAATTAGTTTCTATGACATGGGGGAACTGAATGTTATATGCATTTCTTGTTAACCTGGAAACTCGGAAATAATTAAGAAAATTCAAAAATAAATATAAGATAATTTTTTCCAATTTTTGTGTTGTAAGAGTTATGTACATTTCTTGTTAACATGGAAAATTAGTCGTTGGATATGATTCTTCTAAGTTTTAAATCGACTGTGTATAGTACTGTACTTGAACAAAGTAAAAAAAAAAAAAAAAACTGATCTTGAAGTGTTGTTTTACCGGAGCATTTGTATATTGCTAATACAAAGCAAAATAATCAAACTTTGTTAGAGAAAGTTGGACAAATGGATTACATATACATAGGTATATTCTTATTACCTATTTGCAGATTGTTGCGTGAGATGTATGATTCTGTAAATTTTTCTTTTCGTGAGGACCTTTTGCGTTTGCGTTGTGTTGGATAGGTTTGTTTGGAATTTTTAAACATTGCTTCTTAATTAGCTAGCTTAAACCATCTCAATCTATATCAGTTTCTGCATTTATTAATCAATTAAGATATGATTACCTAATTCTCCAACCCCCACAACAATCACTTTGACGTATGTTTTTTCGTCTTGTTGCTAATTAATCAATTTAATTGGCTATATATAATGCTGTTCAAGTCACAGTTGTGCACTAAATTAAATGTGTACAGTGTGCACCTCTCTCAACAAAAATTTGAATATCGATTCATTGTATTGTTAAAGACTAACTACTTACACTAGACCTTTGTGGGAGGGATTAGACCTTCATAATATGTTAAACCAAGATTCAAATCTCTATTGAGTGAGGCACCACAAAAAGATTGGCTTTAATAATAAGGTAGAGCTATTTATATATATATACACGGGGCAAAGAAGCTAGTCATATATCATACATACATATACACACACATACGTATGTAGGAATAGTATTGTATTTTTTTTTAAGTTTCTTGTGTCTAATTAGTAGAGAGAGACTTCAAAAAAAATTTCCATAAACATAAATTATGATTCCCTCAAATGACGTTGCAATAATAATTCTCTCAAACTTTCAGATTTGTAAAGATAGATCTTTGTCATAAATTAGTAAGTAAATGGAGTTTGATGCATGTTACTAACTAATTAGCTAATTAAGTTGCCTGAATTGTATAAATGACGATGCAATATTATATAGATCCTATATTATAGCCCCTCGAGTCCTAATTATATATAAAGCAAAGTTAATTGTACTAACTTCACGCCGGCCGGTTCTTAAATAAGTAAAATAGCTTATTAAAATTGTTGGCAAGAAAAAAAAAAGCTTATTAAAATTGACATGCACATTATCAATATGAATACACACACATACTTAATATAATTAATAGAGTAATGGAATTATTAATAAAAATAGTTGAAAAAAGTGAGAGAGAAAACAATATTAAAATATTTTTAAAATAAAGCAGACGATATAATATTGGAGCAGCCTAGATTTTTTTTTTTAATAAAGCAACATAGTTATAACTTAAAAGTGTTGGTCCTTGTAAGTTTAAAAACTTTATATGTGCACTTATAATATTATAAAATTAACCTTTTGCCTGGTCGCCATTTATAGCTGATTTTGGTAATATATATTAGGGAAAATTCCTATAAAATACCGTCGAAATTGCTAAATTCCGTTTCAGTGCAGCGAATTCCCAAAATCCGAATCAGTCTTATGTAATACGGAATGTATAGTGAAGGGGTGCCAAAATACGATTTTGCCCTTTAGCCTTCATTTTCGCCACTTTCAGAATAACAATACGAGCCTCTTAATTAACAACTTCGGATTCTTGATTAACAACTTGCTTTATTCTTTCACATATTCTCATCTTCAAAATATAGTGTTGTTAATGTAAAATATAGTGTTGTTAATAAAGAAAGATGTGTTGTTATTGGCCCTTAAACTTAAATTATGAAGTTGTGAAATAAGAAATGAGAGTTGTTAATGTAAAATATGGTGTTGTTAATAACAAGACCGGTATTGTTATTGTGAAAGTAAAAAGATGAAACTGGAGTTGTTAATCAAGAATCCGGAGTTGTTAATTAAGAGGCTCATGTTGTAATTCTGAAAGTGGTAAGAATGAGGGCTGAAGGGCAAAATCGTCTTTTGGCACCCCTGCACTATTCATTCCGTACTAACACAAGACTGATTCGAATTTTGGGAATTCACTGCACCGAAATGAAATTTAGCAATTTTGGCGGTATTTTATAGGGACTTTCCCTATATATTACCTTAATATTTTGAAAATACATTATTGATTACACCAACTACGATCACTACTCCAACCATTTAAGCATAGATATCATCGCTCATCACATGTTATGCACATTTGACTGAGCTTTCAACCAAATATATGCTTTTGATTTATTAATATTGTTGACATGAATCATTGAGACACACACATATATTAGCATTGAACACCACATTGTTTATTTCATTATTGAAACTTAGTGGTACTGTAGCAAAAATTTATTCAATAATAAAATAATAAAATTTTCATAAATTATTTTATAATTTTATTTACGTATACAACATTGGAAGGATAGCGAATGAGAACGTCATCCAATTAAGCACAATAAACATCAATATTATAAACAATAAATTTGAGAGATCTCTATACGCACTCATATGGGAGCGCACCACTGTGTGTTTTTAAAATATTAATTATTTTTTATTAATATAATACGCATGGATAAAAATAGTTAAGAACATTAAATCTGTTATAAAATTTAAATGATTTTCATTATTATTATTGGGATTGGAAAAAATTATTATTCTTCGAGTTAAGGTGAAAATCTATTCATAAGTATTATGCAATGCACCAAGACACTCTATATATGGGATCTGCGGAAGTTGTTAGAACAAGGAATTATATGAACAATGGATAGGGGAAAAATCATTCTCTACAAATTTTATTAAAATTACACAAAATATACGCACCATTTTTGCGGTCAATTTAAAGAAGATTTTCATATAAGTTTTAAAAACATGAAAAAGATGCATTTTTTAGTGCAAATACAAAAATCCCATATAATCTCGATATCTTTGTATACAAATATAAAACATATCGATATAAAAAGACAGACTATTAATAAACCATGAAGAATATAACTCACTATAGACTTCGTATACCATGCATGACACTAGTGTAAAATATGAAATAGAACAAGCATTAGGATTCTCATCGCTAAAAAAGCGAGGCTGTTGATTTTCTACATGGGTTGATCTATGAAATAGAACAAGCATTAGGATTCTCATCGCTAAAAAGTTGAGGAGCATAAACATAATGGATGATATAAGGAACATTGTGTTTGGCCACAATTTCAACTTTGGTGTCTTCTTGAATTTGTATTATCTCTGTGGTTTCTTCTAATCCATCACTTATCTCCTCCTTCTTCATATTTTCTTTCTCTTTCTCTTTGGTTGATGCAACAACAACAACAGATTTCTCTTCTCCTTTTTCGTTCTTCTCTGGTTCACCATCTTTCTGCTTCTCTTTCTCTTTGGTTGATGCAACAACAACACCAGATTTCTCTTCTCCTTTTTCCTTCTTCTCATCAGGTTCACCATCTTTATGCTTCTCTTTCTCTTTCTCTTTGGTTGATGCAACAACAACACCAGATTTCTCTCCTCCTTTTTCCTTCTTCTCTGGTTCACCATCTTTCTTCTTCTCTTTCTCTTTTTCTTTGGATTCACCAGTAGACTTGCCTTCTTTTTCTTTGGTTGATTCAACTGCCTTACCTGATGCGACCAAATATATACTGCTAAATTATACGGAGTTTTTGAAATTTTGATGAATTGATCTAATAGTGTAGATAATATTTTTTACCTTCTAGAATCTGACAATTAATCCTTTTAAACATTTAAATTATTTGTATCGATATTACATAGGGAGAAAAACAAAAATACCCCTAATACGCAAATCCCAATTCAGAACCTCGAAATGATCAAATCAATGTGAAGCTCTCAGTTATTTATATGTGATTAAGATTTGTAGTGAAATATCTAAATTAAATGTCTATAATTTGAAATCTGGAAAACAAAATGACAACAACAATTTAACAAATAAAAACTTAAACTTATAAAAAGATAACAACAACTAAGACTATGACAATTATTTTCACAAAACTTGTGAATATCAATGACAACAATAATTTAACAAGTAATAATTTTAATTATCAAATGAAAACAACAATTAAATTAGTGACAGCTAATTTTACTAAGAGCAATTAAGTCATTTAAAAAAAACTTATTTCAAAAATAGCCCCTGAAGACTTCATAGGAATTAATTCATTTCGATTAATTGTTCTAGAATTTTCATATTCCTGTGGTCCTTTATATATCTTTCTCCCGATTACATTACTCTGGCGGTGGCCTTATTATTTTATGGATTACTGCACTAACATGGCATGGTGGTCCCGCAACAATGAACCCATAAATTCATAAAATATATTCTCCTATATTTTAACTCTATGTTTAGAGAACATGCCTCTTGATATATAACGCTTTTTACGTGAAACAATGAACTGCTTAATAGCAATTACTAAAACGATAATTATGAAAGTTGAAGAGAGTTTATTTGTCAAACTTGAAAGGGTAATTTGATTTTGTGTTTGATTCAAACATATTATTTAATTCATAATTAATGAAATCTAACTATACCTCATTGAGGATTTAAGAGAGAGATTAAAAAAAAAAGTATCCTCACCCTTTTCTTCCTGTTTTCCCTTTTCCTTGTCTTCAACCTTTTTATCTTCCTTTGAGGAAATAATCTCTGCATTTTTATGCACTTTTCTTTTCAGAAACATTAACAATCTCTCAGGTTCAATGCTTCCTTCAATTGTCACAATTTCAGCTTCCTGGTCAGTTTTAACACTGAAAATACCTGCAAATTTAATTTTTCAAATAAATACTTGTCATCAAAAAGTGAAATATTAAAAATTTAGAAATTTAAAAATTGGAATACTATGGTTTTGGGTACCTCTGTGTTTGATTAACCTAGTTTTCAGGTCTCTCTCGCATTTATCACAATGCATATGAACCTTTGCTGTGATTGTGCGAATTATTGGCTTCAAATCGATCACACAAAAATGGTTGAATTAACATAATATGCAAAATTTAGTAAAAAAATAAGTCTGACATTCAACCACTCGACAGGAATATGAGTCAAGAGTGATTTTGAAGGAGTATTATTTTTTTCAATAAATTTTTAAACTTCTGAAATTTTGAAATTTTATATATTTATAAGTATACAGTAAACTTAAACATTTGATGAACAATTTGTTTAATTAACTTACTAAATCAATAGAATCCAATTTGAAATTCTTTGGTCATTGAAATCCTAATGGGGATTAGTCGAGACTTGATACCATTTTTTTGGTAGAAATGATACAATTTTAATAAATTATTAGACTTGATTGGGATAGATAATGTTATGTCTAATTCAACCTTATTCCGTGAATCTTATATCGAATTTTGTGCATAACACAATAAAATATGTATTATTATTATATATATGAAGAATTTATTATGTTGGCAAGAAAAAAAGAATTTAATTTCTTTATGACCATGATTATTTATGATAGTGCCAAAAAGTGTACTTTGATTCTCTGATTTCATATAAAGGTTGTCTCTTAATTTTATAATATAAATATATATATATATATGTATATATATGTATATTAAATCCTCTAATGCTAATATAGTTAGTCTCAAATGATAATTTTTTGGTAACAATAGTTTTTATTTTTAAAATTAAACTTAATATATCAATATTTGAGAATATTTTATCAACATTTAAAATTTCAAAATCAACTTGTGGTATTATGGTTAAAGGACTGAAGAGACACTTCATATAATTAAGCCATCGAGGGATTAATATAAAACCTTATGTAAAGTAAATTAAAAGAAATAAATGGTGCACTTTTCCCTATATATATAACCAGCTATAAGTCACTCTATTCACAAAATCATGGATAGTAAAATTATATAAAGCCAATATAATTGGTGCTGTTTAAGACATGAGGCCTGAGGTGTAATTGAATTATAAGGAAAAAAGAACAACTTACTTCCTTCTTGATTTCCTCTGGTTTTTCCTTTGGAGGTTCAAGCTTGATTTTAGGGGATATTAACTCAACTGTTTTATTACTCTTTTTCTCAATAAGCTTCAGTATCTTCAAAGGGTCCAATTTTCCTTTCACTTTAATTTCTCCTTTCTCCATATCTGTCTCCACATTCTGAACCCCTGTTCATTATTCACCACCATGCATATATACACACTTAATTAAGTTTCATCAAATCTCTCACAAGAATAAACTAAATTTCAAAATAAATAAATCACAAATAAGAATAAATTAATGAATAAGTACGCGCACACACCTTGAGTAACAAGAAGATGCTTCTTGATTTTTCGTACACATTGCTGGCAATGCATATTAACTTTGTAAATGGCATTAATCACTTCACTTCCCTCTTTCTTCTCTTCTTTCTCTTTTCCTTTCTCTTCTTTTTTCTCTTTCCCTTTTTCTTCTTTCTTCTCTTCTTTCCCTTTTCCCTTATCTTCTTTCTTCTCTTCCTTCCCGGCTGCCATTATTCCCTTTGACGTACAAAAGCACGGCTTGATCTGAAGAGATATTAATGAGAGTCACTGATGAAGAAAATATATATATATATATATATCAGGTTCAAGTGGGTTTGTTTGCAAAAGCTCATCATCATCATCATCATGACTGTGATTCTCTAATTACACAAGTTTAGAAACTTTTAAGTTTCTAGAGAGATCACATTTTCCTACATGGTTGGTGGTTCACCAGTTATTGGAAACTTGCTCTCTCGTGTATATATAAGGGCACAAGGAATTATGGAGTCAATGACAATTCCATAAAGACCTTATGTTTTGTTAAAGTTAATAGGTAGCCTTTTTTATTGGCTAAAAAAAAAAAGGTAAGCCTTTTTTTTTTTTTTTCATTTTTACTTACTTTTTATAGTTTTTGAGTTTATAAATTGATCTTATATCTAATTTAAATATTTTTAAATTTAGTCCTTGATTTATGCATACAGAGACATATTATGCGAGTTATTTTTATTTCATTGTCTTTATTGTTACTATTTTTGCGGTCATCAATCATACATATTTGAAGTATCAAAATTAGAGGATGTGACCCTGACTATCCTTTCAAAGATTTTGTGGGCGAGATTAGGATTCTTTTTTATAGAGATTGGCAGGTCCATTTTGTAAAGGTTTTTCGAGGGATTTAATTCTTGCTGATAGGTTGGCAAAATCTGATCATAGTATTTTAGGTAATTTTTGTATCTTTAATCATCCTCCACCTACAGATCAAGAGGTGGATAATGATGAGTGATTGTAGGCTATTGTACTGATTTTTTCAAGTTGATTCCAGTCCTTATTCGAAAAAAAAAGTATCAAAAGTACATGTAGACAGTAATAAATTTTTTTATGGTTTAAAAAGTTATCAATTTAATTTTAATATTATCATGGGGATACTGGTTTTTTTTTTTTACTGTTTTTATATTCCGTTCAGTGAAACGGCACGAACTAAAGGCCAGCATAAAAAAGTAGCGGAAAAAATTAAATAAGGAATAGTTTACAAAATCTATAAATTATAATATTTTAGGGGCTTTAATCATAATTTTTTTTCGTTTGTATAATTTTAATAAAACTTAACAGAAATATATGTAATTAAACTTTTTATTTCATGATTAGAAAATTAGATGTTGTAGTTGAGACTTTTGACTTGAAGCAGAGGTAGACTAGTGTAATACTACATTTTGTTTTTAACATAAGATCCAGTTTAAAAGTTTTATTATAAACTAGATCTTATATTAAAGAATAAAGGTAATAATTAATAAAGAAAATGCATTTGGTAAGCTAGTAACTAATGCGCTTTTATATTCTGATTCCAATTCTGATTCAACTTCCATATGCTGATTTCCAAATTACCACACAAGGCATAAAGTTGTGGTGTGTCTAGAAGGGAAACCTCTCTCTGAATTGATTTATGTTAGTTGCAGTTTTAATTATCAAATGAAATTACAAATCAATATTTTATTTGACATTTATATGATGAGCTCTTAAAATTAAGAGGCGTCATATGAGTCAAAAAAAATACAGAAATGCATGAAATGTGCAAAAGAATACAGTATTATATAATGGCTTAAAGGTAAAAGTCTTTCAAATTGTGGGCATGATGATTGATCCCTTTCTTATGCATATACGAAAGAACACGCACATGATGATGCTAATTATTTTTTTCATTTGGAGATAATTATATTTATTTTCAAAAACAAGTAAAATGATACGCAAGTTAACGGGGCATCTTTACATGAATAATCCAGACAAACAAGAAGAAGCCCAACAGCCACGAAAACCAAACTAGAAATATGACCAGAATAATTTTTTAAAAGAGAGTAGATATTATTCATGAATATGGTTATTTATACAATCAGGTTCAACTTAACTTTGTATCTAACTATGGTTAACAATATATAACAATACATAACTAAATAACAGAAATTGTTATGATATAGTTGACAAGAAATGAGGAAAATAAATGTTGTAGAGAGGAGCAGTCTGGTACGTACTGAAAAGACTAGTGACAGCAAGTGTGATGCAATTATATTAATCCTCCTTAAACTCTTTCTCCGTTCATCAACATCATCCTCATTATTTGTAAAGCTAACGATTAAAAAATTAAGAAGATGAAGCACGGATGAATCCCTCTTTATTATGATATGTTAACAAACCCAGAATTTAGAGAAACATACTAATCTCTTCTTGAGAATTACATGCCTCAATGGCATTACAACAAACCCTTCTTGGGTGATTCTACTATTAAGCCTAAACTCTAGGATTAATGAGAAGTGAGGACTAAGTTAACCTCCCTCATTTGATGAGGATTCTACCATCCTTCATACTAAACCATATTAGCTAGGACCCTTTATATAGGCTAGGACCTCAACTAACTAACTACTCAAATTAATTCACCCTAAACTTTCTGATACCATGTTAACAAACCCAGAATTTAGAGAAACATATCCTAATCTCTTCTTGAGAATTACATGCCTCAATGGCATTACAACAAATCCTTCTTGGGTGATTTTACTATTAATCCTAAACTCTAGGAGTAATGAGAGGTGAGAATCAAGTTAATCTCCCTCATTTGGTAAGGATTCTACTATCCTTCACACTAAACCATATTAGCAAAGACCCTTTATATAGGCTAGGACTTTAACTAACACTACAAAAAAAATGAAAATTAGGGATTGAATTTCATTCCGTTGCTAATCCGTCCCTAATTCTTCACAAATTCCATCACTAAAATTAGTGACGGAATCACATTCCGTTGCTAAATTCCGTCCCTAAAATTAGGGACAGAATTTTTCCGTCACTAAATTAGCGACGGAATAGAGACAGAATCACATTCCGTCGCTAAATTCCATCCCTAATCCGTCTCTAATTCCGTCATTAAAAATTAGCGACGGAATTACATTCCGTCGCTAAATTCCATCACTAATCCGTCTCTAATTCCGTCATTAAAAATTAGTGACGGAAATTAGCGACGGAATTTTTCCGTCCTTAAATTCCGTATCTAATTTCCGTCACAAATAATTAATTTTTTCAATAATTATATTTTTTTATAATTATAAATTTATAATATAAATATTAAAATAAATAAATAAAATTATTAATTCAAATTTATTTTTGAAATTGAAATTATAATATAATATATTTGAATTTTTAATAATATATTATATACAAATAAAAATAAAAATTTTATAAATGCAAACAAAAAATAAAATATATCATAAAATGAATAAAAAAGATATTAATAATAAAAATTTAGGTAGAAAAATTACATAAAATAAAATAAGAAAACTAAATTCAAATATTTAATAATAGATTAAATTTTGTATTTCTAATTTTGTTTACAAAGCAAAAAAAAAAAAATATATATATATATATATATATGATTTTGCATTTAAATTACGCAGGTTCTTTTTAGCTCAACTGGTAAGGGCATTGGCACACGCGTGAGAGGTCACGGTTTCAAATCCCAACTTGCTCATAAAATGCAATCAATTTGTGACTTGGACACGTGGCGCTCGATGGAGGATGACACATGGCGGTTGACTGGGACACGTAGAGGGCGAAGGCGAGGTGGCGGCAGCTGACGGGGACACATGGCCGACGGTGGGTACACATGGCGGCCGCTGGCAAGGGATTTGTGGAGGCTCATTGTGAGGACATGTGGCAATTTAAATTTTATAAAAAAAATATTTTGCGATAGATTAGAGACGAAAATTCCGTCGCTAAATTCCGTCTCTAATTAGAGACGGAATTCACTAATTAGCGACGGAATTTTCTGTCTCTAATTTAGTGACAGAAAATTCCGTCACTAATTAGTGAATTCCGTCTCTAATTAGAGACGGAAATTTCGTCGCTAATTCTCTCTAATTAGTGGCGGAATTTAAAATTCCGTCCCTAATTAATTAGTAACGGTCTTTTTATTGACGGAACAAATTTCGTCGCTAATTCCGTCTCTAATTTGGTTCCGTCGCTAAACTAATTAGTGACGGAAATTCCGTCGCTAATCCAATGTTTTTTTGTAGTGTAACTAACTAGTCAAATTAATTCACCATAATATTTCAGTAACATGTCATTTATACATATATTTTTAGGGTTTTTATCTTATTTTCTGGCTTTAATCTCACTAATTATAGTTATTTTGGATTAAGGTTCATTATATTGAATGAATGGTAAAAAGGGCATATTGCTATGCTTTTATAATTTCTCTTGATGATAAATTTCATTTGCATGCATGAAGATATTTTTTGATGTGATTAATTGCAGGGAAATTATGAACAATAATTAAATTAAAAGCAATTAAAACCCAAAGCACTCCTACAAAGGTGATAATGAACCGAAGAAGATGAGCTTTGGTGCTCAAAGGATCATATGGCGCTATGATGGGGTATAGGGGTCCTTACTCACAAGCTATCTGATATGATGTTTAACAATCAAGTTCATGGATTCTAATTTCCAGTCCTTCAATAGTGTATTTGTAGGAAAAAATAAAGAGAGAGAGAGAGAGAGGATGGACTAGCATACCGAGACGAATCTACGTTTGGATCCAGGGTCAAAACTCTAAAGCTCCGTAATTCAATCATAATAGTGCCTACATAATTATTAGACTACTAGAGCCTAATTAGGATTGGCACAGCAGATCACCAGAATAAGAAAGATGGTAGGAGAGAAGAGAGATTGCCAGATAGCTCAATGGTAGGGGTGAGGAATAACTGAAGGAGACACCTCCTATTTATAGTGGTTTAGGATATCCACTAATTAGGAAATGATGTCTACCCTTCTTGCCTTCCAAGTTAGCAATCAGGAGAATTAATTCTCAATTAATTTCCTGAATTATGATGACTTGTTTCTCAATTAGCAATATCATAATGAATACTAACTTATTTTCCAATCCACAATTAATGCTGATTTGATTCTTATTTGATTAGGCTACTTGTATCTTAATCAAATAGTCCAGCCCATCAAGGGTGGACTTAGACCCAAAGTCCAACATCTCCCACTTGTACTTGATGGGCCTCCCATTGTGCGTCCATTACTCTTTCCTGTTTCATACTTGGCATCTGCTGTGACTGCGTGGGCAAAAAATGTCTTCAAGATTTGGTGCTTGTGATACTAGAAATCCCTCATATCATATCAGCATCCAAGGACACCCTTTATACATATCTATAAGCTATATATTCATAGCCCCAGATTCTCCCATACATATTGCTCATGGCATATATAATCCCTCTCGAGTTAATATATTGATTAACCCAGATTGCCCTCAATGCACATAGTATCTGCACTTACAAGCTACACATAGAGCTAGTAAGGGATTAACCACAGACACTAGCACATCTTATGTATCTAGGAGTAAATCTTCCTTTTTGACTAAACATCAGTCCTTCTTGACTTGGTTGCTTTCCTAGTTTTCATTTGTCTGACCAAATCATGTGTGATCATAGAGCTTCAGCTAAAGTAGCTGTCATCAAACCAAGCTTTCATAATGCCGCTAAGTTTTAAGGGCATCGTGGAAGGATTTTTCCTTCTTGGGACTCATACTGTAGTGAACTAGGGATTTTTCACCTACATCCTATGTTGCAATCTAACTCTCAAGCACATGCAGTATCAATTGCATGCTACGGTGAACAGTTTGTGGTGTATGTCGATTGCTTTTTCTTTCACCATACAGACATTAGTTCCAAAATATACTTAACATCTACACAAGAACTTTCTTTTTCACAATATCTCTTTTACAATGAACAATTTCATTTATGAAAAAGAGTTCTTTGCCTAGCTACAGGTTTGTACTCATGCTTCAATCCATTTTCTGTGTATTTACATACATTTAGATCTCATCTCAGTTTAACTGAGGTGACTCAAATGTAAAGATTCTTCTTAACCATCTCATGGTGATCATTTGCTTGTCTTACCCTCTCATGCCCCTACAAAACATGGGAAGATGGTCGTTCGTGTGAGTGAACCAACCTCTTTGGGCCTGTATGATATGCAAAAAATTGCATACCTTATATGTATTTACTCATAACATACATACTATTTCTTTTATCTTCATATAAAATGTAACGCCCCAAATTTTCAATTAAGGCCTAATGATAATTATTGAGGATAATTATCGGATTAAAGTGAAATTAATGTATATTGGTGACAATATTAATTTATATGTCATAATTGATGGAAAATTTAGAGGATGAAATTATTGGCTCTAAGTTGGTGATTAATGGGGAAATTAATTACTAACTAAAAGAAAAGTGAGAAGTGTGAGTAAATGGCTAATGGAATGGTTAGAGTAACTAATTAGTTACTTAACTTTGTGAGAACCAATGGCAAAGGGATACTTGGCAATAAGAGATGATGAGTGTAGGCATTGGAAAAGTAAAAAAGGGGGGCATATTTTATTGATTTTTCTCTCTCTCCTTCCTCTCATTCGGCTGACATGGTATGGGGGGAGGGAGTGTTATCATTTCTTCTTCATCCTCACTTATCTCTCTCACTCTCATCTCTCTCTCTCTCTCGTTGGACACTATTGGAGCAAGAAAGAGGAAGAAGAAAAGCTTGAATAAGGTAAGGAAAATGGCTTCCATTGCTCAAACTTCCTTCTCTAATATTGATCCTTGAATGAAGAGCTTCATTTTGATGGTTGTAATGTGTTCATTGGTGTTAGTTTGTGACCTCAAGAGATTGTGAAAGTTAAAGAATCAAGAAATCTCTTTGGCAAAGTGAAAGAGGTGAGTGTAAACTCCCTTTTGATATATATATATTGTGGTTGTTGGTTGAGCATTGATTTTTCTGGAATTTTCTGCCCTATTTTCAAAAATTAGGGTCTTAGTGATTTTGGCATGTTGTGATCATGGAAATGGTATATTGTGATGTCTTTTGGACAAATGGATTGGTTTGAATCATTAAAAGTAAAGTTTGGGAACTTTGTGTTGGTTTTGGTGTATTGGTCAAAACAGGGCATGTGGTTAGATTGTGAATTTGGTCATTTTGAGGTTACCATTGTGTTCCTTGTGGAAAATTGTATGGGAATATGTTTGGTTAATGATTTTGGAGTCATTGGACATTTTGGTAGAAAAGTTGGAAAATGCTGTCAATGTGAACTCTGTCTGGGCAGTTTATTTGTGTGGACGTTTTGAATGACCAGATGATTTCATAAAATTGTGAAACTTTCCAGTATTAAATTTCACATCCCAAGCTTCAAAATGGACATATATTCTGTGTCATTTCGTTTAGTATTTTGGGAGATATGGTTGTCCAAAGTTTGGGGATGGAAACAGAACTTTGTTCTGGAGTAGTGTTGAGTTTTGGGTGATTCTGTATTTTTGTGATGATTTGAAGTTATGAGCCATATTTTTTCTTGAAAGAGGACTTAAATACCTTTTATTTGGCTTAATAATCACTCCGTTTTGATTTTTCTACAATGAGATATGATTTTTTGAAGTTCAGCCAAGAATCAGGAAATTTCTTGGCCGCGGCCCATGAGTGGCTGGCCGCGGCCCAAACCTTTCTGGCCTGATTCTGGCCACGGCCGACGGGTGGCTGGCCAAGGCCAGTGGCCTTCTGACCATATTTTGGCCGCGGCCAACCCCTGTGTTCCAGCACTTTAAGTTTTTGAAAAGAGATCTTCAACCTATGGTTTCCCAACCTTTTAGGGGTTTTATTAAAGGCATTTGTGGCTTCTTAAGGGTCATTATTGATAACCAAATCTAAGTGTTGAAGAGTCAATTGAGTATTGGAATAGAGAATAATACTTCGTCCTTAATTATGATTTTAGGATTTGATATTTTCCTGGAGCGTAGAAGGCCCGTGCCTGCTCAAGAGCGGAAAGACCAAGGTAGTGACACTTTATCCTATATCATGTGTATTGCATTGCTTGTTTGCATTACTCATTGAATGCAGTAAAAGTGAAGAGAACGTGGCGAAAGCCCGGACTCGATTATAGTGAAAGTGAAGGGGACGTGGCGAAAGCCCGGACTCGAATACAGATAAAGTGAAGGGGACGTGGCAGAAGCCCGACCTCGTATATAGTGAAGACTCGAATACAGATAAAGTGAAGGGGACGTGGCGAAAGCCCGATCTCGAATATTGATTGCTGCATTGTGATATATGTGACTTGCTTTATATATATGCATCATATAAATAAACTGTTGCTACTGGGATTCTCTAGAATCTCATTCTTTCCAAATAACATTTTTAGACAGGGCAAGTGGATCAAAAAGCAAGCAAGTGGCAAAGGACGATTAGAACTGCCAGCGGTAGTCTTAGCTATATATTTTGGTTTTATATTGAACTGGTTATCATTTTGGATAAATGTATACATATTGAATAGAATTGTAGTGGTATAGTTTTGTGTAATCCCCGGTATGGATACTGAGATGGGCAATGATGCCCTGTATAAACCTTTGGATTAATGTTATTATCCCGGGTGAACGTTGGGAATTGTGCTTACTCTGATATTGTATATGTAACAGACCAAACAGGCCATTTGTTTTAATGAATGAAATGAATGGAGTTCTATTTGTACAGGTGTTTTAAAATTTTTTTAATTGTCCCGGATTTCTCATTCGATTATTAAACGCCTTTAAACACTAATCTCGGCCTGATTATCGAAGGGGGTTACATAAAAGAAGTTCAAGACCTTATGTTTTATTTGTGCCCCAAGATTTCCACTAACTCAATGAATATCAAGCTATGGGCTCAGTAAGGGGATCTACCAACATTTCGTCAGCAGGAGGTCATTGAACTATTGCTTTCCCTTTTTGAAAGCATATCTCTCATAGAGATATATCAAATGTATGTTTCGCCTTGCTGTGATACTTATGATCTTTACCATAAGATATTATCATTTGGATCCTCCTATCCACCATTCATTCCCAATTACTCATAGGAACTTCTTTAGCCATATGGCACCTTAAATGATGGTAGAACACGCTCTGTGTTCTAATTCCATGGATAATAGAAACACATTGTGTATTTCTTTTCTCTATTATCATTTGTATCCTTTCAAAGGTATGTTGTTGTCTTGACAACTTAATCCATGGTTATTCTCATAATCTTTTTCATAGCAGGACCAATAATAGCTTCCAAGTCCGACAAAAAACATTTGGCCTTATAAACACCAATGTGTACATTCATATTACCAACCATATTCTTACTATGGGACTCTATCCACTTTTCTATGTTGGATTCCTTGTAGGACCTGCAACCTTTCTAGGTTTATGCCCATGACTTCAGGGGTGTCCATGGGTTTACAGTTTGGCATCCTAAGATGCCTAAGGATCACACTTATACATGTCTTAGGTGGTAAAGACTATATCTTCCATGTGCAATCTTCGTTTAACTTGTTGTTAAAGATATTATTTGTTCAACCTATGATTTTTCAACTTAGAATTTAAGGATTCTGTGATCCTTTATTCCTTTAACTTCCCTTGACACTTATTTCAGCTAAACATATGTCATTTGACAAAGGATGACTTCACAAAGAATCATCTCAAGACTGTTTAACACTCATGTAGTGTTCTTTGATTATCTCGAAGTTGGTGAGGCTTTCACCTTGTGAAACCTCATATGCTACTATATGGGTGATTGTTTCTATGAAGCCCTTACATTGGTTCATGTAAAGTTCATCATCTAATCTCCAAATTTCAACATTGGAAAGTAGTTTTCACATCATCTTGATATAATTTCAAGACTAAGCTTGTTGTTATAGCCAAAATTGGTTGGTCAGAGTTAAAATGCACAACGAGAAATCTTCCCATTATTGTACCCCTTAGCCTCTAAATGTTTTAGGTTTTATGTGCCTCTTTTAGATTTGAGAACCAACTTGTTCCAAATCACCTTTTGGCTAAGTGACAAATCACCCAAATATGTGCTTGGCTAGTTTCAAAAAGAATTCATATCCTCCTGCATTACACTTTGCAATTCTTCTTAGCAGGTCCTTCTAGTGTCTTTCAGACACTTATAGGTAGTTATCATCACCTTCTAAATGATGAAAAGAGCATTCAATCTATTAGGGAATCTATCCCTTTATAGTCATTTGCTGGATGACAATTTACTATGAAGTAGATTTCATAGGATTCTTTTTCTATATATGGGTGAGGTAATCTTCGTATAACTTACCTCTTACCTCTTTTATTGTGAAAATGGTCTCTACCCTCCCACTCGGATCAGTGAACTTAGGAACACTTGGTTATTCCTTGTTACTGTTAACCTCTTGGAGAGATTCAATATGATTAATGCTCATGTCTTGCTAGGAAATTTGAGTTTTATGAACGTTGTGTCCCTCGATTCTCCCTCAGTCACTGAGCTGCCATCATTTTTACTAATGAAGACGTGTCTTGTCAAATTCTTAGGTTATCTCACAAAGAGATACCTTGTATACCTTGGCCCCAATCTTCCATGCTTATAGGAAAAATTATGGATATGAAGTTGCTGACCCTTATAGTCTTCATGAGCTTGGGCCTGTTGTAAGGCATATCCATAATTCACAAGGCAAGGTCATGACTGACTTAGAGGGTATTTGGTTAAGTGTGAAGATAATAACTGTGATTTTACATGCCAACATATGACTTATAGTTTCACTTATGCCATTATTTTCTCAACCATGTCAAGTAAAGGTCTATCTTTCTGTTTCAACAACTTTATTATGTTGAAGGGTTTTAGATATTGATAGTTGCCTAACAATCCCTTTCTTGTACGCAAAGCAACTTGAACTAATCACATGGGTGTTCTTAACAGTTGTTAGTTCAAAAGGTTTTATCCTTTTAATTTAACTAATTCCTGACTAGATTTAGCCATTATCTAATAGTTTCACACTTGCCAAAAATCAAGTAAACATAACTGTATTTCGAGTAAATGTCCATGATATTACTAAAACACCAAGCTCTATATTTTAACCTCATGTTCATTGATTCACAAACGTTATAGTTTGCCAATTGCTGAGGATATCTTCTTAAAATGTTTCCTTGTCTTTCTTGCTAGTTAGAGTAAGTCCTTAACTACTCATAAGGGTATTAATGCTTTGGCATATCCTATTTAGCAAAATCTCTTTTGCTAGTTTGATCATTTCTTTTGATCAATGTGTGCATACGGCAAGAAATGGAATTATTATCCCCAAAAGGAAACATCAAATCCAACAAAGGATTTGAGAGTTACAGTCCTATCGATCTTTAACTAAAGAGCTATCACATATTTGATTTTGTTGGTTGTAATGGCATAGAGTGAATCAGGGTAGTTTATCAATATAGAGTTAACGTGCAAGTTTCAATCCTTTGATTCTTTCTCTTTCTTGCTTTGAATCCGACATGAAGCGATATGCTTCTGTGAAACATCCACTACTCATGTGAATTGTTTCTTCTACATCCCTTAAAGGATTATCAATGTAACCTTTCATCTTTATAGAAACCATTGACCTCCTTTAGATCAAGTTTACCCCATAGGTTTCTTGCCCTTAGGCTTAGAGCATGAATCCTCCTACTCTTTAGTTAAGTTCGTCTGGCTAATGGATCTTAGATTCTTCAGTCTTTCATACTCAAGTTCAATGTAGTGAATCACATTGCTGAAGGTCACAATATGCATATCAGGAGCAGTATTTGCTTTCATATATGCCCACTCACTGGAAGACGTGGCTTACTCCTACTCACTAGGAGACATAGCTTACTCTCACTCACTGGAAGACATCTTGCCATAACATACACTCATTATTTATTAGAAAGAACTTGACATTTTATTTGTCTCAACTTCTTAGTTTTGACATTTGCCTCAAGCATTGCCTAAACGACATTTGAGGACTTATTACAATATGTTAAAACTTAACTTAGTTTTAACCTTATAGAAGAAGATAATCAATTTTGCTATCTTCCAACACTAGCCACACTGCTTGGATAAGGTTATGTTGCACGTACCATCATAAATCTGAGCAAGCTTGTTTTTTATATGCTTGATAGCATAAACTTTCTGTATCTTTCAGTTATTTCAGCCTCTAAATGCTGAAAACTAGTTGGTAGGATGTCCCTGACATCTCATTCTTCCTGAATGCAAGAGATTTGGGAGTTTTTAACACAATAGATATCTCTATTGAGCTTGTCTTTATAAGCTTAGTAAAATAGACTTGGTCATAATTGGTGTCTTTGGAATTGTTGTTGAACGAACTACAAGTCCATGGCTTTTATTTGATCTTAAAACATCATTTTTAGTGATCAAATTGTGAGTCAAATGGCGATGGTGATAAGTGACCCGCCAACTTCTTTCCTTCATTTCTCCCTCATCTGAACTCTGTTTGACGCGTTCTAAGTGTCTTTGGAATTGTTTCTTCAAGCTCTATACATCTATGGTCTTACCTTAGGCAAAAACACTTAGTTTCAAATCCCCAATTTTTCTCGATGTCAACAGCACTCTGTATCATGACTTGGATGTGTATCCTCTAGGTTTTAAGAGCTCTCTTACCTTGTGAGGGTTAAAGTTTCTTGTTTTTGATTCCACATAGGTTTAAAAAAACCTTTAATAAGATTGAAGAAGTGAGGAGAAGAAGAAGAATGAATATGAACATGTATAACACATGAAATCAAGAACCTAGTACTTTGCATGCACAAATAGAAGCATTAAAGAGGCTTAAACTTGTATAAAACCAAGAACAAAGCAAGCTTCAAACATATTCAAGCAAGTTTATGAGAATTATATTTTCATGTGCTCAACTTACATGCACAAACGAACATGAAGAAAGGACAAGAAAACACAATTTTTTTTCTTTGGCAACAGACTTCAACACTTCATGTTGAAATAAACAATCGCTCATGTAAATAGGAGGAGATAACTCAAAAACTTTAGCCAACATATCAATGTATATATGTGTGCATGCAAGAAACATGTGCATAAATTAATTATGATAATGCTTTTACCATGTATATGTACATTAAAAAAATTGTACAGACGCATATGGACGCAGTGAAAACTAAAAAATGATGAAGAAGAGCCATCATGCATCATACAGGCTCAAGCATGAGTACTATATATTCATACATATTTACAAAAATTGCTTTAAGTAAATTAAAGCAAATAGCACAGCGGATCAAAAAAATGTGATGAAGATATAAAAAAATTATATCATTTAGTTATTCACAAAGAATAATCATAGCCTCAAGGATCAATTAGCTCTGATGCCAATGGAGGTAAAATAATAAGAGAGGATATACTAGCGTCCCGGGATGATTCCAAGTTTGGATTCGGGTCAAAACTTTAAAGCTCCATAACTCGATCATAATAGTGCCCACACAATTATTAGACTACTAGAGCCTAATTAGGATTGGCACAGCAGATCACCAGAATAAGAAAGATGGTAGGAGAGAAGAGAGATTGCTAGATAGTTCAATGGCAGGGGTGAGAAATAACTGAAGGAGGTACCTCCTATTTATAGTGGTTTAGGGTGGCCACTAATTAGGAAATGATGTCCACCCTTCTTGCCTTCCAATTTAGTAATCAAGAGAATTAATTCTTAATTAATTTCCTGAATTATGATGACTTGTTTCTCAATTAACAATATCATAAAGAATACTAACTTATTTTCCAATCCATAATTAATACTAATTTGATTCTTATTTGATTAGTCCATCCAAACATAATGTAAATCTTGGCTGCAATCGGTCTGTATTTCACTCAATAATGATGCTCTTCAATATATGATGAAAGGCATTATTATTTTAATTAATGTCATCTGGCATAAGAAGAACATTGCAGTGCATGATAGGAAAATCTCAGCACTTCATCAGGAGGTTATTAAAGAAATCCTTGGCTCTATTAGTTTTTCATATATGGTCTTCAAATCTAGAGGCACCAGCTATATGCTCATACTCCTAATCGAAAAGATTTCCCTTTGCCTCAAGACTCAATCAAATTATAATGTTGGTCATTGGTAGTGTCTAAACGGAAGATAAATAGAAGCACATCATTTGTGATCATAATCTACCTAAATGGTTCGATTTTGCTCAGGCTTATTTATGGTCAGAAATATGCAAAATGTTCATTGCACTTTGCCTCAGAGGAGTACTACTAACTTGGATCAAAGCTTTTGGATCATCCAACATGCTTCCTCAAATGTCCTTGTAAATAATTTGCATTGGGAAAAAATTTTACAAGAGAATTAGCCTTGGTGGTTAGCAGGATCATCACTGTGGATAGACATTTAGTTCGCTGCTCAAGATATTCAGAGGGATAGAATTATGTAGTGTCAAATTGTCCTTTTTGCATCAATTTGCTTATTGATGTAATTCATAACAAAAAGAGCAAGAAGATGACAGGCTTACCCCTTCTAAGCCTAAAAGATCTGTTGTTGGATGGGAAAGAGATAAAGGCCCTATGAGATCTTGCTTTTCGTCTGGCATTTCTACCTATAAGATTCTATATTGCTGTGTAATGCACAACAATAGAATAGGCTCTCCAGCTTATCTTCTAAAGCGAGTAGTTGCATTCATCCCTTAGCAGTTGATGTCATACCCTGAATTTTAAGAGTTGAGGCTAGAGAATAAGCCCGGATTAAGTGGACTGATAAGCCCCGGTTTAGCAAGATCCCAAGTTTCAATTAAGGGATTATGACTTTAAAAGTGGGTGTGATTATTTATAGATAACCACTTTTGGAGAAGATGATATGCTTTGTGATTCAAGTATGTTATGAGCAGTGCCAAAGCCCTGTATTTAAGTTCAATTGTGGATTAACATCTAAATTGACTTAAATTATAGGGATGGCGGATATTCTGGTATAATGGAATGATATAATGTGTTTGGTGGTGATTCAGGAGGAATTTCCATAATCAGGGCCAAAATGGTAAAGTTACCGGCCAATTGATCAGTTGTCGAAGAGGAAACTCATTGGTAACTGAAGATTAACGGTTGTGATTGATTTGTGTAGAGGTCAAAGGGTGGAATCCCATGTACATATGTGTATGTGAGCTCATGGGAGGTGTGTTGAGATAGTGACAGGTGCCATGAGGTGAGCCCTTGGATCAAGTCAAAGTTTCAAAAGCTCTTCGCTCTCTCCTCTCTTTCTCCAAGTCGATTAAGGCTTTGTGGGAGCCAAAAATCTAAGCTCATTCTCTCTCTCTTCCATGCTTCTATGGCGCCAAGCTTGGGGAAGGAAAGAGAAATGGAAAAGGTAAGATTTGGTTAGCTTAGTGTCATCTTTAGCTCAAACACTCTTCTATAAAGTTGTTCATAGTGATGAGAGCTTCATCGCTATAGTTTTAGAGTTTTGAAAGAAGGTGTTTTGAGAGCTTAAGGAAAGTTGAAAGATGAATAATCAAGGTTTGGTTTGGGAAAGAGGAAGAGATAAGTATTTGTACCCTTTTGATCAAAGTTTTGTGATTTTTAGATAAGTTTTGGGATTTGTGGAATTGTGCCATGGTTTTGTGTAACATGTAATTGGGAGAATTGCATGTTGTATTGTGGTTAAAATGGTGTTATAGTGTGTTTTGATGCCATTAGAATTGATTTGAGTCATTGGGAGTAAAAGTTGTGGAATTTGGCAATGTGTGTGTAGAGTGTGACCAAAGGGGAAAAATGTTATTGTAATGTGAATTTGGGTGTTTTGAGGTTTCCAATGTGTTCCTTGTGTGAAATTATGTAGGAATAGCTGTGTTAAAGTTTTAGGACCACTGGAAAACATATTGGTTGAGTTGGGAAAATTCTAATATCTGCTACTTTCTGGCTTCTGATAGAGCTTCACTCGAGCGAATAGGGGTATCACTCAAGTGCAGCATTATATTTTCCCTTTTTACTTCAGTTTTGGTTGCACTTGTTCATGGAAGAAGCAAGAGTGAACTTCCTCACCTGTGAGTGATGTGGGTTATCACTCGATTGAAGGTGGTCTCACTGGAGTGATCATGTGCGTCTGCACTACGAACCGCTTCTCTGGTTGTCACTCATAGTTGGTTTGGCAAGAGTGTGAGCTAGCATTCACAAGTGTTGTGCCATCACTTGAGTGATAGAGCTAGTCTCTAGTGCACTTCTGGCTTTGGGTTTTCTGTTGCTCTCGGGTGGTCACTTCTTGAGCCTCACTCGGTGGAACTAGGGTAAGTGTGAGACCATCACTCGAGTGTGCATCCATCACTCGAGTTATGAAGCTAAAAATGAGATTGTGAGATTTCAAAAGAGATCTTTGGTTAAGTTTCTCCCAACCCTTTAGACATGTGTTTAGGCTTTAAGTGGCCACCTAAAGGTCATAAATGATAACCAACTTAAGTATTTGAAAGTTAAGGAATTGGAAAAGGGATTAATGATTTGTCCTTATTTTGGTTATAGGGTTTGGTGTTCGCCCTAATCGTAAGCAGCCAGAGCTGGAGCTTTTGTGGAAGAACCAAAGTAGGAAACATATCTCTCCTGAATGTATTTGATATTTGTATTAGTGTGTTGGTGCATGTATTTGCTTTGCATGATTATGTGTAATTTGAAGTTATGTTTCAATTTATGCTATGGCCATCAGTATGTGGTTTGAAGCATTGAGCTTACAAATTTGTCATTGTGTGAGCATGAGTTATGTGATGTAAGCATGTCATGTATTAAACTTTTATCGTACAAGCATATTGGTATTGTTTACCTACTGAGATTTTCTTGAATCTCACCCTTCCCCACTAACCTTTTAGACAGGGTAGTAGATTGAGGATAGAGCAAGCAGTCAAAGGCGATGAGGACTCTTTCGAGTTGTCATTCTAGTTGTTGGTTATCATAGTTGGGAGTATTATGTAATTGGATTTAGATGTGTATATGTGGATGAGTATTGGATTTGGTATTTGTAAATAACTTTGTGTAATCCTCGTATGAGAAATTGTATTGGGCGAATATGCCCTGTAAGGCTTTGATTAATATATGGAACCCAGGATTGGTTGGGAATTACATTGCGAACTCTGATATATTTAAATGTGATTTATCTTCGTGTAGTAATTGTATTCGGAATGTGAATGTGAGACTAGATTATAAATGATTTCGAAAAGTATTTATGAAAACCCCGTCTAGTAGATGGGTTTGTAAAATGTTATTTGATTGTTATTGGTCTCTATTTCACTTTAATTGTGTAATCTGAATATTAATTATGGTAGGGGGTTACATTTTAGGTATCAGAGCTTCAATTCTTGGTAAAGATAGAATTTGCTAGGATAGTGGTAGTAATTGATGCCTTAAGTCATAGAGAATGATGTTGTTTGTTTATGGTATACACATTAAGGTCCCAGTTGTTTGTGGATATATGAGTTTAAGGGAATGTGTGTATACATTATTTGTGTTAGGGTGTGATAAATCAGTGTGGTTCGCCTGAGAATTTGATGTGTAGAATCAGAGGTGGAGGTAATCAGACCCATCATCTGATTTGGGAAAGGAGGAAAATGATTTCTTAGGTTGTGTGATATTAAGATTCTAGGTTCATCATGAGATCAACCTTGACGTTGGGTGAGAAACCCTAGGTGGTGTGACATTATTGATGATGTCATACTGGATTTATGTGTTCGAGACCCTAAGACTTAGGGGACTAGTGTGCCTTAGGCTGGCAGAAATATTTGAACTTATGTTGGAATTGATGATGCTCCATAGAAATAAGGAAGTGATTTCCCGGTTCAATCTCAGAAAATGTTAATTGGCTATAAAATCTTATTCAATAGAATATGGAGCTGGAGCTGGAGCAGAAACAGGATTGCAAACAGAAAGAACAGATGTTGTGGTTTTGGTTGAATATTGACTTGGGACCAGTATCAACAAAGGGAAAAGAGGGGAAAGGGAAGAACTTAGCTCAACCGACTAAACCCTGAAAGCACAAACTCTAGAGCTTGGACAAAGTTGGAGACTTTGTGTGCCCTGATTGATGAGCTCTAAATAGATTGTTCAGAGGGGGGACACTTTCTTCTATAAAAAGGGAGGCAAGGCCACGTCTTGTAGATTGACCCTGGGGTAGCTCAAAGTCAAATATGATCTATCTATATAAAGATAAAGACTTTAATCTTTTTGAATAAAGTAAGCTTTCCATTGACCCTTTTGAGCTGTCGTTAAAGTTATTTTAAAATGCGATTATATGTCAACGGGGGAGAGAAGTTTCGTAGAGTTTAGGGAATATAGCAAGATATCTTCAAAAGATAGAAAGAAATCTGTTCCAGCACCAAGAACAAAACAAGAGTAGAGAATTCTATACTTTTCCTTCTATGCTCATGGCAATTTCTATTATTGATAGGAACTTTGGCTTCATTTTCTTTAGCAGCTTTAACCCGAGTAGCACTTCAATCACTTATTGCAAACAGGTCTTCGAGAACCTACAAGAATAAGAAAAGAGGATGATTTAGCTCTAATTGCTCAAGCAAGTATAGTTGCCTAGCACATTTAGCTATTCTAGCTACATTTTAGACTATTGCAATAGATTCCATTTCTTCACCGCTAGAAGTGGATTCCATGGCAAAATATTGCCTTTGCTCTTAGGAGTCTCTGGCCTTAAAAGGTCTCTTCTCCTTAATACTTGGGGTTCAGCCTTCTTTATTTGGTTTTTTCCTTCCGTATGCATGTGGGATTTGCCTTTCACCCAAGCCTATGAATGCAGAGATAAGTGATCCAGCTATGAAATGACCTTTTTGTATTTTCCTGATATGCCTATTCATCCTTCTTTGCTGAGTGTAGTTCTAGGGTATACTACTTTCCCAGATAGGTAAGTAAGGCTAGTCAACTCATTGCAAGCTAGTCTTTGTATGCGCAATCTCTCTTGTTTGAGAATATGCTCCTCTCAGGTGGGATTGTCTTTTGAAGATTGGAAAGTAGTCAGTCTGAACTTTCTTATCACGAAGACGCATTAAGACTTGCTGCTTTTGTTCTTGCAATTAGGGTAAGATAGTGTAAGCCCTTCTATTAGCACTTTACTTGACTTAATAGATGCATTAATGGCGTGTTGACTACCCAACTCATCCATTATAGGCTTATATGCTCATACAGCTGCTAAATGTCAAGTGATTCTCCCTGGAAGAACATACTTTGTTACAACAAAGGCTTGCTGACCCACGCATCTGAGAAGGAAGATCTAGTAATTATTGTAAAGGAAGAACTTAGAACAAAAGATGCATCCTTCTTGCATCAATTTTCTTTCTTTTTTTTTTGGTGAAATAGGGAAAACCCCTATCAATCATTCAGAAACACAACATCACGTGGGTATTCAGTCCCCACTTGGTCTGCAAATAATACATCTAACACCTCATCAGGAGCCTCAAGAAAAGACACAGAATTACAATCACTACGCAAACTCAAATCAGCAAGTCTGTTGGCTACTTGGTTCCCTTCATGAAAGTTATAAGTCACACAAATCCTCCAATCACCTTGCAAAACCTTAGCTATCCTCATCTGTAATAAATCCTTGCCTTCACCACCATCACTTAATGCAAGTAATATAGTCATTACTGCCTATCAATCCTCCTCAATGACTAGCTGCCTGACACCCATCTCCTTAGCAGTTCTCAAACCCCATAGTGCCCCCCACATCTTTGCACAAAAAGCACTACATATTCCAAGTTTCACAGCATACCTCTTTTTCCAATTCCCTTGCTAGTCCCTTATTACCCTACCACACCCTGCTAGACTAGACTCACCTTTAGCAGCACCATCAAAATTAAGCTTCAACCACTCAGTAGGAGGGGCCAGCCAACTAATATTCACTGACTTCCTCTTTCCTCCCAGCGGCTCAGATGACCCAACCTGTAAATAATAAAGTCAGGATTTTTCAGCATTTCAAACCTTTCCTCAAAGAGCATTTTATTCCTCCACTGCCATTGCCACCGCCACCGCCACCAAACAACCACCCCAAAAATCTTAGCCCATACACTATCTTAAGCCAGATTTTTCAAAATCTAGTCCTTGAGTTGCTTATTAAAGAAATCTCCCCCCACCTTAGAACCCTCCACATCTCTCCAAACATCCCTTGTATACCTACAGTCCCTTACCGCATGTAGTAAGCTCTCCTTTTCTCCATGGCAGCAACTACAGCTAGTACAACCACAAGTGTATTTGAACTTTACGTGTCCCTTTCCAGAGCCAAATCTTTTTCCAGTCAACTTCAGAACACACTCCATCCTTTTTTTAACCCTTTTATACATATCAACAACATTAAATTTACTCCCACTCCCCCTTACCATCTCAAGTTATCATTCCCAAGATTAGTACAAGGAGTAGGTACATCTCTTAATTTCAACAAATCTTACTTACCAAGGTAATCTTTCTGAGAAATAAATTCCCACTCACCTCTTTCATTGATCATATCACTTACCTTACATCCAACAAGTCTTCCACCTGGTTTCCTTATCTCTTTCTAAAATAGTGTTGCATCATCAGACATCCATAGATCATTCTAGAAGTTGATCTTGTTGCCATCTCTGCAGTCCCAAGCCACCTGCTCAACTATATTCCCCTATACACCTGCTAGACTCTTCCACAAACATGAATATGATTCCTTTGTAATACACTCTTTAAATAGGTCCGCTTCCCTTCCATACTTCTCCCTCAATATAACCAAAACTAGACCTTCTCGCTTGGCTAACACATTCCAAGCAAATTTGCTAATTAAAGCTTTATTCATAACTTCAATATCCCTCAATCCATAACCCCCCTTCTCCTTAGCTGAGCACAAGGTATTCCATTTCAGGGCATGGATCTTTCTTTGATCCACCGAGGAGCCTCAAATAAAATCCCTTTAAATTTTCTCTATCTCTTTACAAACCCTTACTGGAATAATCACATGTTGCATTGAGAAAATAGCCATTTGAGAAGTTACAGATTGCATTAGAGTCAACCGACCTGCCAAGGACGGACTTTACTTTTTCCAACTGCTAAGCTTTGACTGGACTTTGCTAATTAGGAATTGAAATTTGTTCTTTGTGACTTGGCCATTTGTAATATAAGCACCCAAATACCTTCCAAGTTTCTCTTTCCTTTGGAAACCTTAAACTGTACATAACTCCTCTTGTTTCCTTCTATCTATATTCTTAGAGAAGAATATACTAGTTTTTTTGTTCACTTTTTGTCCCGATTTTTCCCAAAATAATCAAGGCAATCCATCACATTACATAACTGCCCTATATTAGCCTCACAGAATAATATCAAGTCATCTGTGAACCTTAAGAGGGATACAGGCACTCTTCTTCTTCCAAACCTTAGCGGGTTCCACAACTTACCACCTATTGCATCCGCCAACATATGTGACAACTTTTCCATACCCAACACAAATAGATAAGGAGAAAGTGGATCCCCCTGCCTTATTCCCCTAGAAGGTCTAAACCACTCACCTCTCTCTCCATTCCACAATATCAACATACTTACGGTGGTTATACACCACTTAATTAACCTCAACAAATTATTATGCACCCCAATCTCAGCAAGGACCTCCAAATAAAAAACTCCAACTCATACGATCATACACCTTTTCCAAGTCAATCTTGATGGCCAAAAACCCCTTCCCCCCTTCATCCTATTCATAATATGTGCATCTTCTTTGGCAATAACTATGTTATCATGGATACTTCTCCCCGGTATAAAAATGGCCTGATATGGCGATACAAGTTTATCCATTAAGCCCCTCAGTCTTCGCACCACAATCTTTGTAATTCCTTTATACAACACATTACAAAGAGCAATGGGCCTAAAGTTGTTAGAACCGGCTGATACCCAAAAGGGGGGGTGAATTGGGTGTAAGATAAAAATCTTAAGAACTTTGAAAATCCTTTTGCATCTTAGAGGAAGCAATAAATATGAAAGTAATGAATTATAAATCAACATTTAATATATGCTGGAAATATAAGAGTTTAAGGAAGAGAGTATGCAAACTGTGATTTATCTTGGTTCGGTCCAATCTGCGATAGCCTACGTCCAGTTCCCAGGCTCCTCCTGAGATTTTCAAATCCACTATCTCCTTGTTTAATCCAAGCACAAGAAAAGCATTTAAAACCCACAAGTTTAGCCAGGCACTTGCGAAGCCTTTTAAAAATCTCTCACTGAGTTACTCTCCCTTATACACCGTAAGGTTACAACTGAGTGACTCTCCCTTACACACCATGTAAGGATAAAACTTTGATGATGAAAGATTACAATCAATCTTCTCTCTCAGAAGTGAATAGATGAAAAATGAAGCACAATACAATCAATCACTCTCTCAAATACACATAATATAGAAAACAGATAAGAACAGAGAGTGTTTAGGTCGAGATGGATAGCTTATGATATGAGCATGTTTGTGTCATTGTGTTCTCGTTGTTGTTATTGTTGCTCTCTGCTTGAATCTCCTATATTTATAGTTGAGTAGGATATGACCGTTGTGAGTATTTCAACTTATCCGTTGAGTCGCGTTGCTTCGTTGGTCTGTTGCTTGAATTTGAAAACTAGCCGTTATGAACATTGACGCTCCGCTTCCATAAAGTCAACTTTTGTCTCTTCGTATAATCTCTTCATTGTATTCCTGGAGAAACACATTAAACACTAATACAATGAAGTGTTAGAATGATTGGAAATAAGAAGAATAAGTTAAATAAAATTTCCATGATTTTCAGAATCTTCGGATACGTTGTTGGTCGCGTTACTCGAGTGGTTACTCGAGTAATCCCTTAAGTAATAGTTCAAATAAATTTATAGATTACTCGAGTGCTCCCTCGAGTAATGTTGTCCAAATCTTTGCCGAGAGTAATTCCAACTTTATTACTCGAGTGATCCCTCAAGTAATTCCTTTCAAAATCTAGCCGAGAGCATTTCCATCTTCATTACTCAAGTGATCCCTTGAGTAAGCTCTCAAATAAGTTTACAGATTACTCAAGTGCTCCCTCGAGTGAAGCCTTTTCACATCTGATTACTCGAGTAGTCCCTCGAGTAAAGTTTGCATTTCTTGGCCGAGAGCTACTAGATGATATTCTCTCTGGTTACTCGAGTGATCCCTAGAGTAAGCTCTTAAATAACTTTTCAGATTACTCGAGTGATCCCTTAAGTAATATCATTCAAATCTTGGCCGAGAGCATTTCCAACAGCATTACTCGAGTGCTCACTCGAGTAAGCTTCCAAATAAAACTGCAGATTACTTAAGTAAGCCCTTCAAGTGAATTCTTGATTTTAATTTGAAACATGGTAAATTATATATCATCGGAAAGCCCTCATCATCTACATTTCAATGCAACAAGAATCACCTCCAAACTCATTTTGTATAGAAAGTTATGATCACAAGAATATCTTCTGCATTTAAACAAAGTCTGAAATCATGAGCATCAACTTTCAGAAGGCATAGCTCTTAGTATATAACTTGAAATATATCAAATTATATGTCCATAGAAATCTATTTAAGTCTACTTTCATATGGCACCTATTTCATCTCAATCCGATATGGCTTTTGAGAGTTATGTCCAAAATACCAAACCTTGTTCTGGTAAAAGATGCTGATTCATGTGTCAACTTCAACAGATCATATCTCTCTCAAATGAACTCTTTTGAATGTGATCTGGGTGTCCATAGTTCGTGTTGGGAGTCTAGTTTGATATGCCACTAGTTTTAGATCAATCCGACGTATGGTTAGAGAGATATGCCTAAAATACCAAACCTCTATCCTGCCGCGCTAAAACAGAGTATCATTACTCGATTGGTCACTCGAGTAATCTTCAAGTAACTCTGCAAATTACTCGAGTAGCCACTCGAGTAATCACCTCCAAAATGTGGCAGTGCCATATTACTCGAGTGATTACTCTAGTAATCATCCCTGGAGGTACCATAACTTCCGTATACATCATTTTAGCTTCGTATTGACCTATTCTAACCTCCGATATCACTTCTAAGAGCTTGAATCTTGATATTCTCATTTGATCTTACAAGTTCTTCTTTCTTCCATATTTCTTATTCTTTCTTCAATCTCTTTCTTCTTGTTTTGCCATTTGATGATCATTCTTCATAACCCAACTAGATATCTTCTTGAATTGATAATCATTCTTCATAACCTAATTAGATGTCTTCTTGAATATCTTCAATCTTCTTCAATCTTTGCTTGATATTCCCATTAATTCTTGCAATGCCTTCTTTCTTCAATCCCTTGCCTCTTGACTTTCTTCTTGATGATCATTCTCCACATATAAGGCATTATAACATCAATCCACCATTGGGTTTATGACTAATCTACAAGATATACAACATTAAATATAGTAGTTAGTCAATGTAGAAGATAAGTATATTATACAAACTTTTTGCTCATATTTGACATCATCAAAACTATTCATATCTAACAAAAGTGAGTCACCAATTCTGGGCTATCCAACTTTGGGACCATGAAAGTAACGTCTTATTAATCTCTTCAACCTTCTCTGAGTTCGCCCACACATCCTCCACATACCTACATACACTTCCACCCACAATCTCCCAATTATGTTGATAAAAATAGCCAGAAACCCATCATCACCGGGGGTCTTAAACCCACCTATGTTGAAAAAAGCACCCTGAATTTCAGTTTTTTGCAGAGGTCTCCCCAACTTTCTCAACTCCTCCTCATCCACTTGACCCCACCTTTGCTTCGTATAATACCATTCTCTACTGACTTCCTCTTCCTCAAATAATTGCTTGTAGAAAACAATAATTAACCTAATTAAGTCACTCGCATCTGTTACCCATGGTCCTCTATTATTTTTTAGCATAACTATCTTATTCCTCCTCCTCTTAACAATAGTTTTCATGTGATAATACTTCATATTTCGATCACCATGCTCTATCCACCTTCCTCTTGATTTTTGGTACCAAAGCACCTCTTCTTGATGTAAAGTTCCAGTCAGCTCTAGCTGCAACTGCCTCTCTTCCTCTACTAATCTTTCATCCTCCTCCCACTCTATCATTTATTATATTCGATAAATTTTCCTATTCAACTCCTTCTTCCTCTCCTCCACTCTCCTAAAAACCTCCTTGTTCCACACCTTCCAGCTTCCCTGCAATCTCCTTAGATTCCTTGGAATTTCCACCAATACATTCCAATTGCTTCTTAACATCTCCTTGAACTTATCATGTAATAACCAAGCTGCCTCAAAACGAAAAGGTCTTCTCCTAGTAAAGTTCCTCTCAGGACTTGTATATATTAACAATGGGTGATGATCCGAACAATACTGAGTACTAACCCTTACAGAAGCATCTGGAAACTGTCTTTGCCACTGCATATTGCAAAAATAGTGATCGAGTCTCCTATAGATGCGCTTATACCCCCTTCACTCAGGACCCTTCCAAGTAAAAGTTGGCCCCTTCATATCCATATCAAACACAACCTACTCTTCAATAATCCCATGGAATTGATTACATTTCTGAACATTTACTCTAGCTCCTTCTTTTTGCTCCCTTGGATCAGCAATTTCATTAAAATCGCCTGCTAGATACCACCTCCTACTCATTTGCTCTGCAATATTCTTGATGTTTAGCCATAACGATTCCCTTCTTTCCTCTTGCAGTCACGCATATACAGCAGTAAAGTACCATTCCTCTGCTGTCCCTACCCCAAAATAGCAATGAATAAACTATTCATTTCTCTCCACAACTTCAACTCAAGGTTCTCCTTCTTCCATAATAGCCAGATGCCTCCAATAAATCCCCTTGCATCAACTATCTCCAAAAATGCAAAACCAAACTTCTTAATTAACCTTCTCACCTTAACACCATTCACTCTAGGCTCAAGAAGCACCACCATATCAGCTTTGAACTCACTGTTCATATTCCTTAAACAAGCTGCAAAACCCTTTTTGACGGCCCCCTACAATTCCACACAATTATCTTCATTACAAACCAGCAAACTAGACCTTCTCGGCCATCCTATGACCCCCCACCTGGTTCAAACTACCATGGCTACTCCTATCCTCTCCACCTATTACCTCCCTTGTCTTAACAGTGTCTACCACCATCCTAACAGAATCTCCCTGCTCAAACTTATCCATACTTACATTATGTTTCCACACAAACCCCTTCCTTCCTACATCTTCCACCTCCTCACCTCGACCCTTACCCTTTCCACTACTAGAGCCTGCTGGTATCTCCTTTATACCCCTCCTTATAACCTCCTTCCCACCTTAGGCCGAGATTAAATTCGTAAACATGTAATTAAGTTGGAATTAGAGACCATGTTTTAAATTGGGACTTATTAAAGTAATCTTTTGCTCAAAATCGGATTTGCAAAAACTTTTTCAAAACTTATTCACAGTGGTCTCATATTCACAATACAAAACAATAATGGCCTGTACAAGTGGATTCCATTTACAAATATTAGAGTGCAAAGTAAATTCCCGACTTACTCGGGTTCCATTCATTAAATAAGGGTTTACACAAAGGCACAAAGCCCATAATTCATACCCTTCACTTGGGGGATTACACAAAATCCAATATATACAATTGTTTCTACTAAAAATATCCAAATGATATACAATGATAACCATTAACCAAAAAGGAACTCCTAACACAAAGCTCTACCCGCTCTTCATTACCTGCTTGCCTTTTAATCCTTCAGCCCTGTCTAAAATATTTAATTTTGGGAGAGTGAGATTCTAAAGAATCCCCGTAGTGTCAAATCACTCATAATATACATAACAATAAGTCATGAAAGCAAATCATTATCCACATAAGCAACTACAACGGTAGTTCAACGGCAATGGTTAGTATGACACATGTCATCCCTTACGATTGCTCACGCTGCATTGCACAACACAATCCATACAATATATTTCACCACAATTGGGATTCATATAAAGCATTTCATAACGCAAGCTATACAGGCAAGATACAAACACAGCCCACGGCTGGATTCACAAACGCCGCCCCACGGGTCGGATTTACAAAGATCCATGTCGATTACGACAGTAGTTCAACGGCCGACCTAGAGATGACCAGCGTCAATCCCTATACGGCTCATGCTGAAGTGCTCACGCCGTAATGGACCATGGCACACAGTTCACAAAGTTCAATGATAAGTTATGCATACCAAAACATCATACACAATATGAGAGAAGAGTCACTACCTTGATCCTTCCGGACGTTCCCTGGCACTGGTCTCTCCCGCGTCGAGCAAATATCGTATCCTAGAATCATAATTAGGGACGAAGAGTCAATTCTCTATTCCAATTCTCAATGACTTCTTAACACTTAATTTGGTTATCATTATTACTCTTTTAGTACTCAAGAATACCTCTAACAATAACCCTAAGGGGTTAGAAGAACTATCCAAAGATCCCCCTTTTTGAATCTCCAAACTGACATTTTTTACTACGACACTCGAGTGAAGATGACCTCACTCGAGTGAGATTATACAGATACTCGAGTAAAGAAGGCCTCACTCGAGTGATTGTACAGTATGCACTCGGGTATTAGAGAGTTAAGGATAGCGAGTGAACACTCGAGAGCACAAGGACTTTTAGAGACCACAACACTCGAGCACACTGGACCTCATCCGAGTGAAGGCTAAATGCCTCACTCGAGCACCTGAGAGTGAAGTCCAGAAAGTGAGAACCTGAGAGCACAAGAGAAATGACAGTAGCCCAGATGGCTCACTGCACTCGAGCACAACATAGCTCACTTGAGTGAATACCCTATACCCGCGAGTGACAACCCGAGAGGTAAGACTTTGGTGTCAAATACACCAGTACTAGAGTGAACTTACCCTCACTCGAGTGATGTTCATCCCTCACTTGCAAGTGAGGCAATACTTGCCCTTGACTACGGAAGTGCAACAAGAACACAAAGCCCAGAAAAGCAATTTGCACCTCTGACTCGAGTGGAACCCATCACCACTCGAGGGTCTTTCATCATGCACTCGAGTGATGCCCCTATCACTCGAGTGATGCAGATAAAACTAGAAAACGTAGAAAATAGAGGCATTTCCCCAACACTTGCCCAATTGATCCCAATGGACGCAATACTTTACCTAAAGCTACTCCCACAGAAAAACACCCAATAAACTCAATGGGATCCTCAGAATTATCAAAATCCTACTCCATTATTATGCTTTGGGTTTTGGGCAACTAAATCAACAAAATACCAATCTCATCCAAACATCACATTTCAATCGCCAATCAATCTATCTATCCTAAACTCATTCCAAGATACCATTCTCATGCCAAAAACATACCAAATGAACAGTGGCACTCATTTTCAGATACAAGCCAAAATTTCCAGAAATTACAAACTACTTCAAATGGCATGAAACATAGATAGATAGATTGGTTTCACATACTTATTCAACCTCTCAAAAAACACTCTTTGATTCTCCAACAACTAGATTTTCGTGTGATCACAAACCACAACCAATGGACAAGCTACAACCATCAAAACGAAGCTTATCACTCATAGAACAACTTTAATGAATGATGTTTGAGCAATGAAGGTCATTTACTTACCCAAATCACAAGCTTTATCTTTCTCTCTCTTAGCCAACCATATAGGACGAATTGGAGAGAGAGAAAATGAGAGAGAGATGGAGCGTGGAGGTGAAGCAAATGATGATACTCCCCCTAGCCTTGTTGCAGCCGAAAGAGAGGAGAGAACAAGAGAGAAAAACATTTAAAATTCCCTTGTTGACTTCCTCACACATATACTCTCTCATACCCACTTTTGCCACATGTCCTCTTCCTATTGGCTCTCACAAAGGTAAACACCCAATTAGCCACTTAATCCCTCCATTAGCCATTTTAATTACATATATCATTTTCTCTTAGCTAGTAATTAATTTCTCCCTTAATTACCAGCTTATGGCCAAAAGTTCCATTCTTCCAATTTTTCACTAATTATGACATATTAATTAATATTGTCATAAAACATATTATTATTCCTATTAAATGCATAATTATCCACAATAATCATGATTAGCCCATAATTAAAAATTGGGATATTACACTCTTTTCACTACTTTTTAATGAACTCCCCTTAAGAATAGGCCCCCTTCCTATCCCCATATGAGTTCTACCATTAACCCTTTATGATGGTACCTTACTAGTAAGTTCCATCAAAGGCGTCCCCTGCTTCACAACATTTGACCTACTGCCAAGTGCAGTAAATCTGTTGTTTTCTGTCCTCTCCTCCACATAAATCTTACCCCTCCTTTGACACCATGGCTTTTGAACAATCTTCCATGGACTCTCCTGAATAGCTTCCACTACATCTCCTCTGTCCACACTAGCAGTTACGTTCTCCCCTACAGTACTAGATTCCTTTTCCTTTTGCCTCTTTAAAAACTCCCCACAATGTTCCCTAACATGACCAACTCTCCCATAATGCAAACATAACAGATTTATATACTCATATTCAACTAATTGAATTATGCCATCAATACTAAATTGAGGAATTAAAGGCTTAGACAGATCCAATTCAACATATAATCTAGCAAACTTACCCCTCCCTCTTTGGGCAGTAGGAACATCCACCTTAATAGCCTTCCCTCACACATTCCCCAAATTAAACAGGAATTTCTTATCATAATGAGTAGCTGGTAAATCAGGAAGTTTTGCCCAAGCCATAACACGATCCACCACCTCAGTCTTTGGATTGATGTCAGCTCTCCATCTTATCACACTCAAATAGCAGCCAGCTACCACTATGGTCCACCAGTCAATGCCCTGTCATAGTCCTCATGACTCCTAAACTTGACAAGATAAAAATCATTTGGGAGATCAAAAACGCGTATCTCCCTTGCTCTGGCCCCCAATTGTCTAAACTTTTTCTGAAGAAAATCATAATTAGGCATAGCACCTTTTAGTTTCATAATCAACGTATTTCTAAAAGGCTTCAACATCCTTTCTTTCTCAACATCATCCAAAACAACCTTTGGACACAAGGGATCACTCAAATCCACCAAAATTCCCTTAGTTGGCTCCTCTACCTCCTCGAAACCAGTGCTAATTTTACCTCCTTTATCCCCTGACTCGTCGTCCAGATAGCACTAAGCCGGTAGCAAATTCTTCAAGAAAGAATCCTTATACTGCGGTCAACCTTCCTTTATCCCATCGTCCTCCATCCAGTCCTCCATCCGAGCCTTCAGTACCTCCTCTCCTTAAAATTTTTCACATTCTCCACTTTCCCTTTCTTCCTGTTTCGATCCATCCCTGTATCCTCCATTGGCTCCACCTTCAAAGGTGTGGCTCCACCAAAAACAAACTCCATCTCACAAATCCCTTGTTCCACACAGCATGAAATCAGAGAACACTCTTTATCTCCACTGCAGTGGGCGACGGAGCCACTCATAACACCGTCACAACCCTTGTTCACTCTTCACACGCTCTACCAGCCACCGTCACACACGATCTTGCATCAATTTTCTTATTTATGTATTAGTTCTACTTTGTATTGTAATTTGTAACAACCACATTTAATTATAATGTCATTTTGTTTTTAATAAAAAATAATATGGCGCCATGATGATGCTAATTAAGATAGGGCCTAGGGACATGAATTAAAGTTTATTAAATAAATAAATAAATTATAAAGGATCAGAGTGATATCAAGCCAGTCATGTATAATTAATTTATTAATATTATGTTTTTCTCAAACCTTCTTCTGCCTAAGCTTCAGCTTTTGCATTTCACATGGCTTTCATATCTTAAATTTTTTCTTTTTATAGCCTGCATTTTTCATTAGTATTTGTTTGTTTCTGTGCAACAAAAATCCTCAAATTGAAAACATGTATCGAGACAACATGACAAAATGCCTTTTATACATATACTAAAAGAGATAAATATATATCAGGGAGCTAAAAGAAATTATATGGGCTGTTTGATTTTCTTTTATTTTTAAAATCAATAAAATAATAAAACCTGTTTTGGTAAACTGTTTTTAAAATTTTTTTTTAAAAACAAACAAAAAAACCAAAAATTTATTTTTAAAAACTAAAACAAAAACAGTTTTTTTTTTCTTATTTTTTTTTACTATTTTTTATTTTTTGAGACTGCAACTGATCCACTATTGACACTACACTACCAATAACAACCACCACCATATCACTTTAAAAATAGATTTTTTAAAATAACTATCCAAATAGATTCTGTTGTTGTTTTTTATTTTTAAAACTTATTTCTAAAAACTGTTTCAAAGACAAAAAATAGAAAATAGAATGAAACAAGCTCTATATATGGTTCTGGCTCTCTCCGTTTATTTTTCAATCTGATGACTCAACATGGTTACAGAAAGAAAGCCATTAATTTGTGTAATTTTGTGTGTGGTTCATAGTGAGGAGATTTTAATATGGGAAAAAATAAATAAATAAATTAAAGACGTTTTTAGTATTATGTACACTATTTTTATTTCGTTTATTTAGAATTTTGTGTGTGGTTCATAGTGAGGAGATTTTAATCAATTATTTACACTATTTTTATTTCGTTTATTTAGAATTTAAATTAAAGACGTTTAAGTAATTTTGTAAGAGTTTAGTTTCAATTTAATATCTACAAATTCCCTGTAATAAAGTCATTTTTTGGTGTTATTTTCGTAATTTCATTCTATTTTAATTTAATAAATGGGTTTGTTTATTGTGTGGCAAGCACCCGACTCCCGATGTGAGAAGCGGGATTTCACTAAAATATCTTGCGATAATATCGTTAAGAGTTAAGACATGGAAGCAGAGAGAAACTGGATGACAAAACAGACGTTTGGATAACTGCAAAAATGCTTGGGGTAGAGCTCCCGGCGAGGATCGAACTCGCGACCTTTCGCTTACGAAGCGAACGCACTACCACTATGCTACGGAAGCAGTGACGATCAGTTCGTTTTCTGTTATCATATATATACATTTTTGGGTTTCCTTGAAGGACTAAAAGTAATACCATCAAGAAAATTTTACGGCTTCGCTTTAGTGACACTACCATTTTTGGTTAACAGAATAAAAATGTGAACATCTACAATCATTGCTGTCCCTTCTTCCAATGAAGCATAATTTAATAATGTAATTCTTCAACGAAAATGGAAATTTAAGGATTATTATTGGACTTTTTTATACCACTATCTAACAATTTATGGGTTAGATTTAAGTATTGTTATGCCCAATTGCAAGTAGTTTCCTAAAGATATTCTTTACATTCACATGAAAATGATATTGGAAATTGTGCCTTAAGGGTCAATCATTGTATTTTAAATATTATTATTTAATGAATTTCTCTATTTTATTATCATATTATTTGCATGTTAAATGTAATTATATTCTTGGATAAATCATAAAGATTGTCCTAAAATGTCCCTGATCAGTCGTCTATGCGGGAGCAGAGATGAAATAAGACCAGTATGACTTTGATAAGATATGAAGATACGAATCAAAGTCTTAGACACTTGTAAGTGTATAAGGTGCTGGACCGACCCACCATAAGAAAGCTACATGGATCAAGTCATAAGTTTTTCTCATGTACAACCACGTCACAATGCCCTTTGACCTGAGGTTATCATGGATTCCTACATGAGAGTTGCTAAACTTTGAACTAGTCAAAAGTCACTTTTGATGGGTGATGATAAAGGCTACGATCAGGCTTAGTGGTTTTTCATGCAGAGGAATATGAATAGTCAAGATGGAATTTGTCCCTTACATTAGTAGAGAGATATTACTAGGCCCCTCGATGAGTGAGTCTGAGAAATGTATGACCATACTACGATGGAAAGGAGTTTCCATTTCTATTGTCAGACTACTCAGGAATCGGGAAAGTAATGGTCAGGAACAAGAGAAAGACATTATGCATGCCTCATCATTGACCGATATATCGTGTGATAAAAGGAATGTGACATGGTTGTATAACAGATTGCATCTGTTAACGATTCTCATATGAATTAGATAGTCGTAATGTCTTGCTAGAGGCCGCTTGCGATTTGTGGATTAGTACAGTTATTGGCCTACTGCCAACTTCGTATAGGCCTACAGAGTCGTATACAAGAATGAACTCACACAAGATAATGTTTAATCTAGGGTGGACGAATTTTATATTTATATATATAATATAAAATTCATGAAATTAAAATTAATAATATTATATATATATATATATATGTATTTTCGAAATACATTTATATATATATATATATTATATGATATTATTATATTGTGTTAGTTTTAAATTTAATTTTATTAAGATAAATTAGATTTAATAACTAACATGATAGAGATATAGTATCTTAGGTTTAATTTATAAAGATAAATTAAATCTAATGGCTCTTTATTTGGATTAAATAAATAGGTTAAATTAAAACTGTTAGACAATTTTTAATTTAAATTGAATTTATTTAATTAGCTCATCAAAATAATTAATTGTTAATTAATTTCAAAATTAATAAAGATTAATTTTGAAATTCAAATATAGCCTAATGGGTTATAACATTGATAGAGGAGAAAAAGTCAGACATGGATGAGAATTTAGAGTCGCAAGGGAAACCCCAGGAGACATTAGAGGCGCTAGCACTTAGTTTTTGTTGGAAAGCATTCTTATGGATACCAGTAGAGGGAGCGGACCTGAGGTGTTGATTCCTAGAGATCGAAAAACCCTAAATTTGAAAAGGTACGATTCTTCCTAACTTTGTTTAAACGCCATTGATAGATCCTCGATTGGGATTGGCAAAAAATTTTAAAATTCTTCCATTGTGCCTGCCAATCCCAACACATAAACCTCCCATAAAGAGGAGTAGTCGTTTTATTCTTTCAATTTCTTTCACCTATTTTATTAGTCTCCGTGTAATAATCTTCTTGGGAGATCCATCTTTGAGGGAAACTAGCTTTGAACCTTAGACCTATCTTAACCTTAAAGAATCTTTAAAAACATAGGAAGACTCTTTATAGTAAAAACACACGATGAGAGAGAGAGAGATCGTAGCCGTGAGAGAAGGTGTGATCCCGATGACACTAGAACTAGCCTGAGCAAGCACGACCCCAATAAAGAGCAAGAGGTAGGGGCCTCCATCCTTCTCAAGCTTGTTGGTAAGGAAGAATCACCTGTTAGAATCAGCAGGCATAGCAGAAGAATTTTAAAATTTTTACCGATCCTAATCGAGGATCTATCAACGGCATTTAAATCAAGTTAGAAGTATCCGTACCTTTTTCAACTTAGGGTTTTCACGATCTCTAGGAGCCAACACCTCAGGTCTGCTCCCTCTACCAGTATTCAGACGAATGCTCTCCAACAGAGACTGCGTGCTAGCACCTCCAAATGTTTCCTAGGGTTTCCCTTACGGCTCAGAATTCTCATACGTGTATGAATATATCTGCTCTATCAAGTTTATAACCTATGAGGGCTATATTCGAATTTCAAAATTAATCTTCATTAATTTTGAAATTAATTAACAATTAATTATCTTGATGAGCTAATTAAATAAATTCAGTTTAAATTAAATCTGTCCAACAGTTTTAATTTAACCTATTTATTTAATCCAAATAAAGAGCCATTAGATTTAAATTATAATCTGAGATACTATATCTCTATCATGTTAGTTATTAAATTTAATATATCTTAATAGATTAAATTTAAAACTAACACAATATAATAATATCATATAACACACACACACACATAAGATATGTATTTCGAAAATACATATCTATATAATATTATTAACGAATTTTATATTATATATATATAAATATAAAATTCGTCCACCATAAATTAAACATTATTTCGTGTTGGGTCATTCTTGTATGTGACCCTGTAGGCCCATATGAAATTGGCAGTGGGCCAATAACTGTACTAACCTAAAAGTTGCAAGCGACATCTAGCAAGACATTACAATTACCCAATTCATATGAGGATCGTTAACACGATGCAACTTGTCACACAACCATGTCACGTCCCTTTTGTCACATGATATATCAGTCAAGGATAAGGCATGGATAATGTCATCCTCTTATTTCTGACCATTACTTTCTTGATTCCTAAGTAGCCTGACAATAGAAATGGAAACTCCTTTCCATCGTAATATGGCCATACATTTCTTAGACTTACTCATCGAGGGGCCTAATAATATCTCTTTACTAATGTGAGGGACAAATTCCATATTGATCAATCATATTCCTCTGCATGAAAAACCATCAAGCCTAATCGTAGCCTTTATCATCACTCGGTCAAAAGTGACTTTTGACTAGTTCAAAGCTTAGCAACTCTCATGTAGGAATCCATGATAACCTCAGGTCTAAGGGCATTGTGACGTGGTTATACATGAGAAAAGCTTATAACTTGATCCATGTAGCTTTCTCATAGTGGGTCGGTCCAGCACCTTGTACTCTTACAAGTGCCTAAGACTTTGATTCGTATCTCCATATCTTATTAAAGTCATACTGGTCTTGTTTCATGTTTGCTCCCGCATAGATGACCGACCAGGGACATTTTAGGATAATCTTTATGATTTATCGAAGGATACAATTATCACAATTAACATGCAAATAATATGATAACATAATAGAGAAATTTCATTAAATTAATAATGTTTAAAGTACAATGATTGGCCCTTTGGGCACAATTTCCAACATCACCGACACACCTTAATGATAATCGCTCAACTAAGAAAGTCAAGATACATCATCCACTGGAACTCAAAGCTGAAGACAACGAGATGGCCACTTTGGAATCCAACCAGCATTGTGATGGTGATATAGGCATGATCGAGGCACTAGATATGCCAGTCTCTAAACCCCCAGTAGCTGGACAGTCTGAACACTCCACAAAACATACTCAAGTATCCTTTCTTGACAAACTCCTAAACAGGGACAAGGCTGTTGAGAGTGAAGATGACTTTGCCATCGGAAGAGAAGGCATGTTTCCGTCCATTCACGTTTCACCAAGAGTCCACAAGGCCCTTGAATAGAGCATAAAGTTATCAGTTGTTCTTAAGCTCTTAGGTCATCTGATAAGTTATAGAAGACTCCAAACTAACCTACTGAGATAATGGAAGTTCATTACTACCTTCAAACTAACTGATCTTGAAGAAGGCTACTTTATTGCAACTTTCCACACTAAAAAAGACTACTAAGCTGTGCTTACAAACGGCCCCTGGGTTATCACAGGACATTACATCACTATGCATCCATAGACGCCTGACTTCTCCCCGTATAACCACTCAATCTCTTAAGTGGTTACTTTGATTCATATCTTAAGGCTGCCAGCAAAGTACTACAAGAAGAATATTATTAGAGCTATCGAAAGGGTTTTAGGTAGAGTCATCGTGTATCGACTATAACACAGAGTTCAAAGAGCGTTGCAAATTTGTAAGAATGGTAATCATGTTAGAACCGGCTGACACCCAAAAAGGGGGCTGAATTGGGTGTAAGATAAAAAACTTAAGAATTTTGAAAATCTTTTTGCATCTTAGTGGAAGCAATAAATATGAAAGTAATGAATCATAAATCACAGTTCATATATGCTGGAAAATATAAGAACTTAAGAAAGAGAGAATGCAAACTGTGATTTATCCTGGTACGGTCCAACCAGCGATGACCTACATTCCAGTCTCTAGGCTCCTGAGATTTTCAAATTCACTATCTTGTTTAATCTGGGCATAAGAAAAACCTCTACATTCCCACAAGTTTAGCCAAACACTTGTGAAGCCTTTTACAAATCTCTCATCAAGATACTCTCCCACTTACTCGTTCAAGTCCTAAAAGCATTAACGTTCTCTCCTGCTTACACCCCTGTAAATCTTATGAGCAGCAATGTTCTCTATTGCTTGCACCTTGTAAGTCTTACGAGTAGAAAGTCTTACTGGAAATTCTTTCTATAGCTTCTCCCCTAAGAAAATCATCCCTCTTAAGGTCCCTCTACCTTGAGATCAATTTAGAAATACAAGTGTTTACAAACTCTCTCACAGAGTGGATAAAATACTCATTGAAGTATAATACAAATAACTCTCTCTCAAATATACATGATATAGAAGATAGATAAGAACAGAGAGTGGTTAGATCGGAGTGGATGACTTATGATATAAGCATGTTGGCGTTGTTGAGCTCTCGTTGTTATTTTGAACTCTAAATGCTTTTCTATTTATAGTTGATGAAGATTAATGACCGTTTAAGCATTTTAACTTATCTGTTAGAGTCCCGTTGCTTTGTTTGACTGTTCTTCATATTTGAAAAACTAGCTGTTATGTTCGGTGGGTACTCCGCTTCCGTAAAGTCAACTTTTGTCTCTTTACATTATCTCTTCATTGTATTCTTGGAGAAATACATTAAACACTAATATAATGAAGTGTTAGAGTGATTGGAAGCAATAAGAATGAGTTTCATAATTAGTCCCATGATTTTTTGAAGTTATGATACGTTGTCTATCACATCACTCGAGTGGTCACTGGAGTGATCTTGGGTCATCACTCAAGTGATTTCCTTTAAAATATGGCAGAAAGCATCGGAGTCATTTTCCAACTTCATCACTCGAGTGGTCACTCAAGTAATCCTTGGTCATCCCTCGAGTGATCACTCAAGTGATTTCTTTATTTTCATTCGAAACATGGCAAATTATATATCATCGGAAAGCTCTTACTGCTTATATTCCAATGCAATAGCACTAGATAGTCTTTGAATTCATAAGTGTCAAATTCTAGAAGACATAACTCTTAGCATATAACTTCAAATATGACAAACTACCTCTCTATGGAAATTTCTTTAATTCTAGTTTTATAAGTCACTAGTTTTATCTTAATCCGATATGTAGTTTGAGAGTTTTGTCCAAAGATCATATCTCTCTCATATGAACTCCTTTGAATGTGATTTTAGTGTGTATTTGACTTGTTAGGATTTTAATTTCATATGAAACTGGTTTTAGATCAATCTGACTTGTGGTTAAAGAGATATGGCCAAAATACCAAAGCTCTGTCATGCTGTACAAAAACATAGCACAACATAATGCTCATCACTCGAGTGATCATGGCCATCACTCGAGTGATGCCTTCCAAAACGTGGTAGAGAGCCAATACTCAAAGGAAGACCTTGGGGAAGTTGCATAATTTCCATATAAGTCATTTTATCTTCATATTGACCCATTCCAACCTCTAGTATCACTTCTAAGAGATTGAATCTTGATATTCTCATTTGATCTTGCAAGTTCTTCTTTCTTCAATCTCTTTTTTCTTGATTTTTCTCTTGATGATCATTCTTTATAACCCAACTAGATATCTTCTTGAATTAATTATCATTCTTCATAACCCAACTAGATATCTTCTTGAATATCTTCAATCTTCTTCTTTCTTTGCTTGACTAATCTACAAGATGTGCAACATTAAATATAGTAGTTAGTCAATGTAGAAGATAAGTATATTATGCAAACTTTTTGCTTTTATTTGACATCTATATTTGACATCATCAAAACTAATCATATATAACATTCTCCCCCTTTTTGATGATGACAAATCCTTAAAGAATAATATGTATGAGTTATAATAGCAAATTAAGAGCAACATATTTTTCTTGCCTTTCTCTCCCCCTATTTGACATCAGTAAAAAGTTTGAAGTACAAGGAAGAAATGCTTATAGAGAAGTAAATATGAAAACAAGTTAGAAATGTCTTTCTCCCCATTAATCAAAATAAATGTGTTAAGAAAATAATTTTCTCTTCCCTTATTTGAAGGTAATTTCATCTTTAATATGATACAAATGAAAAATGGTTTTCACTTTTCATACTTGAAACAACTTGAAGATGTTTTCAAGGAAACTTTCATAATCAAGGATATGTAAAGTATTCCCAAAATATAAAGAGAGAGTTTAGAAATGCTCATTTAAATTCAACAAGCTGATAATTGATCTATGAAGGCCATTTTCTTCTTTTCTTATCGTGTTAGATCTATGATGTTATGTTCACCATACTTTCGAGGAGCAACTTGATAGATCAAGTTCATAGGAGTGAACTATAGCTGGCTTAGTGGTAGACTTTAAAGTGTGCTCAATAGAAAGTTCAGGAATAGCCTTCCTTAGAATGCTGCCAAAATCATCCTGATTTGTGCTTTTTGTTGCTTTGAATGTTGCAACCAGTATTAAGTCATCTTTCCTCAAAGTTGATATATTATCCTTTTAATATGTTGAGGAATGATCTTGCATAGAGCAAATTCTCCTGCTATAAGTAAAAGCATTATTGCAAGGAGAATGGTTAGTGCAATCAAGTAGCAAAAGTTTCTTTTCTATAAAATATATGCAAATTAAGATCATGGAAAGAAGCTATATGAGTAACTCATCATCAAAACTAATCAACTGAGAGTAAATACAGATGAGTATGTTATAATGATTTTCTTCAAATAAAGGAGATAAGCTTTTAAGATATAAAACACATGTGAATGTGAAGCTCCCCCTTAATAAATGTATGGCTTAAAAGGAAATTATTGTGAATAATACATTTAATATGTCTCTTGGATTTGTAATATCATTAGAAATTTCGTAGAGAGAATAAGTATGAAAATTTGAAGACTAATTTTTGAAAATGAGAATACTATTCAGGGTTTTAAGGCTGTAACCCTGTATTACTCGAGTGGTCACTTGAGTGATTCTACTCGACCATCACTCGAGTACTTACTTGAGTGATGTAACTCAGAGAATTTTAATTAAGTAAAAGTACAATATCTCACTCGAATAATATCGTAATTACTTGATTCATAATCCTTTGTAGTCCATTAATGCATCGTTGGCTACTCATTGTCTAATGATGTTATCAGTACTGAGGGATTCTGAAGTATAGTCTCTATGAGCATTTAAGTATACCAAGATGAGCTCGGAATACGGCATTGAAGTTCTAGTTGATCAAATCACAAAGGTGTCTAATCTTGCCATTCACAGAAGTGATGAACTAACATTGTTCGTAGCAACCTCTATGTGATTGTTGAAGCTTCTCTCTCAGATAGCCTTGGACAGATGGACCAAAGAATGAAGGACCAAAGAGACCAGCTTTAGCAAAGAATTGTATCTAATCTATCCTTGAAGTCTCAGCTCCCATCCTCTACACCTCTTGTGTTAACTTGGAGTAAGGTTCAATAATTTAAACAAAGTGATTGTGAATCACTTGGAGTGATTATCTGAATCACTTGGAGGTCCAGTGTTAAATAAACAACATTTAGAAGTTTTGATACAGTACATAACTTCTTAACTTCATAACCTAATACGCTTTTCATTAGTAACATCGAGTGAAGTTTAGTTTGTTTGAATGGTGGATCCAATAAATGAGACTCTAGGTGATCTAGCTTTAGCTGAGGATTGTGCTTCATCATCTCTAGATGCCTTTAGGCTCAACACTATGTCTCTTGCTAGTACCGCCTACTAAGACAGGTGTATATTCACCTTTTGGATGTCCAGCTTCTCAACCATAGGAGTCCTCATAAGGGGCTCATTTGGCTCTAGGTACCATATCTTGTTAGCTTTTACGAGTAGAGATACCAAATGAGGATATGTCATTGGAGTATGTCTTGTAAAAATACATATGTACCTCTTATTCTTTGAAAGACATGATCTCTCCAGCTTTCCTCTCCTTCTTATTAAAAATATAGGCTATTCTGTGATAATTCTTCTTGATGAAGTGAGTGAAGTTATTGGCCTCGTTCACCATAGCTTTAGTGTACATGTACCATATAATTTTGTGAAGATTAGACATAGAGCTAGGATTATAGTTGAGAATTCCTAATAGCTTACCCAGCTTGATGATTTTGTACATTCAGGTTCATCGTATCTTTAAAAGGTCTAGTTGTTGATACCTTATTACTCATTAATGTTTGAAGTAGAGATGGTGACCTTTTAATTTCTGATTGTTGTTTTCTATGTCCCTTCAACTATTATGCCTTCCTCATAGCATTACTTAGCAGGCTCCATGTCGCAGTAGAAATGTCCAAGTTCCTTTGCTAGTAGGGAAGATGGCTGGAAATCAAAAGCTTATAGTATTGGAAGTATGAATAGACAGCTGAACCATAAATATCTCTGGGTATAATCACTATCATTTCTGGCCTTGCTCTCGGCTTAAGCTTCTTTAAGTTGAATTCTACTGTGGCCACTATGATACCTTCCTCCTCTTTCTCTTTTTCTGACTACATCACTAGCTGGTCAATTACTAGTGTTGGGGTGTCACTTAAGTGATATCACATGTTCTGCTTCTCACTAACATTGCTAGTCATGCCTACTCTGTTAGCCTCTATTCTTCATACTGAAAGTAGAGCATCTTGATCAATCCTGCAAAAGTATAAATACGTGCTCTTTGGTACCCAACTTCTTTTGGGTCCGTACAATATTGGATATAACAACTCTTATGCTCTTATACAATTAATCCATATGATATTGAACAAAGAGTGTATTAAATCACAAAAGATTAAAAATTATAATATCATCCAATTAATTCATGCCATAAAGAATAGCAAATAATTGATACCAATAATGATGTTTTCAAAATAATAGTATGCAAATATGTCATTGAAAATATTTTTGTAATCCATATAAGTTGGATCAAAAGAGAGTTGATATTCATAATGACCAACTTTTATGAAAGGATAAATCATGAATGAAACCAAGTTTTTCAAGAATGAAATATGAAAATTTAAATCTCAAATGTTATTTCAAATCATAACAACGCATTGTAAAATTGAGATTTTGAATATATGCAAAACTCATATTTGAAATATGTTTACAGTCGATGCTCATGTTAAAAATGGTGGAAGTCAATAGTTATAAAATATATATTAGAAAGCTTCACTTTGAAATCCAACTAAGATAACATGTTAATCATCAGAGTTAACATGTTGGACAAATTTTCAAAAGAGCAAGAGTCATATGGATAACGAAAAGGATTAGCTTGATAGACATATATAAGCATCATGACTTTGCTATTAATCTATAGACTATCTTGACACTTAGAGTTGTGCCTTGAAAAATATGAATATTCAACTCAAGGATTCAAATAGATGACACTGGTTATTTAAAGATAGATTATATCAATGATTATTGTGTTTGAGCAACGAAATGAGTATAAGAATTTATATATGATGAAGCACATACTCATTAATTCAAATGACTAAAGTTCTAAAATATTATCCTAGTAAATTATTCCACTATAATGGTTAATGCATTAAGATTAAATATATTAATGAGCATTTATGATAGAGGTACAAGGGGCATCTTATGTGGTGTCCAACAAAGCATCAATGTTAGTATCCAATGTGTCGACAAAGTACTACATGGCAGCTTAGGTGGCATCTACAATGAACAAGATGTTGTCTCTGTTATCCAACAAGATTCTAAGCAAGCCCAAGATCCTCTTCATGACATTGACAGCCCAGTTACTAAAAGCTCAGAAAAGAGTGAAGTGTTTGAGACGGTGGAGAAAACATTTAGGCTTGATTTTGCTTCATTACCGGCTCATAATGTTAGTATATATGTTGAGGGTGCAAATGAGGCCTTAACCATACCTATTCAGGCCCATATACATGATTTTACAACACATAGAAGCTTGAGCACGTGGCAAAGCATGAAGATCCATGAAATTGGTGTAACATAAAGTGGTAAGCCTAACAAGATCATGAACAAGGCCCATGTGCAGTCCAGATTGAAGAATTCACTTAAAATACCATGTGACAAACATGTGCCTTGAAGGAGGATCATAAGTGACGTCCAAGACACCTCAAGAAGCATCTAGAAGACATCCTTATGCATCAAATATGATTTAATTTCGTTTTTATTAGTTTCCTTTTTTTAATTTGCATTAAATAAGGCCTTTTGGTCAAAGATTGCTCTTAAAGACTTTGTTTTTGTTTCCTTTTTTTTGGGTAGCTGACTTAGTCCTGAAGAATAAGTAATTTCCTAATTCCTTTAGGCTTGAATGGTGCCAACTAAGAAAATCAATCATCATTAAGGCATCATTTATTGCATTTATGACTAGGTTTTCAATTCTAGGGTGTTCTTTTGTGGCCTATATATAAAGGCTGCGTTTTTTTGTATGGGAGAAGATTATAATGATATGAATAAGAACTTTGTTCTTGGAGAATTTTATTTCTCTTGTGTGAGCTTTGCTTGCATCCTTGTATTCTCGTGCGAATACTCTGACTGTATCAAGGATTGATCATCCTTGTGGTGTCTTTGTGGCTAGGGTTGTAAGAGACAGGTTCTCTTAAGGTCCTACCTTTGATCATCCGTCCTGTTCGTGTTTTCATACTTGTTTTCTAGCCGGTCCGTTACCCTCACCGTATCAATTTATAATGCTTGGAATAACATGGCCAACCAAGGATTTATGTATCAGGCATAAGGCTTTCACAAATTGAATTCTTTTGTAGGGAATATACTTGAAACTCATATAGATAGTTAACTTGTAAAACATAAGGTCTAACTTGTTAGAAAATAAGGCTAAAGAGTTCAAGCATGTGACAGCACATTAAAGACCAAGGAATAACATGAGGATGGGGAAAATCTAGTGGTCATATTTGAAGCTTTTCTGACATTCAGTACACACAAAAATATTAACTTCCAATTTTGAAATCGATTTGAATGCAAACAAAATATGAACAACTTTCAAATAATGTATATGCACTTTTATAAATAGGATGAATTGAAATAAAAAAAACATTTTTGGATTGCGCTCTTTAAAACATAAACCGATAGGAAACTATACGCAGTTTCACTTTTGGTTCATTTAGCAATCTATAAATAATTTTGACGATTATCAAAGATTTGATTGCTAAAGGAATGCAATAACGGACAAATATTCATTACCCAAATTTATAAGTACAATATAAGGTAAGGATTAGATATCACTGTAATTCCTCTTGTCCTTGCAATAGCTTGCTTGGTTTTGGTAGAATAATATTGATTTTCTTCTTTTTGCACACTCAACACCAAAATCCAAACTCCAAAAATTCAGCATCATCAAGATATGAATTTTTTTCATATGGCCATAGTCTTGAGAAGCTTTTTATTATCCTACAGAACTGTGTAAATTTATTTTCTTCATGGTATCCAATATTTCTTGGATCCATTTCTTGTTAACTTGTAGGAATCAAGATAAAATTTGTTTGCTCTAAGAATATAATCAATTCAAGGCAATTGAGCATAATGAATTAAACATGTCTTTATGCATAAAAGAAATATTTTCGTTTCAAATCATTATATATGCATAAAGAATTAACCTGTTGAGCATTGCAATCCCTTTATAAATAAATCTTTTAAGTGGCTTTTTAAGGGATGTGAAAACACAATTTGAAAATAGTTTGCAATGCTCATCCTAAGGTTCTAAAATATAAAACCTCAATAAATATTACAGACAATAGTATAGGAGGTTTTATCATTATGTACCTTTACCTTAGATACTTGGAGGATTGCTTTTGCTTACCTATTGCATCTTTATATGATGTTGATACTTTGAATATTTTGCTTTGTTTGCTGGTAACCTTCTCTTAAAATATATAGGAAGATGCAATGGGTAAGCTTGAGAGATCCTCCTTTTCATATTTTCATTAAGATAGTTGAACGGTACTCTATGGTAGTCCATTCTTGAGGTGTAACATACTCATTTTCTCCATTGCCTTTCTCTGTGGTTAGACTTTGTTGTTCCAGTAATGGATGATTTGAGAGTTCTCCTAATTGATGTGAATCTCCTTTTAGGTGCATTAGGAGCTTTTGAAATCTTCATGTTCTCTGAACCCTTATGCCCATTCTTTCTATAATCAATATGCATATATGAAATACCAGATGGACATTTTAATACCTACTTTACTTTAGGTCCTTGAATGTTAGATTTTGAACCTATTTTCCTTTTAGTAACCCAAACAAATTTATTTCTCACATTAGAATTTCTTCTAATATAACATGTGTAAGAAATATGACCCAATTTACCACAATAATTGCAAACTATATAATGATATGTATTATGAGATTTTTTGCAAGTATTGTGTTGGTCATGTGAATAAAAACTCAAGTATTTTTCATTTTGAACATACTTTCTTCCCCATATATTCTCTAGCATGATCAAAAAAAATTTTTCCTAATTTTATACAAACTTTGAAAATCTGTTGTCAAAAAACTCTAGAAGAATTGGAATTATTTACTATATGTAGATCTTGAGCTCCAGAGGATGATCCATCAAATTCATCTGTAATGTGCTCTTCTTGGGAATCATCTTCCTCTTGTTCTTCTATGTTGACAAGATCATGGAAATGTTCTATGATATCTCCTTCTTCATTGTCAACTTCCACTTGTTCATGAATTGTAGATATGCAGCTTATAATTTCCCATGAACTATCAATACTTTCAACTTCACACACAATTGTTAGAAGTATAAATAGAATTAAGAGTATCCTAAATATCTCTAGCAGTAGAGCAAAACCTAATTTTTTGAAAATCATTTTTGGATAAAGCACTACCCTAAATTTTCATTGCTCAAATGTTCAACGAAAACATTTTCTTTTCTCTTTCTGTCCAATTCTTTCTTGGTTTGAAATCAAAGGCATTTGTAAAAGCATCCCACATATCATAATCAAAGCATTTTATAAAAGGCGTCATTATAGCTTTTAAAACCAAAATCAATATCTTTTAAAATATGTGGAATTGTATAATCAAAACCTTTGGAAAGCATATAACACCTAAAATCAGCCATTATAAACTCTTGAGACGATTAAGTCCTTTAAAAAAGAGTCTAACTTTGATACCAAATGTTAGAATTGGCTAAAAGCCAAGATGGGGGTGAATTCGGTGTAAGATAAAAAACTTAAGAACCTTGAAAATCTTTTTGCATCTTAGTGGAAGCAGTAAATATGAAAGTAATGAATCATAAATCACAGTTACTATAGGCTAGAAAATATAAGAGCTTAAGGAAGAGAGTATGCAAACTATGATTTATCCTGGTTCGGTCTAATAAGTGATAACATATATCTAGTCCCCAATCTCCTCTTGAGATTTTCAAATCCACTATCTTCTTGTTTAATCTAGGCACAAGAAAAGCCTCTACAATCCTATAAGTTTAGCTGGGCACTTTTTTAAGCCTTTTACAAATCTCTCACTATGATACTCCCCCTTACGGCAAGTCCTACGAGCAGAGAAATCCCAAAGACCTTTCTCTCTCCCTTACTCGTGCAAGTCTTACGAGTAGTAATGTTCACTCCTATTTACACCCCTGTTAGTCTTACGAGCAGCAACATTCTTTACTGCTTGTCCTTGTAAGTCTTACAAAGTCTTATCGGCAATTCTCTCTATAACTTCTCCTGTAAGAAAATTAGCCCTCTCAAGGTCCCTCTGCCTTGAGATCAATTCAGAAATACAAGTGTTTACAAACTGTCCCATAGAGTGGATAAAATGCTTACTGAAGAAAAATACAAATAACTCTCTCTCAAATAGACATGATATAGTAAATAAATAAGAATAGAGAGTGGGTGGATCGGAGTGGATGACTGATGATATAAGCATGTTGGCATTGTTGAGCTCTTGTTGTTGTTCTAAACTCTTAATGCTTTTCTATTTATATTTGTTGAAGATTGATAACCATTTGAGCATTTCAACTTGTCTGTTAGAGTCCCGTGCTTCGTTTGACCGTTCTTCATATTTGAAAAACTAGCTGTTATGTTCGGTGGGTACTCCACTTCTGTAAAGTCAATTTTTATCTCTGCACATCATCTTTTCATTGTATTTTTAGAGAGATACATTAAACACTAATATAATGAAGCGCTAGAGTAATTGAAAGCAATAAGAGTGATTTTTATAATCAGTCCCATGATTTTCTGAAGTTACGATACGTTGTCTATCACATCACATGAGTAGTCACTCGAGTGATGCTGGGTCATCACTCGAGTGATCCCCTTCAAAATATGGCAGAGAGCATTGGAGTCATTTTCCAACTTCATCACTCAAGTGGTCACTCTAGTGATCCTTGGTCATCACTCGAATGATCTCTTTAATTTGATTCGAAACATGGAAAATTACATATCATCAGAAAGCTCTTGCTGTCTATATTCCAATACAATAAGAATTAGCTCTAAACTCATTGTATTTTAAAAGTTATGATCCAAGTAGTGACAACAGCACTAGATAGTCTTTGAATTCATAAGTGTCAACTTTTAGAAGGCAAACTCTTAAAATATAACTTCAAATATGACAAACTACCTATCCATGAAAAGCTCTTTAAGTCTAGTTATACATGGCACCAGTTTCATCTCAATCCATGTATAGTTTGAGAGTTATGTGCAAACTACTAAAACTGTTTTGGAATATGACGTTGATTTGCATGGAATCTTCCAAAGATCATATCTCTCTCATCTGAACTCCTTTGAATATGATTTGGTGTGTATTTGATGTGTTGGGAGTCTAGTTTCATATGAAACTAGTTTTCAATAAATCCGACATGTGGTTAGAGAGATATGGCCAAAATACCAAAGCTCTGTCAGCTGAAAATAGAGCACAGCAGAATGCTAAGCACTTGAGTGATCACTCGTGTGATCATGGCCGTCACTCGAGTGTCCAAAACTTGGCAGAGAGCCAATACTCAAGGGAACATAATGGAGAAGTTTAATAACTTTCATATAAGTCATTTTAGCTTCGTATTGACCCATTCCAACCTCCGGTATCACTTTTAAGAGCTTGAATCTTAATATTCTCATTTGATCTTGCAAGTTCTTCTTTCTTCAATTTCTTTCTTCTTGATTGTCCTCTTGACGATTACTCTTTATAACCCAACTAGATATCTTCTTGAATATCTTTGATCTTTTTCTTTCTTTGCTTGACTAATATATAAGATATACAACATTAAATATAGTAGTTAGTCAATGTAGAAGATAAGTACATAATGCAAACTTTTTGCTCTTATTTAACATTGACATAATCAAAACTAATAATATCTAACAGATCATCCTTAATCTTTTCAAGTCCCTCACTTCAAAGATAGTGATTGATGGCAAACTACTTATGATTGAGTAAGAAGGCTTACTATTGATATGCAACAATTGCAGACATTATCGTCATTTAGAGAAAATTTGTCTACTCAAGCAACCCACAGTGCCAAAAAAAATCTACCTTTGTCATACTGGAAGCAAGAGTATAACTTGTAACATATGGCCCTACTACTAAAGAGGTAAACATCACAAAGCCCAATGGGTGTGGATGTAGGCCTCCTCTTTTGGTAGGAGGTTCAGTAGGGACACAAAAAGAACAATAGGCAGTAACTAAAAGGGTGTTATTAATGGCTCTAGGTATGACATACTTCAAGATTGTGATGTTCCAATTGACAATCTATAATGTCCTTATATTCTATAATCGATCTGATGAGTTTTACGAAATGAATTCGAACCACTCATCGCTATTTATTTGTAAAAACTCTTTCTATTCCATACCTCAAGACATGATTTAAACCTGTAGATCATTTCTCTATTCATCCTTAACTCATTTATTTAGCCTTGAGTATATACATTTATCATTCATGGCATGTTTGTACAACAATAAAAAGATGCAATAATTTTTACATGACAAACTATCGCGTATAATTCTTTAATTTGCTATCTCCCTTCTTTCTTGATATCTTCATATTCTCTTCTCCTATATACCTAAATGGTTGGGTGAGGAAGAGTGAGATTCGAGAGAATCTCAGTAGCAAACGATGCTAACTATACATGCACGATAATGCTTAATGTATGACATACTTGCTTACATAATGACATTTGCATGCTTAATGTTTTACAATGCACTCATGGCCATAAGTAAAAATAGAGCTTCAATCATTCACATATGTTCCATACAATTCATCAAAGAAATAACACATATTATCACACAAGCATTCACATATCAAATACATTCAAGTCAGGAGAGTTTAACTACCTCTTGTCTTCATGTCTTCCTCTTGTACCTTTTCTTTGAACTATTGTAGCTTCGTGGAAGTTCTTCCATTTCTCCTTCCTTGACCTCTTATGACCTTCTACCCAATTCTATAACCGGTTCTTGATTTTGGTGGTACCTCTACCATGTAGATGGCACCAAACACCTTTGATCATGAATCTGAACTATAGAAGTGTCACTCTTACTAAGAGGAACAACATTACAGAAGATCCAAGAGCTGAAAACGCCAAATCAGAGGTGAAATTGGCTCCGGAACTCTGGGATTTTTACTATTTATCCACCTTCTCTCTTCTTCCAATTTCTCTTGATTTTTTTTCTCACTTTTCTCTCTCTTTTAGGCTGTGTTTGGTTTGAGGGGAGGGGGTAGGAGGGGATGGAAGGCATCCTTAGTTCATCATTTGGTTTGAATTTTGATGGGGGAGGGAAGCAAAAAATTTGAGTTTAATTCCCTTCCCTCCATTGCTTTTGGGGTGCTTCAAATTTTTCATTTTTGGAGGGAAGATAAAATCATTTTGTGATATTCCAATAATACCCCCTACTAAAATAAAAGTCCTTCAATTCATTACTTGGCTTCTGCTCCCCTGACTGTGGAAGAAAAATTTTGTTAATTTAATATTTTTAAAATATTTATTATATTAGCTATTGATAAAAATATCATTTTTATATGAATCATTAAAAAAAATGGGAAAGAAAAAATCTGTTAATTTAATTTTTTTAAAAATATTTATAAAGGAAAAATTTTGTTAATTTAATATTTTAAAAATATTTATTATATTAGCTATTGATAAAAATATCATTTTTATACACATATTACAATATTAATGTAATAATTTAATTTAAATCCAAGTATAAATTAATTTAAACAATATATAACTATAAAAGTATAAAATAATATACAAGGGTAAAATGGTCAATTAATTATTACCTCCCCTTCCTTCTCCTCTTAAACCAAACAAAGGATCTTCTCCCTTCCCTCCCCTCCCCTCTAACAAACCAAATAAGGTGACATACCCTCCCCTCTAATAAACCAAATAAGGTGACATACCCTCCCCTCCTTTCCCGCCCCTCCCACCCCCTCCCCTCAAACCAAACACACCCTTAGTGCTGACCAAAATCTCATAAAAAGAGGAATATAGAGTTGTGATTTCATCTTAGCTTTCCATGTGTCCAAAGATTAGAGCTTACAATGCCAAGTGTTAATAAAGCATTTTCTCTTCTCTCTATCTCTCTTAGGTGGTATCCTTTCACGTGTCAGGGGAAGTAGAGGCCTGACAATTTCCTCGGACTCTGGGATTCGATGTTCGGGAAGTTAAGTACGTGGCCGGGCAAGGGACCGGTGTAATATCCCAATTTTTGTTTATGGATTGATCATGATTATTGTGGATAAGTATGCATTTAATTGGAATTATTATATGTTTTATGACAATATTAATTAATATGTCATAATTAGTGAAAAATTAGAAGAATGGAATTATTGACCATGAGTTGGTAATTAAGGGAGAAATTAATTACTAACTAAGGGAAAAAAATGAGAAGTGTGATCAAGTGGCTAATTGGATGTTTACCTTTAAATGAGAGCCAATAAGATTGTGACATGTGGCAAAAGTTGGTGTGAAGGTAGAGAAGTTGAGAAAGTCAAATATGTAATATTTTAAGAATTTCTCTCTCTTCTCTCTCCTACTTTTCGGTTGACAAGGAATGGAGGGGGTAAAGTGATCATTGTTTTTCTTCTTCCTCACACACTTTCATCTTTCTCTTCTATCTTCCATGTCCGATGACCTTATGGGCAAGAGAGAGGAAGGAAAAGCTGGTGATTAAGGTGAGAAATTGGACTCCATTGCCTAAAATTCATGTATTAATGTTGTTCTATGGAATGAGAGATTCATTTTGATGATTGTAGTTTACCGTTTGGTGTTGATTTGTGGCCACACAAAAGTTTGGAAAGTGGTGAATCAAGAACTCCCTTTGAGAAGGTTGATAAGGTGAGTAAAACTAATCTTTCTATCTATGTTTCATGCCATTTGAAGTAGTTTGTAATTTCTGAAAATTTTGGCTTGAATCCGAAAATGAGTACCATTGTTCCTTTGGTATGTTTTTGGCATGATAATGGTATCTTGGAATGAGTTTAGGATAGATAGATTGATTGGGGATTGAAATGTGATGTTTGGATGAGATTGGTATTTTATTGATTTTGTTGCCCAAAACCTAAATCATGATAATAGAGTAGGATTTTGATGATTCTGATGATCCCATTGAGTTTATTGGATGTTTTTCTGTGGGAGTGGCTTTAGGTAAAATATTGTGTCCTTTGGGATCAATTAGGCAAGTGTTGGGAAAATGCCTCTGTTTTCTGCATTTTCTGGTTTTCCTCTGGATCACTCGAGTGATAAGGGCATCACTCGAGTGTATGATGAATGGCACTCAAGTAGTGATGGGTTCCACTCAAGTGTAGAGGTGCAAATTGCTTTTCTGGGCTTTGTGTTCTTGTTGCACTTCCATGGTCAAAGGCAATTGTTGCCTCACTTGCGAGTAAAGGAAGAACATCACTCGAGTGAGGGTAAGTTTACTCGAGTGCTGGTGTATTTGACACCAAGGACTTGCCTCTCGAGTTGTCACTCGCGGTTATGGTGCAAGAGTTTGCCTTCTTACTCACGGGTATAGGGTATTCACTCGAGTGTATTGGGCTATGCTTGAGTCTTCCTGACCCTTGAAAACTCTTGTGCTCTCGGGTGAGCATTTCCTGTAATACACTTTTTTGTACTCAGGTGAGCAGTTGGCTTTCACTCGAGTAAGTTGTGTTGTGCTTGAGTGCAGTGAGCCATCTTGGCTACTGCCATTTCATTTGTGCTCTCGGGTGTGCACTCGCTATCCTTTACTCTCTAGTACCCAAGTACAGACCGTACCATCACCTGAGTGAGGCCTTCTTCACAAGAGTGTCCGTACAATCTCACTCGAGTGAGGTCATCTTCAATTGAGTGTCGTAGTGAAAAATGTCAATTTAGAGTTTTAAAAAGGGGATCTTTGGGATAGTTCTTCTAACCCTTTAGGAGTTTTGTTAGGGGTATTTAATGACTCTAAAAGAGTAATAAAGATAACCATTTAAGTGTTAAAAAGCTACTGAGAATTAGAATAGAGAATTGACTCTTCGTCCCTAATTATGATTCTAGGATACGATATTTGCCAGGCACGAGAGAGACCGGTGCCAGGGAACGCCCTGAAGGATCAAGGTAGTGACTTTTCTCTCATGTTGTGTATGATGTTTTGGTATGCATAACTTATCATTGAATTGTGAATTGCATGTGCCATAGTCCATTATGGCGTGAGTACTTCAGCTGAGCCGTTTAGGGAGTGACAGTGGTCATCTTTAGTTCTGCCATTGAACTGCCATTGTAATCGACATGGATCTTTGTGAATCCGACCCGTAGGGCGACGTTTGTGAATCCAGTCGTGGGCTGTGTTTTTGTCTTGCCTGTATGGCTTGTGTTAGAAATGCTTTATATAAATCCCAACTGTGGTGAAATATATTGTGTGGATTGTTGTGATGCAATGTAGCGTGAGCAATTCAGCGTGAGTAATCGTAAGGGATGACATGTGTCATACTAACCATTGCCATTGTAACTGCCGTTGTAGTTGCTTTGTGTGGATGATGATTTGATTTCATGCCTTATTTTTGTTCATACTATGATTGATTTGACACTATGGGGATTCCTTAGAATCTCACTCTCCCAAAATTAAACATTTTAGACAGGGCTGAAGGATCAAAAGGCAAGCGGATGACGAAGAGCGGGTAGAGCTCCGTGTTAGGAGTTCCTTTTTGGTTAATGGTTATCATTGTATATCATTTGGATATTTTTGGTAGAAACAATTGTATATATTGGATTTTGTGTAATCCCCTAGTAAAGGGTATGAATTATGGGCTTGTGCCTTTATGTAAACCCTTATTTAATGAATGGAACCCGAGTGAGTCGGGAATTTATTTTGCACTCTGATATTTGTAAATGAAATCCATCTATACAAGCCATTATTGTTTTGTATTGTGAATATGAGACCATTGTGTATACGTTTTGAAAAAAAAGTTTTTGCAAATCTGATTTTGGGCAAAAGATTACCTTAATAAGTCCCAATTTGAAATATGGTCTCTAATTCCAACTTAATTATGTGTTTAAGAACTTAATCTCGGCCTAAGGTGGGAAGGGGGTTACAACCGGTGGATTCCCCAGACTTAGGCACTAGGTGGTGATCCTTGAGAATGCCAACACAAAAGTCACTTTATGACTCTCATGATGAAGGGGCATGTGTCCTCCTCTCATTTGTCCAACACAGAAGTGGAATGTACTTTGCCATTATGATAGGACACTTGTCAATCTCTTATTCATCTAACACAAAAGTTGTGTCATCATTACTTACTTCATTAAAGTTACTTTAATAAAGTTACTTTATCAGTGTCTACTCGGGTTTCATTTGGGACCTACTCGGGATTGCTTCATGTATACCAAGGCCCGACAAATGATGCCAAGTTAGAGTATATGTGTATGGGCCCCACATGGCGCCACACATCGGTATGTATTTCTAAAAACATAGGGTACACATGTCTACCTTGGAAATGCCTTATGACTCACATATCGGCATACTTTACTTGATTAACTTGTTCCATACCTTATGACATAGCTGGGTGGCATCTTTTAACCAACCCAATGGCACCGTAGATGTGTCCTATACACATTTACACTGATACTTTGATCCTCTGGCCGACGTATACTAGGCCCTCTACTTGGTAGGCCGGATTAGATAGTCCATGAGAGTCTTTCTATTTCTCTATATTCTTAAGACTCTTCCTGAACTGGGCTTAGTCATCTGCCTAATACAGGCTTATCCTTAAGTCTCTACACCCAAAATTTGGGATATTACAATTCTCCCCCCGTTTAATATATTTCATCCTCGAAATTTGTTACCGGTCCGATTTTTAATTATACTTCAAAGGATTACTTTAGCGAGGGTTTAATTTCTTTCTTTCTACATTCTATTGATACATCAAATTCTAAAGGTTTTCTCATTCAGTCATATTCCTATTGACCTTATTCGTTTATCCTACATCTAAGCTTCTTTAATTGAAGTTTATAAACTACTTTCCTTTGACTAGCATTATAGCTAGCAAGTACTATCTGGCTTAACAAATTTAGATTTCTAACCCTTCTATTAGTTTATGTTCCTATTTCATTATGACCATCGATTGGACCGCTTTTCAATTCAAAGCATCATCGACGATAGTCACGTCTCTACTTTTTCATTCATCTATGTTGTCTCATTATACCTTTTGATTTTCAAATATTCAAAATTCTTGTGGTAGCAGTACATTTTCACAATTGCACTATACATAATAGTACTATTACATTTTCAAAGAAAACATTATCACTGTTAGTCTAATTTACAAGTGGGGTAATTCATCTAGTAAGGTTTCAACTGTTGAGAGGCACACGACAACATTCCGTCCCACTTCACTAGGACGTTTCCCAATCCTTTCTTTCTTTCTCATTCTATTGCAGACCCTAGTTGTCGCTTCACCACAAACCTTATAGGTCGCAATGCTCTGCAGGCCACACAGGTTGCCTTATTCATTCTTTGCAAACCACACATGGGTTGCATTCTAGGATGGAGAATATTCAATACTGGTGCGAGTTTCAACCTCTCTTACAGCTCTATGAAATCCTCTCATAGACATCATCTTACTTAATAAATTCTTTCATTCAATTTTTTTTCTTTCAAGTGAGTGGTAAAGTGATTAAAGAAAAATTTGTAAATTCATCTGGTAAGGCCCAGCAAACTAAGTATTTCTGCTACAGTTTCTGGCCTCTTCTAGTTATATATTGCTCCCACTATTTTGGGTTCCTCTGAGGATGCCTTCTTTTGAGACAACATAGTTCCATAATGACCACTACAATCTGGTCAAAAATTCAATTCTTGAAAAATTATGTTCACAAATTCAGTTTATATAATTCACGAAAATAATAAGTGTATTGGTAAGTTTAAAGTTCAATTTTTGAAGACACAGGAACCAAAAAACTGTTCTAGAAGGTCATTCTTTCTAAATTCATTCTAGGCTCCAAACCTTACTACTCAAGCAATTCATACACATATGTAATGTTCGCGAAGTATGCTAACCAAACCATTGCATAAAAAGTATTCGGACATCATAGGACACACTGTCCTGGATAACATAACTTAAAAATTTGAATGCATCTGCCAGCCTAAGGACATACTGCCCACTAGGTCTTAAGGCACTTTATAACATAACAATTCAAAGGCGTCTGCCAGCCTAAGGACACACTACCTACTAGGTCTTAGGGCATCACATAGCATAACAATTCTTAACATAACAAATTTGTCTATTCATAAAATGAATACACGTGATGGTAAATACATATATGCAGAACCATTACATAAGATACGAGGGCAAGAGTTGCTTTCCTTTATACCGTCGAGCCTGTTCTTTCTTAATTCCCTTCTTTTGTCTTTCTTTCAACAATAGCATTGGAGCATCCATGACAACTTACCGAGTCACAACCTTTTTCTCTAACAATTCTATATTTTGCCGTCGCATATGGGGTCATTCTGTATGGACTTTCGATATCGGTCTAGCTCCAAGCATAATTTTACTTCCCTTACCTACCAAGGTAATCTACCCAAGTTACACAGGGAATTTGTAAGTTACTTGTACATTCTATTCTTTGTCTCGACTATGAGACCATAAATCATGACTATTCTTATTCTTTATATTACTCTGTTCTATCAGGGAACAACTTTCTCATTCATTCATTTTAAGGGAATATTCTATGATCAAGATCTTTTCTATGCTGGATTAGCAACTAGCAACCTCCAAAAACCTCAATTCATTCAATTCAATTCAATTTCCTAGGGAATCAATTTAGCTATCATTTGATTTTGAGTTTACAATTCACTGGGGTTTATAGTCAAGCATCTATCACATTCTTCTGCCTTGAATTCAATTTGTCTTACAGAGGCTTTTAGATTCTAGCATATTCTTTAAATCATTCTCTTAATACCTTGAATCACCTCGAGTCATTTTTCAGATTATTAAACCATTATTCCAGGTAAAGAAGTAATATATAGCATTCTTTCATTGCTTCTTAACCTTAAGGTCATACTCAGTCATCAATTAAGCATCCTTAACTATATTCTATGCCTCAAACAACTTTGAGCCATTTCAGTGTTCTTAAGAACCTAAGCTTAAAATAAATTCTTGGATCACAATCCAATTCTTAACTTAATACTGAATCTATCTAACTTCTAGGTTCATCAACTTAATTCTGGAACCTCAGCCATACCCAATAACCATGCTTAACCATAGAATTCCATTGGAATCTAGGTTGCAGGCCAGCTTGGCATCAAATTCTTCGGAGCTCATACCCTTATCTACTAGGTATACATCACTACTGCTCCGTTTGATTGTCTATATACAACTTTACCCTTTCCTTTGGCAGGGGATTCTACAATCAACTAATTTACTAATATACGGCTTTACCCCTTCTTTATACCAGCCTGCCAATTAGTAGTTAGGTAGAAATTCTATTTCACTGGGTTTAGCTATCACCCATACTTCTTAATCCTAGTATCACTCAGATTATCTAGGTATCAATAAGGATACTATTCACATCAGCAGAGCATACTAGTCAAATGCTAGAATCTATGCTCCGATACCAAATTATAACGTCTTTACATTCTATAATCGATATGATACGTTTTACATAATGAATTAGAACCACTCATCACTATTCATTTGTAAAAACTCTTTCTATTCCCAACCTTAAGACAGGATTCGAACATGTAGTTGAGTGGGTTTTTTTGAATGTTTCAAAATCTTATGGAAGCGTCTTATAGTGGTTTGCAAATTCATTATTACTCATCATTCTCATCTCTATTCAATTCAATTAGAGTGATTTGCTGCTCATTTCTCTATTCATCCTTAACTCATTCATTTAGCCTTGTGTACATACATTCATCATTCATGGCATGTTTGTACAACAATGAGACATGCAATAATTTATACATGATAAACTATCATATATAATTCTTCAATTCACCATCGCCCTTGTTTCTTGCATATCTTCATGCACTCTTCTCCTGTATTCATCATACCTATATGGTTGGTTAAGGAAGAGTGAGATTCAAGAGAATTTCAGTAGCAAACGATGCTAACTATGCATGCAAGATAATGATTAATGTATGACATGCTTGCTTACATAAATTCATGCTAACATAATGACATTTTCATGCTCAATGTTTTACAATACAGTCATGGCCATAGCATAAGTATAAAAAGAGCTTCAATCATTCACATATGTTCCATACAATTCATCAAAGCAATAACACATATCATTATACAAGCATTCACATATCAAATACATGTAAGTCAGGAGAGTTTAACTACCTCTTTTCTTCGTGTCCTCCTCTTATACCTTTTCTTCCAACTATTGTAGCTTTTTGGAAGTTCTTCTATTTCTCCTTCCTTGACCTCTCATGACCCTCTACCCGATTCTATAACTGGTTCTTGATTTCGGCGTTACTTCTACCATATAGATAGCACCAAACACCTCTGATCAAGAATCCAAAGCTATAAAAATTTTCTCTTACTAAGAGGAACAATATTACATCTGATTCTGGGAGCTAAAGACGCCGATTCAGAGGTAAAATAAGCTCCGGAACTCTAGGATTTTTACTATTCATCCACCTTTTCTCTTCTTCCAATTTCTCTTGATATTTTTCTCATTTTCTCTCTCTTTTAGTGCTGATTGAAATCTCATAAAAAGAGGAATAGAGGGTTATGATTTCATCTTGCCCTTAATTGCTTCTTAGCTTGCCATTTGTCCAAAGATTAGAGCTCAAGATGCTAAGTGTCAATAAAGCATTTTCTCTTTTCTTTCTTTCTCTTAGGTTGCATCCTTTCGCATGTCAAGGGAAGTAGAAGCCTGACAATTTCCCTAAACTCTCAGGTTCAGTGTTCGGGAAGCCAAGTATGTGACTGGGCTAGGGACAGGTAGATTCCCTTTACTCTGGTGCTAGGTGGCGCTTACTGAGAATGCCAACACAAAATTCACTTTATGACTCTCATGATGAAGGGACATGTGTTCTCCTCTCATTTGTCCAACACAAAAGTGGAATGTACTTTGTCATGATGAGAGGACACTTGTCACTCTCTTATTCAGCCAACACAAATGTTGTGTCATCATTACTTACTTTATTAAAGCTACTTTAATAAAGTAACGTTATTGGTGTCTACTCGGGTTTCATTCGGGACTTACTCAGATTGCTTCATGTATACCGAGGCCCGCCAAATAATGCTAGGTCAGAGTATCTGTGTGGGCCCCATATGGCGCCACACACTAGTATCTATTCCCAAAAACGCAGGGTACACATATCTGCCCTAAAAATCCTTGTGCGCTCATATACTAACATACTTCACTCAATTAACTTGTCCCATACCTTATGACATAGCTGGGTGGCATCTTTCAACTAACTTAATGGTACCGTACATGTGTCCTATACGTATTTACACCAATACTTTGATCCTTCAGCCTATACATACTGGCCCTCTTCTTGGTAGGGCCAGATCACATAGTCCTCGAGAATCTTTCTATCTCTCGACATTCTTGGGACTCTTCCCAAACTGGGCTTAGTCGTCTACCTAATACAGGTTTATCCTCAAGTCTATAGGCCCAAAATTTAGGATATTACATAAACCTCAAAAACATCTTATCCCTAGTAATGAAAGGCCAACCTCGTTATTCCTACCTTAGCCGCAACCACAAAAAGCTCAACCTCCTCGTACCAAATTGACCAAACTCGTGAAAGACCCCAGGGAAAAGCCTACCTTACCGACCTTAAAAAACCCAAACCCCAAACCTACACCTAACTCTATCTTTGCCACCTTAACCAACAAATTGGCCTCCTCAATGAAAACCCAATTTGACCAGCCTAAACACACTGCAATATTCCTCCTGAACCCCAAAGCATCACCCAAGACTAACCCTAGCTCAACTATGGCGAACCCGAGTAAGCATAATACAAAACTAGCATATTAAAAAAACCATAAAGAAAACCTTGCACCAAAACCTCCCGACCCAAACCTATGAGCTAGTGGTATCAAACTTTAAAAGTCCCTTCAAATAGGCAACTTAAAGCCCAAAGCAAGAGAACTCATTTCATCACTAGCAGAGGAAGTGTACGGACCATTACTAGAGCTGAGGACCCTAAACTAGCATACTAAGACACACACTGATCAATCCTAAATTTTATATATTTTATCCCACCTTATTCATTTATTTTAAGGACTATTTTAGGCTAATTTAGATTTATTATATAATATTTGGATATTTAGCCAATTTTAGTAAATAATATAAATCTGAATTGATTATGATATTATTGGGCTTAAATTGTTAACATCTTAATTGCTATCTTGTTTTTAGATAATATTTTCAAATATATGATAGATCACGATTTTATTTGATTCTTGCAGGGCAAGGAAAAGCATATTAGAAAATCCTACGGTGTACAAATTTTCTTGGAAGCTAAAAGAGAATATAATGGTGGAATTTTATTTGGGCTTTTTAAATTTTAATGGGCTCAAGTTAATACCCAAAACTCTCCCCTCCTTTCTTAAAAATAAAACCTAGCAGCCGTTAAGAGGAGGAGAGGCTGAGAGGCACACTGGAAATCAGGACTTATAGACTGATGCACTGAAAGAATTGAAGCTGCTACACACTCTATCCAGCCATTCCTTCTCTCAAGCATAACACCTTCTTCATCCTTCATTAATATATTCCCTCCTCACCACCCACGGGACCCACTGCACCAACACCATCTTCCCATTCTTTCAACTCATTATTCACCCATTAAATCATCTTCATAACATCATGTTCGTGTTGAGTAAGGAGCTGCTTGGAGAGGAGAAATTCATGGCAGCTTAAGCTTGTTAAGGAGGCAGCTTGGGAGGAGCATGGAGGAAGCTAGAGCCTAGGCACTTACACTTAAAGACCACAAGGGAGTGTTTTTTACTTTTATCAATTTATTTCAAGACTTAAGATTGTTTAGTTTTAAATGATTTTGGGTTGTACTAATTGAGAACAATCTAGTTTTAGATTGTAGACTTATTATTGATTTGGATTGAATTGATATTTTGGATTTGATCTGTTCTTAAATGATTGTTGGGATTTTTATTTGCAAACCCTTTGATTGTCAATTAGATTATTAACTGAGTTTTCATTATTAATTTAATTGTCAATTTGGGTTTAATCTCTTGATTGTTTAATTAGGTTGATTAATTGTCGAATTGTTTAATTAAGCAATTGTGAACAAAATTTCCAAAGCTATCTTAAACTATTGTGATTGGTTTTTAATGAATTTAATTAGCTACCACTAATTTCATTATGAGTTTTCTAGTGGAATAAGTGTTATTGAGCTTGAGGGTTTCCCATGTCTCAATTAGGTTATTAAGTTTATTAATTCCAATTTTTCATCAACCTCCCTTTGGTCTAATAAATTAAATGGCTAAGAAAGCTAAATCCATGTGAATCTTAAGTTGTCCCTTTCATCATCATTACTGAATTAAACCTTTGTTGTTTGTCTCGCTTCTTCTTAACCTTTTTACATTGAATTTTAATTCCTCTTTAATAAAAAAAATCGCCCCAAAATTTGCATTCAAATTCATATAGATTAGTCCACTCTCATATAGGTTTAAGAGTCAATTCATTAGTTCATTTAGTTAGTTTAATTGCATTTAGGTAGTAGTATCTTGCATATTAGTTTAGGTCCATTCCATTGCATCTTTTATCACTTAAAAATCAATCCTAAAGAAAACCCATAACTTGCTCCTTGGGAGAATGACCTAGGTTGAACCTAAACTGCATAATAATTTGGGACCTAGTTTAATTGATTACTTTAGCAATAGAAGCACACATCATAGATCTATATGATGATACCTATGACATCATTGATGATCAAAACCACTCTGGTATGGAGCACTAAATGTTCTTACTTTACCATAATAATTTTTTCTTGGAACTACCATGGTGCAACATAGAGTAAATTCCACTTTGTGCTTAAATCCTTAAATCAAAGAGCACAAGCAAGATCTTTTGATCCTTGTTGAGCCCAGAATCTCAAGAACTTTGGCAGATAGAGTTATAAAGAAGATTGGTTTCTCATGTTGCTACTGTTAGAGCAAGCGTTTCACCCAAGAGGGGGGTGAATTGGGTGACCTTAAAATTTCGTCGGAAATATAAAACTTTAACAGTGGAATTAAAACAGGAAAGAGTAAGGAGAAATATCACCGAAGTGTACACCAGGATTTATACTGGTTCGGCCACAACCACTTTGACCTACGTCCAGTCCTCAGAGCTTCTCTGAGAGTTTCACTATAACTTCCAAGATTCAGTGGGTTCTTGGCACCTCAGTACAAGCAAGTTCCTACACCTGGACACTCACTCCCCCTTACAAGTTGTAATTCAATCCCAACTCAAGGTTCCACAACCTTAAGTTACCTCAATAACAAATATTGGGTTTGAATGAAATATCTCTTTTACAGAGTAAATAAGAATCACTGAAGCATAGAATCACAAGTATAATGGAAAACAGAGTAATGAACTTAATGATACGTTCGTAAGTGTGTTCTTGTATATCTCTCTGTTCAGATGTCCACATATATATAGATACGTTGGTAATGATTGCTGGAACATATTTCTTCATGTCCGTTGGAGCGTGCGCAGCCATTATTGACTTTTCCAGTTTTTGAAAAACATACGTTATGGTAGGTGACGGTCGGTGACATTTGAGCATTGCTTTTGACTTTCCTTATTTGGTAAGATCTCTTCATTGTTTACCTGTTGAAATGCTAAGTACACTAATATAATGAAAAGTAAATCAAATAGGAAACAGAACAATGACCGTTGAAATGATTTCAAACTTTCTGGGTCTGCTTACTCGAGTAGCTACTCGAGTATCACATGAAGGTTACTCGAGTACTTACTCGAGTATCATCGGGAAATCTTCAATTAACTTCAAGTCAATGAGCAAATACAAGAATACTTGGGTAGTGCAAGGAATAACCAATTTTCAAACCTTTGGAAATGCCTGTTTACTCGGGTACCTACTCGAGTAATGCACTTATAACTTTATGGGTTACTCGGGTACCAACTCCAGTAAACCTTCAAATAAACTTGTGGTTACTCGATGCTCTACTCCAGTAATGTTGGCAGGATTTCAAGGCCGAGAGCACTTACCTTGTTACTCGGGTATGGACTCGAGTAATTCACACATTTGTGCAACGGTTACTCGGGTACCACCTCGAGTAACTGTACTTTTTGTGCATAACTTACCCTGGTAATGACTGGAAGTTTACCTTGAAATTATTTCTGCATACTCGGGTACTTACTAGAGGAATCCACTTAAGATACAACATTAGATACTTGCATACTAGAGTAAGGACTCGAGGAAAATGAGATAAAAAGAAATCAAGTTAATCGGGTACCACCTTCAAGTTTTAACTTACCTTAGTGCGTTACTCGAGTAGCTCCTCGAGTAACATTAGCAGTAGTACTAAGTGCCGAGAGCTCCACATTTTTAGAAACAGAGTTACTCGAGTAGCTACTCGAGTATCATTGGCAACTTGAAGTCAACTGGAAGTTTTTCACATGGTTACTCGAGTAGCGCCTCGAGTAACATTGGCAGGCCGAGAGCAACTCCAAGTTTTTACCTGGTTACTCGAGTAGCTCCTCAGTAACATTGGCAGGCCGAGAGACCTTGAAAATTTTTGCACTATTACTCGAGTACCTACTCGAGCAACGTTGGCAGGTTACTGGAAGTTGTCTCTGGTTACTTCAAGTTTTTTCACATGGTTACTCGAGTAGCTCCTCGTGTAATGCCTTAGAAAACTTGCTTCTCATCAAGTTTCTCAGATCTTTCTCTTGGCCTTTCTTCATTACTCCACTGCTTACCTCAAGTAATGCTTATCCCTGTTATTCATTTGTTCAAACTTGTTTATTAATCATTTCCTTTTCAAACCATTCTTTTGTTATCTTCAAAACATGAGATCTAACATTCTCCCCCTTTTTGATGATGACAAAACTTGGTGATTTTGAACATGGTTTTTCAAATTGAATTCTTAATTAAATATGTCTTATTGAGTTTGAATACACCTTACATACACAACAACTTCATTAGTCCAAACTTGTATCATAATTCAAAACTTTAATGAACTTAAAATGCATAACATAAACACACTTGTATTAAGCTTTAAAAATTCAAAAATTACAAACTAAAGCATAAAAGATTCAAAATGCTCCCTAAAAACCCAAATACAGCCAAATACCCTAAAATACACTAGGACACATCCACAAAATCACTCTCAAGCTCTTCTCCCCCTTTTTGTCTTCATCAATCAAGTGGAGGGCTTAGAGGCTTGGCCATAGAGATAGGTGTCACTGGAAAGACCATAGAATCATCTGAATCCAAAGAATCAAATGAGCTAGAGGGCACTGGGTCAGGCAGATGGACTGGTGGGATATGGATGTCATCGCCGGGAGGAGAAGGTTGGAAGACAACCGTAGTAGAGGTTTCTCCTTCTGGAGTGGTCTGAATCTCAGGAGTAGTCTCAGCCTCAGGGGTATGATGTTCAGGGGAGGAAGAGGGAGATATTTCCTCTGTTTGGGTAGGAGAGGGAATAGGTTTAGGAGCTGTTTCTGGCTGAGGTTTAGGAGGTGAATCATCAATGATGATATGTGTGGTCTCATGAGTTTCAGGATCGTCCACTGTGAATAAAATATCTTTGCCTTGGGGCTCAAGTGGATCAGAAACCTGAGGAATAGATGGTTCACCCTCAGGAATGGGTATGTCTGAAAGAGGATTCACTGGAGGTGGTGGTGGTGGTGCAGAAGAGGAGGGACCAGCTGAAGGTCCAGGACCCAAAGAGTCCAATCGTGCCAGAATCAATCTCAAGGTCTCTCCCTGGGCACGTTGCTCTGCTAGCAACTCCTCATGTCTCTTGTCCATTCTGTCAACCAACTCTCCCATCTTAGTATTCATGTGGGTTATCAGTTCTGCATTTGTGTTGGCGATGTCCACATGAAAACCTTTGAGCATGTTCTCCATGAAGTGTTGGAGAGTGGCATTGTGGAAGGATGGTGATGATGTGGTAGCAGCTGGAGCCGATGACTGAGTGTCATCCAACTTGCTGGTCTCTGCCTCAGTGGTCTTCCTCTTCTTCTTGGACCCAGACTCCAAAGGCCCTTTGAGAGGGATGCCAATATTCAACTTTCCAATTTGGTTTTTCCCCACTGGGGTCATCCTCTCAACTGACTCCTTACTATCCAAGTACCATATCTTGTTTTCTTTCAAGATCAGTGACACAATCTGTGGATATGGCATTGGTGTAGTAGCCTTCCCATCCACCTTATATCTCTTCATCTCCGAGAAAATATATTCTCCCAGATCCTTCTGCTCCTTCAGGAGAAGTGAAGCAAACCACCTAAAGTCCCTATCGGAGAAGTGGGTATAGTTGTTGGCTTTGTTCACTAGGGACCTAGAGTAAATGTACCAAAGGACCCTATGATGATCACACATATCACTGGGCTTGAAATTTAGAGGGCCAACTAGCTCACCGGGTTTAAGGACAGTGAAAATTTGATTTGGCTCAAGTTGGGAATAGATATCATCTGGGGGGTTCTCAATTCCCAACCACAAATTAATCCTAGAGGGAGATATAAGTATCTTTTGGCCTCTCACAGTGGTGGTCATCTCTTCCTCAACTGAGGTTCGGTTAGGCTCATCTATGATCTCTAAGTTACAATAAAAATGAGTGATTACCTTTGTGCAAAAAGGCAATCTAATGGATAACCAAGGCATAAAAGGATCTAGATATGGACTAAGGTCGTGTTTCAATACCTCCTGAAGTAGCCTGAGATCCACATAGTGTGTCTTGCACACTTTCCTCCTGGAGAATTGGGATAGATACTTGGGAGACTCCACCAATTTGTTGACGTTGAACCCTTTTGGAGGGTTGGTGATCTCTTCTTCCGGCACTTTGGATTTCTTGGAAGATTGTCCTTTCTCCATTTGATCAATGACCCCAGCCATAGCCTTAGCCACATTCTTATCATATTTAGGCTTTTTGGTAGGCTTTGGAGTGAAAGAGGGTGTAGAGGAATCAGAGTGAGGAGGTGAGGGAGATTTGGCACTCTTGCCTCTTCCGGTAGATGTACTCTTTTTGGATTGAGCCCTTGTCACAATAGGCTCTTTGATTACCACTCCTTTGAGTTTCGGTTGAGATTAAGGTTGAAGAGGAATTTTAGCTTTTGGTCTTGGAGTTAATTTTCTTCTCTTTTTGGGAGTAGAAGAAAAAGGATCAGAGGGTTGTTGAGATTCAGAGGAATCAATGGGAGTAAGATTTTTGGTTCTCATTTTTCTGATGGATTGAAAACTTGAGATTTTCAGAAAAACAGAGTAACTGACGCGAATTAGGGCACAGAGATTTTGAGCAAAATAGGAAGTTTCTAGGAATGAAAATGGTTAGGTTTTGACGAAAATGAAGCAAGGAATCACTTGTGAAAAGTTTCTGTGAGAGAGAATAGTGATTTACTCGAGGAGATTTTGTGGAAATGACCGAGTTTGCGACAGATAAAGACCTAGACCCCGACTTTACTCGAGGCCTTACTCGAGTAAACTTCAAGTTTACTCGAGGCCTTCCTCGGGTGTTCATACAGGAAAATTCTAAAATAATTCATTTAAATTGCGTACCTGTCATGAATAATATAGTAATTATCCATGGATGTTCCCTCGATCATTTATAACCCATTTTGATCAGATTTGAGTCATTTTTCATCAATTGGAGAATCTGAACTCCGACATTACTCGAGGCCTTCCTCGAGTAAGCTTCATGTTTACTCGAGGCCCGCCTCGAGTAAACTGCTTTTCAACTTCTGACTCTTCATTTCTTTGAAACTAAACCGTTATGTTTGAAAATCAAGTAACTTGATCTGTTACTTCCAGTTTTGAAGTCCATTACTTGAGTACATACTCGAGTAAAGTGCTTCTTTACTTCAAGTTGTTCCTCGGGTAATGCTTCTCTGTTAGTGACAACTTCAAGTTGGTACTCCAGTAAATCTGTCCTCTGATAATCTTTGTTTTTGTTTCCCAAAACAGAGTTTCTTTCTTCCTGCAAAACAAATTTCTATATACTCCTATGCTTAAGTTAGTAATCATCAAAACTTTAACAAATGACTTCATCTAATATTATGAGAAACTGAAATAACTTACAACTCATTGGGATTTACCATTCCCAATTCTCTTCTAATGTATAGAAATTGGTCTTTTGCAAGAGGTTTTGTGAAAATATCTGCTAGTTGAAGATGAGTGGGAATAAATATCACTTTCACATCTTTCTTTTAAACATGATCTCTGATGAAGTGATGTCTGACATCGATATGCTTGGTTCTAGAGTGTTGAACTGGATTCTTTGCCAAACTTATCGTACTAGTATTGTCACAATAGATTGGTATTTCTTTGAGATAAATACCAAGATCTTGTAGTTGTTGTTTTAGCCATATTACTTGTGCACAACAACTTGATACTGCAACATATTCGGCTTCTGTTGACGAAAGAGACACAGTATTTTGTTTCTTGCTGAACCATGATACAAGAGATCCTCTAAGAAATTGTCCTTGTCCACTGGTGCTCTTTCTGTCTGTTTTGTATCCTCCATGATCTGAATTTGAATATGCAACAAGATATTCACTTCTTCCTTTGGGATACCACAGACCCAATTCGGGTGTGTCAGCAAGGTATCTAAAGATTCGTTTGACCGTTTCAGCATGTGATTCTTTTAGTGCTGATTGATATCTTGCACATATGCCAACACTAAATTGGATGTCTGGTCTACTAGCGTGAGATAGAGTAATGATCCAATCATTCTTCTATACTTTGTGATGTTGTAGTCTTTTCCTTTGACATCAGCATCAAGTAACGTAGTTGAGCTCATAGGTGTGTCCGTGCCATTTGCTTCATCCATTCCATACTTCTTCAATAGCTCTTTCAAATACTTTGTTTGAGATATGAAGATTCCATTCTTTCTTTGTTTGATTTGTAAACCAAGAAAGAAATTCAATTCTCCCATCATTGACATCTCAAATTCTCCCTGCATTATCTCAGAAAATTCCTTACACAGAGATTCATTAGTAGCACCGAAAACAACGTCATCAACATATATTTGAACAATTAAAATATCATTGTGTTTTCGTTTTATAAAGAGTGTTGTATCAACTTTTCCTCGTACAAAACCTTGATCGATAAGAAACTTACTGAGCCTTTCATACCAGGCTCTAGGAGCTTGTTTTAAACCATATAAAGCTTTTTTGAGTTTGAAAACATGGTCAGGTTTAGTAACATCCTCAAAACCTGGAGGTTGTTCTACATACACTTCTTCCATGATGTAACCATTTAAAAAAGCACTCTTTACATCCATTTGATAGAGTTTGAATCCTTTGATGTATGCAAAGGCTAAGAGTACACGTATAGCTTCCAATCTAGCCACTGGAGCATACGTTTCCTCATAATCAATCCCTTCTTCCTGATTATAGCCTTTGGCCACCAATCTTGCCTTATTTCTGACAATAATTGCAGATTCATCAAGTTTGTTTTTGAATACCCATTTAGTACCAATGATCGGATGATCTTTGGGTCGGGGCACCAAATCCCAAACTTGATTTCTCTTAAATTGATTTAGTTCTTCTTGCATTGCTATAACCCAATCATTGTCTGATAGGGCTTCATCAATATTAGAAGGTTCAATCTCAAAAATGAATGCAGAAAAACTTACTTCATTGAAAATTCTATTTCTAGTTTTGATCCCTTCATTCACATCTCCTATGACTTGATCTAAGGGATGACTTTTATTGTATTTCCAAGCTCTAGGTTGACCTAGGGATTGCTCTTCTTCCTTAGTTTCATCAACCTCTGGAATAAGAGATTTAGAAATAGATTGACCATTTCCTTGATTTAAACCAACTTCCTGTTCTTCATCAATGGTTTTGTCAGAGGATTCAAATTCATCAAATACAATATGAATTGATTCTTCAATAATACATGTTCTTTTATTGTAAACTCTATATGCTTTACTTCGGTTAGAATATCCTAGGAAGATTCTTTCATCTGTTTTAGAATCAAATTTTCCTAAGTTATCTTTACCATTATTATGAATGAAACACTTACAACCGAAGATATGTAGATGAGCAATGTTTGGCTTTCTCCCTTTATACAGCTCGTATAGTGTCTTTCCAAGTTTTGTTCTAATATAGGCTCTATTTGAAATATAGCATGCTGTACTCATAGCATCAGCCCAAAATACTTGAGACACGTTCTTTTCATTCTATATTGCTCTAGCCATTTCAGTGAGCACTCTATTCTTGCGTTCCATAACTCCATTTTGTTGAGGCGTCCTTGGAGCAGAGAAATTATGATCAATGCCATTAGTATCACAATACTCTTCAAAGGCTTGATTTTCAAATTCTCCACCATGATCGGTCCTAATACCTGCAATGGACATACCTTTCTCATTTTGCACCTTCTTGGTAAAAACAATAAATTCTTCAAATGTCTCATCCTTTGATGATAGAAAAATAACCCATGTAAATCTAGAGAAATCATCAACAATGACCAATGAATATAGGTTGCCACCAAGGCTCTTTACTCTTGCTGGACCCACTAAATCCATATGCAATAATTGTAATGGTCTATTTGTTGAAATCTCATTTTTCAATTTGAAAGATGATTTAGTTTGTTTACCCTTTTGACATGCATCACAAATCAAGTCATTTTTGAAATTTACTTTGGGTAATCCAAGCACTAAATCCTTTTTGAGTAGTTTGCCTAGTTGAAGCATATTGACATGAGCCAATCTCTTATGCCATAACCAACTTTCATCGGCATTACTCAGAAAACAATTTTCAGATTCATTTCTACTAATATCTAAAGTATAACAGTTACCTTCCCTTTTAGCTCTGAGTTTTGCCTTGATATTTTTCTTATCGAGTTGTAAGTCTTCCTTGTTGACAATCAGACATTCCTCTAAATCAAATATTATCCAGTTTTCTTTATCTGCACTTTGACTTACACTCAGCAAATTATGACACAAGCCTTCAACGTAATATACATCTTTGACTTGTATTCCTTTGTCATTTTTTATTTCACCAATTCCTGCAATCTTTCCGGATTGATTTCCTCCAAATTTTACCTTGCCACCTTCCTTAGGTTGCAATGTGGTAAAACTTTCAAAATCCCCGGTCATATGTCTAGAGCATCCACTATCTATGTACCACTTGCTATTTTTGGATGCTTTGAGACATACCTACAATCAAATGACTAGGTCTTAGGTACCCACATCTTTTTGGGTCCTGTTGGGTTAGTATAAATAACTTTCTAAATATATGAACCTTTAGGTACCCATTTGTAGGTTCCTATATTTCCTTTCTTCTTATGAATGCATGAAGAGGTATAATGACCTTTTCTATTACAGTAGTTACAGAATGCAAAAGGATTTGATATATGCACAGAATTCTGGAAATAATTTAAATATAGCTTACCTCATACTTTCTTTTTACCTTTCCTTTTATCTGATTTTGGATCATATCCAATACCAGAACGATCATTTACACATCGTTGTTCTTTTAAAATTACACTTAGCATCTCACTTCCTTTGGTAAACTTTTCAAGAGTTTTTATGAGATCAATGTTTTTCTTTTTCAACGAAGAACAATTTTCACAATGCTTTTCTGAACTTTCTTTAAGTTCAATTTCAAGAGCTTTATTTTTCTTTTGAAAACAATCAATTCTTTAACTACTTTGATGAATTCAGAATGTAAAGCATTATATTCAGAGAGTAATTCATCATAGGTAGGATCAGAATCATTTACCTCTTCTTCTGTTTCTTCTTGAGCAACAAGACATATATTGGCTACTTCTTGGTTATCACTTTCTTCGTCAGAGGAACTATCTCCCCATATAGCAGATACAAAGGCCTTCTTTTTGTTAAAGAATTTGCCTTTTCTCTTTTCTTTGCTCTTTTGATTTAGTTCTGGACATTCTGATTTGATATGTCCTGGTTTTCCACATTCGTAGCAAATGATATGATCTTTGTTGCTAGTTCCACCTTTGTGAAAATGTTTGAATCCTTGACCTTTCTTGTAGAACTTTCTGAATCGTTTTATGATTAAGCCCATTTCATCATCATCAAACTCCTCATCCTCATCTTGATTTTCTTCTTTCGCTTTTAGTGCTAGACCTTTCTTTCTTTTGTCACCGATGTCATCTAGTTCCCGTTTGAACTTTAATTTGCTTTCATATTCAGAAAGGCTTCCAAATAGAGAAGCAACTGATCTCATTGATTCTCCTTTTGCCTCTTCTATCGTAGTGACTTTGGCCTCCCACTCTTTAGAAAGAATATTCAAAATCTTTTGTACTTGGGTATGTTGATCATAGGCTTTACCAAGTGCTGCATGTTGATTAACAAGATGAGTATATCTAAGTTCGAATTCAGAATTTGACTCACCTGATTTCATTCAAATTAGATCGAATTCAGTGATCAATGTGTTGATGCGATTCTCCTTTATTCCCGAAGTTCCTTCATGGGCGATTTCCAGAGCTTCCCACATTTCCTTTGCTGTTGGGAGTGTGCAAATTCTGAAATATTCACTCTGACTCAAAGCACTTTGTAACATCAGAATTACCTTGTTGTTGAGAGTGATAAGTTTCTTGTCATTCTCATCATATTCCGCTGGCGTCTTGGGAATTTTCTAAGAATCTACAATCTTTATAGGTTGATAGTTTCCACTCTCAATCACATCCTATAGCCTATATTCAGTAGCCATCACGAATACTCTGAACTTTGCTTTCCAGAAAGAAAAGTGTTCACCACTGAAACCTGGAGGTCTAGTGATGGATGCTCCGTCGGGAAGAATTCCTTCACCCATGCTTGCCATTGGATCCTTCTTAGCCTGTTAAACCTTAACAAGAAGACCTACGCTCTGATACCAAATGTTAGAGCAAGCGTTTCACCCAAGAGGGGGGTGAATTGGGTGACCTTAAAATTTCGTCGGAAATATAAAACTTTAACAGTGGAATTAAAACAGGAAAGAGTAAGGAGAAATATCACCGAAGTGTACACCAGGATTTATACTGGTTCGGCCACAACCACTTTGACCTACGTCCAGTCCTCAGAGCTTCTCTGAGAGTTTCACTATAACTTCCAAGATTCAGTGGGTTCTTGGCACCTCAGTACAAGCAAGTTCCTACACCTGGACACTCACTCCCCCTTACAAGTTGTAATTCAATCCCAACTCAAGGTTCCACAACCTTAAGTTACCTCAATAACAAATATTGGGTTTGAATGAAATATCTCTTTTACAGAGTAAATAAGAATCACTGAAGCATAGAATCACAAGTATAATGGAAAACAGAGTAATGAACTTAATGATACGTTCGTAAGTGTGTTCTTGTATATCTCTCTGTTCAGATGTCCACATATATATAGATACGTTGGTAATGATTGCTGGAACATATTTCTTCATGTCCGTTGGAGCGTGCGCAGCCATTATTGACTTTTCCAGTTTTTGAAAAACATACGTTATGGTAGGTGACGGTCGGTGACATTTGAGCATTGCTTTTGACTTTCCTTATTTGGTAAGATCTCTTCATTGTTTACCTGTTGAAATGCTAAGTACACTAATATAATGAAAAGTAAATCAAATAGGAAACAGAACAATGACCGTTGAAATGATTTCAAACTTTCTGGGTCTGCTTACTCGAGTAGCTACTCGAGTATCACATGAAGGTTACTCGAGTACTTACTCGAGTATCATCGGGAAATCTTCAATTAACTTCAAGTCAATGAGCAAATACAAGAATACTTGGGTAGTGCAAGGAATAACCAATTTTCAAACCTTTGGAAATGCCTGTTTACTCGGGTACCTACTCGAGTAATGCACTTATAACTTTATGGGTTACTCGGGTACCAACTCCAGTAAACCTTCAAATAAACTTGTGGTTACTCGATGCTCTACTCCAGTAATGTTGGCAGGATTTCAAGGCCGAGAGCACTTACCTTGTTACTCGGGTATGGACTCGAGTAATTCACACATTTGTGCAACGGTTACTCGGGTACCACCTCGAGTAACTGTACTTTTTGTGCATAACTTACCCTGGTAATGACTGGAAGTTTACCTTGAAATTATTTCTGCATACTCGGGTACTTACTAGAGGAATCCACTTAAGATACAACATTAGATACTTGCATACTAGAGTAAGGACTCGAGGAAAATGAGATAAAAAGAAATCAAGTTAATCGGGTACCACCTTCAAGTTTTAACTTACCTTAGTGCGTTACTCGAGTAGCTCCTCGAGTAACATTAGCAGTAGTACTAAGTGCCGAGAGCTCCACATTTTTAGAAACAGAGTTACTCGAGTAGCTACTCGAGTATCATTGGCAACTTGAAGTCAACTGGAAGTTTTTCACATGGTTACTCGAGTAGCGCCTCGAGTAACATTGGCAGGCCGAGAGCAACTCCAAGTTTTTACCTGGTTACTCGAGTAGCTCCTCAGTAACATTGGCAGGCCGAGAGACCTTGAAAATTTTTGCACTATTACTCGAGTACCTACTCGAGCAACGTTGGCAGGTTACTGGAAGTTGTCTCTGGTTACTTCAAGTTTTTTCACATGGTTACTCGAGTAGCTCCTCGTGTAATGCCTTAGAAAACTTGCTTCTCATCAAGTTTCTCAGATCTTTCTCTTGGCCTTTCTTCATTACTCTACTGCTTACCTCAAGTAATGCTTATCCCTGTTATTCATTTGTTCAAACTTGTTTATTAATCATTTCCTTTTCAAACCATTCTTTTGTTATCATCAAAACATGAGATCTAACAGCTACTGATGTGAAGCCATAGGATTTTTGGGGGTATTTGGTTGCTTTGGTTAGACAAGATTGAAGTAGAAATCTTTCAAACCCACTAGCAATTTATTCATACAAGAATATAGCTCTCCCTGGAAAAGAAAAACTTCCTCCTAATAGCCTTATATGTAAGCCCTACTACATAAGTGTGCTATTAACTTTGGCCAAAAATTAACAATATTGGAGAAACCACAACAGAACCCTAGATAGCTATAGGAGATTACAACACAGTCTTAACTATGAGTAAGCAAAGATCAATCACAAGCATAATGAGGGGTGGTTGCTCTTTATTTAATCGGTTTATTCAAAATTGTTCTCTTATTGATCTTGGATTCTCTGTTCCACACTTCTCTTAGGGGAAGGGACTTTCATTAGCACGCCTAGACCGAGCTCTAGTCAACAGTCAATAGGCCCAAATCTTTCTAAATACCACAAACTAGCATTTGGACTAAATCAAATTAGGCCACAATCCTCTCAAAGTGTCATTAGGCTTGAATGCATCCACAACCCACCTAGTCCATACTTTTAAATTCTTACCTGCATGGCTCATACACCTATCTTTTACATCTCTTGTGCGCGACACCTGGAGTGATTCTTTTTCTCTAAGGGAGAATATCACAACATTCACAGAAAAGGCACAACGGTGGAATCACAACACTTTCAGAGAAACTAGCGTAAGGAAACATCACTCGATAGCACACCTGATAGGCACGTAAAGGGCTCTAGACAAATGCCCCTTTTCTTCCTTCCTTTTCAAACTCAATAAAGAGTTATGGCATAACTATGAAATGGTGTGTTTGCAAGAGGAATTGTTGTGGATTCAAAAGTCAAAGGTAGACTGGATTAGTTTGGGGAAACAAAACTCCTATTATCACACCAAAGTGCACATTCACAAATGGTGTAATTGAATGGTAGTACTCATGAACAATGAAGGAAAATGGATTACTAATGAAAAAGCTTTAGAGCAAATGATCATTGACTTTTATGTGTCCCTGTATTCAGCATCACCAATTCCCACAAACAAGTGCAACACTAGAGGTAAATTTCCCATGCTTTTATCCACTTATATTGAACTATTACAAGCAGATGTCTCTTTAGAGGAAGTTGAAAGATCTTTATTTGACATAAAGCCACTTAAAGTATTGGAAATGGGTGGATTACATGCTCTCTTCTTCCAAAATCAATGAGACATAGTAGGAAACTCTCTCTTTCAAATAGTATCATCCCTCTTTAATGGATCTAATATAGACTAATCCTTTAACCGTACATTGATTGTGCTGGTGACAAAAGTGGAATGCCCCTTTACTGTTAAATAATTTTGGCTAATAAACCTTTGTTATGTTTTGTATAAGACTTAAGACACTGATGCCTCTCCTTATCTCCCCATACTAATCTAGTGTCATCAAAGGTAGAAGCATTATGGATAATATCATTATAGCTCAAGAGGTAATACACTCAATAAGGAGGAAGCAAAGCAAAAAAAGGGTGGATGGCAATTAAAGTAGATCTAGATAAGGCCTTTTTGACAAGTTGAATTGGTCTTTTATCAAAGATACTGTAAAGGATGCAGGCTTTCCACCGTAAATTTTTGCCTTATTCATGCAATGTGTAACCATAAGTTCTATGAAAATCATGTGGAATGGTAAACCTACAACATCTTTTACCTGATCAAGAGGAATTCATCAAGGAGACCCCCTCTCCCTGTACTTATTTATACTCTGCATGGAAAGACTTCCCCAAGCTATAATGATAGAGGTTCAAAAAAAGTGGAGACCACTAGGCTGGGTAGAAGAGGACCTCCTCTCTCACACCTCTTCTTTATCGATGACCTCATACTTTTTGGAAGTACAGCTCCTAGCCAGCTTTAGCTAATCCAGGACACCCTAGCACAATTTTGACAAGCCTCTAGCCAAGTTGTTAGTAAAAGCAAAACCCATGTTCACTTCTCAACGAATGTTGCAAGATGTGAAGCATACATGATATGTCAATTTCTCCAATTCAAGAAAACAGAGCAATTGGGAAAATACTTAGGAGTTCTTCTTCTCTCGAGTTAAAAAGGATACAAACAATTACTTGATGGATAAAGTACAGCTCAAGTTCAGGGCCATCCCCTATTATACCATGCAAACCTCCCTCCTTTCAGTATATTGTTGCAAATATATTGAAAAAATAGTTAGAGGTTTTATCTGTTAGGATCGGTAGGCATAGTGGAAGAATTTAAAAATTTTGCCAATCTCAATTGTGGATTTATCAACGGTGTTTAAACTGAGTTAGAAAGATTCGTACCTTTTCAATTTAGGGTTTTTTGATCTCAGAAGCCAACACCTCAGCTCCGCTCCCTCTACCGTATCCACATGAATGCTCTCCTACATAGACTACATGCTAGCGCCTCCAATGTCTTATAGGGTTTCCCTTGCGGCTCTGAATTCTTATTTGTGTCTGAATTTTTCTACTCTATCAATTTTATAACCCATGGGGCTATATTCAAATTTTAAAATTAATCTTTATTAATTTCAAAATTAATTAACAATTGATTATCTTGATGAACTAATTAAATAAATTTAGTTTAAATTAAATCTTTCCAACAATTTTTAATTTAACCTATTTATTTAATCCAAATAAAGAGCCATTAGATTTAGTTTATCTTCATAAATTAAATCTGAGATACTATATCTCTATCATGTTAGTTATTAAATCTAATTTATCTTAATAAAATTAAATTTAAAACAAACACAATATAATAATATCATATACTATATATATACACACAAACATATATATATATATATATGTATAAAATATGTATTTCGAAAATACATATACATATAATTTTATTTTTCATGAATTTTATATTATATATATAAATATAAAATTTGTCCACCCTAGATTAAATATTATCTCGTGTTGGGCCATTCTTGTGTGCAACCCTGTAGGCCCATACGAAGTTGGTAATGGGTTAATAACTGTACCAACCCATAAGTCGCAAGCGGCCTTTAGCAAGACATTACACTACCTAATTCATCTGAGGATCATTAACACAATACAACCTGTCATACTACCATGTCATGTCCCTTTTGTCACAAGATATATCAATCAAGGATAAGGCATGGATAATGTCATCCTCTTGTTCCTGACCATTATTTTCTCGATTCTTGAGTAGTTTGACAATAGAAATGGAAACTCCTTTCTATCGTAGTATGGCCATACATTTCTCAGACTCACTCATCGAGGGGCCCATTAATATCTCTCTACTAATGTGAGGGACAAATTCCATCTGGACTATTCATATTCCTCTGCATGAAAAACCACTAAGCCCGATCGTAGCCTTTATCATCACCCGATCAAAAGTGACTTTTGATTAGTTCAAAGCTTAGCAACTCTCATATAGGAATCCATGATGACCTTAGGTCAAAGGGCATTGTGACATGGTTATACATGAGATAAGCTTATGACATGTAGCTTTCTCATAGTGGGTCGGTCCAATATCTTGTCTCTTACAAGTGCCTAAGACTTTGATTCGTATTCCCATATCTTATCAAAGTCATACCGTCTTACTTCATCTTTGCTCTTGCATAGATGACCAAGCAAGGACATTTAGGACAATCTTTATGTTTATCCAAGGATACAGTCATCATAGTGAACTTGCGAATAATATGAAAACATAATGGAGAAATTCATTAAATTATAATGTTTAAAGTATAATGATTAACCATTATGGCACAATTTCCAACATTATCTGGGGATTGGATGGCTTGACTCATAAAACAGGCCTAGTTAGTTGAAAAGAAATATCCTATCACTCGCAATATGGCAGCTGTGGGATGAAGAATCTCAAAGGGAAAAATCAGCCTTTCCTTATAAGCTTGCCTTCAATCTCATCAACCAACCTAAAAAACTCTGGGTCCAGGTCCTGAAAGGCAAGTACAACTAGGGCCGAGACACCAAATATGAATTTAAAACAAAGATAGCTTCACAAACGTGGAGAAGTATAGCTACAAATTGGCTCGAGGTGGAGCTAAACATATCTTAGGATGTAGGGGATGGAACTACCACTCGATTTTGGAAGGACTATTGGCTAGGTGATAGAAGGCCATTGAAATTCCTAACCTTTGCTAATGTTCCAAAATCAAAATTAGAAAAACCATCTATGAATATGAAGATGAGTAATAATGATGGAAATGGGACAATTTTGAGCACTAACTATCAGAAGCTCTTAACTTACAAATAGTTGAAACTTTGCTACCATAAAGCCAAAACCCACCGGATACCTGTTACTGGAATCTTACTTCTAATAGGGCTTTCACGGTTTGATCAGCTTACTATACAAGTCAACAATTGAACTGGGATGAGCAAGCTCCATTCTGGACCTTGATATGGAAATAGTCGGAGTTACCTACAGTTGTACCTTCCTTTAGTTTGTAGTTAAGAACCGCCTACTCACTAATATAGAAAGGCTATGCAGGGCATGTCATATAATGAATTATGTGGTATTTTTCAGGGGGAAGTAGAAAATCTTAACTATATACTCCAATGATGTCCCACGACTCATAATTGCTGGCTGAAAGTAATTCCTCATAATTGAGCCATGGAATTTTTCTCCAACCTTTCAAGGAATGGCTTCTCTAGAACCTTCATCTTCTCAAGAAATCCACACACTAGAGACTCTTCTTTGGAGCCCTCTACTAGAAGCTGTGGAATCACAAGAATGAATGGTTATTTGCAATAAGTCTATGATGATTGAATGTATTATTTCTTATTTTGTTCTTTATTTTCTCACATTGCATCAACAAGGGACTTGCTTAGAACTATTGTCTCTAACACTTAAGCTGAGGGTATTTCAATGCTATCGACTAAGTGTCTATAACTTGTATATATTTGTTAATACATATCCATTCCACTAAAAAAAGGATCTTTAAAAACAAAACTTCGTAATTAAGTGTTTGAGTAAAATACTCTAATAACCCTTTTGTTTTGCCTTAATATCACATACCTCCCTTTTATTTTGAAAATATACATTGTTATCTTAACAATTAGCACTGTTCAAGAATAATCTAAAAAGATTCTTCAAGTATATTTTTAATTAAAAATCATATTATAATAAATCTTATTTACTATTAAAGGCCTTGTAGCATAGTAATATAAATACTCCCTAACTGGTGGGAGGTTGCGGGTTCAATCCCACTTGTTGTAATTCAAGCCATTAGTGCCCACCCTTGTAATTCAAAAAACAATCTTATTTACTAATTTACCCCTCATTATACCAAATCCTTAATTTAATGATTTCTTGAATATTTTTCAGTGCTTTGAAACCTGAACTAGACTGGCTAGTTCAAGCCATAAACTGGCAAATCGGCCATGTGTCTGGTTTGGTTTAGCCAAATGACAAGGGTTGGACTCTTCACAGGGGAGAAGAAAATGAAAGGAAAAATAAAAACCCAAAGTTGTTAACCGTGGAGTACAAATCACATCCCTTCTTCATTTTGCTTTTTGAATCCCTAGACCTCCAAATCTAAGTTCTTCAGTGTTATCTTCGCTTTACTGGAGCTCGTGCTCTAAATTCATCTATGCATGAGCTCTAAATCTATTCGTTGTTCTCAGTTCTAACTATGATTCAGTTTACCTCACTGTATTTGATCATTTCTACTATTTTCTTTCGTCATGAATGAGGATGAAAAGTTGAAAACTATGAAAGGAGATAAGGGAGAGGCAGGAGAACACGATTATCCAGTAAAAAAGGTGAGCATAGTAGAGAAAATTGTACAGCTATAATGTTGAGGTATGGAATATAGAGAAGCCCTCACATTTCTAAGTATTTTTGTAGGTATGAGTTGTACTCACATTTTTTAATGTTATGATGTGCAAGCCTATGCTATGTGTGCAATACAAGGTATTAAAACTCGGACTGGTCATTGAACCAAATGAGGCAGTGGTTCAAAGGTCAATGGGTCAGATTGGGGTCAGATCAGGGTCAGATCGGTGATAATTAAAATATTATAATTTACTTAAAATGTGTAAAAATATCGATGTTTTAATTATAAAATGTTTTTTAACTAAATTATAAAAAATTTAAATACAATTAATATTCATATACTAAATATTATAATAATCAATAAAGCAATTGTAATATTATATTGTGTTTTTTATATGGAAGACCATCACATGAATTTGAGCAAAGCTTTGAAAAAGGGGAAGAAAGAAATATTAGTATAGGTGTACACACAACATCCCTACGTCATGTTATGGTAGGGAGGAGTCACACCTTTTTCTTCCTTCTCCCCATTTTGAATCTCTACAAATACAATTGGTGCTCTCTCTGTGTGTGTTTTCTATCACCGCCTCACACAATGCCTTCTTCTTTTGGGCTTTGTTGGGCCATAGGATGTCACTTCTATGTGGAGCCCAAGTTCTAATTTTTTATTTTTATTTATTTTCTACTTTATGTATTTCCCATTTTGCGTGTTTCCTATTTTATGAAAAGAAAAGAAAGGAAAGAAATAAAAGAGAGTACCATAAAGAGTAGGCTGTAAGTTTGAGTGTAAGGGGAAAAAAGGGAAGTTTATGTATAGCTCTTATGAGAGATATTTTTAGTAGTTTGTTAGCCTTAGTAGTTCTGATCTAGCTGATGATCCAAAGGCGATTTCTTGTTGGATTGATTTGAATTTTTTCATAGAGATTCTAGACACATAGAGCTTCATGCTGTATAGTCATATCATGCATTGGAGTCTTCTAGTTTCCCCAGAATTTTTGTGATTGTCTATTGCAGATTTTCCTAAGCGCGCTTGATCAAGTTGATGATCAAATGGTCGTTTCCCAATTGGCATGAAAATTTATGGAGGTGTTTGACACATATAGGACTTGAATTGAAATGGTAAGATCATGGATTGGAGCTTCCTACCTTCTTAGATTTCGTGTGAACATTGGTATACGTTATGTATTGTAACTTCTGTGTTTGGTGATTTCTAGCGCCCTCAGGTTGTATTTTGCCCAAGAAATACGTATTTTATTGCTCTATTTGATTTTCTATTTTATCAATATATTCCTTTAGTGATTTTCATGGATAAGGTGAAATTGTTGTCATCCTATAGTTAAGCTTTCTATTAGAGCATTGGACATTGTATTCCTTTTTGAAGATAGTGGAATTTTTTGCTTTATGCTGTGGTCTTTTGCTCTCACTCACATTGAGGGGAAGATTTTTCCTTGCTAAATTCTTTTGTCTCCATCAATTATTTTGTGGCTCATTTGATTTTCTACTTTAATTGGCTCCATATGATTATTTATCATTAGAAAGATTAATTATTCGTGCGCTTTTCCTAACAAAGTGGCATCAGATCCAAGTTCAATAGAGGTCAACATAAGTAGAATGGTTAATCTAAATGGAGCTAATTATTCTCTTTGGAAGAGTAAGATAGAAGAATTTCTTTATGTGAAGGATTATTATTTACATGTCTTTACAATAGAGAAGCCTAAAAATAAATCTAATGAAGAATGGGCTTTGTTACAATGACAAGTTTGTGGCTACATTAGACAATGGGTAGATGATAATATGTTGAACCACATTAGTATGGAGACACATGATCTAGCACTCTGGAATAAGCTAGACTAATTGTATATTAGGAAGGTGGGAAATAATAAATTATTTCTAATCAAGCAAATGATGTCCTTAAGATATAAGGATGGTGATTCAATAATATACCACTTAAACTCCTTTCAGGGAATTCTCAATCAACATGGCCAAAAGAAAAAAGAATTCTCAATCAACTCTTTTCTATGGGAATTAAATTTGATGAAGAAGTTCAAGGTTTATGTTTTCTTGGTACTTTACCTGACTCTTGGGAGACTTTTAGAATGTTTCTAACTAATGCTGCACCTAATGGAATTATCTTTATGGATATTGCTAAACGTAGGGTCTTAAATTAGGGGATGAGAAGAAAATCACAAGGCTCTTCTTCATATTTAGAGGCTCTATTTACCGAATCTAGGGGAAGAAGTAAAATTTGAGACCCCAAAAATCTAGGTAAAAGTAGGAGCAAGTTAAGGAAAAATTATAAGAATCTTAAGTGTCATGATTGTGGAAAGAAAGGGCACATCAAGAGATTTTGTTATAAATTGAAGAAGAGAATGAGGAGAAGAAGGGAAAGGAGAAGAAAAAAAATCCAAGTAATGATAAAGAAAGGATAAATGTAACTCTAGAAGATATTCTCTTATTTCAAGAATATGACTCATCTAATCTTACTCAAGATGTAATTACTTGGGTGGTTGATATTGGTGCTTCAGTTCATGTTACATCTAGAGAAGATGCCTTCTGTACTTGTTCACCAGGTGACTTTGGTGATGTTAAAATAGCTGATAGAGGTAGGATTAGATGAGCATGTATTGTAGAAATCTGCTTGGAGACTTCAAATGGATCAAAATTAATTCTTAGGAGTATTAAGCATGTCCTAGATATTCAGCTCAATCTTCTTTCAGTTGGTAAGCTGTGTGATGATAATTTTGATAGTTTTTTCTCATGTGATAATTTGAAGCTCACTAAAGGTTCAATGGTCAAGGCTAGATGTAAGAAGTATTCCACTTTATATCTTACTTAAGCTAAGATCTGTAGAGAGATTATTAATTTAGTTGAGTTAGATAATAAAGCTGAGTTTTGGCATAAGAGGTTATGTCATATAAGTGAGAAAGGAGCTATAGTGTTAGCCAAGAGGAATTTGTTGTTTGGTTTAAAAGAAGTGAATTTGAATAAGTGTGATAATTGTTTACCAGGGAAGTAGAAAAGAGTGTCTTTTAAAAGCCACCCACCAAAAATAAAATCTAAAGTATTAGATTTAGTACACTCTGATATTTGTGGTCCTATAAAGACTATGTCTCAAGGAGGTGATTATTATTTTATGAATTTTATTAATGATCATTCTAGAAAGGTTTGGGTCTATACTTTGTGATTAAAAGATCAAGTATTATCTGTTTTCAAACAAGTTCTAGCCTCAGTTGATAGAGAAACTGGAAAGAAATTGAAGTGTGTATGGACCAAAAATTGTGGATAATACCTAAGTCCATTTAATTATTGTAGAGAGCATGGAATTAGACATAAAAAGAGTCCCCTAAATACACCACAGTTGAATGGTTTGGCTAAGAGAATGAATAGAAAAATTGTTGAAAGGGTTACATATATGCTTTTATATGCTGGATTGCCAAAATTCATTTAGGCTGAAGCTTTAAATATTGCAGCTCATATTGTTAATCTCTGGCCATGTGTTACTTTGAAGTTTGAGGTGCCAGATAAAATTTGGCATGGTAAGAAAGTTTCTTATAATCACTTGCAAGGTTTTGGTTGTAAACCTTTTGTTAATGTTCCTAAAGATGAGAGAACAAAGCTTGATATGAAGACTAAAAAATGTATCTTCCTTGGTTATGATATGGATGAGTTTGGTTATAGGTTATATGATCCTACTAGTAAAAAGATTGTTAGAAGTAGAGATGTTGTTTTTAGGGAGGATCAATTTATGAAAGACCTTGATGAAGAAGAGGAATCATCACCCCATAACAGTTGTGTGTCATATGGATTTGATATAGTTCCCTATGGTGCCCAAAACAATCAACAGGGTAAAGTTGATGTTGATATTCCTATTCCTATAGTAAGAGAGGAACCTGGGAATGCTCAAATAGAGATTCCTAAGGGCACGTTGAGAAGGAGTACTAGAACTCATCAACCTTCTTCTAAATACTAGGTACATGAGTATGTTATACTTATTAAACCAGAGTGTTATAAGGAAGCTATTGAAGATAAGCACAAGGATAAGTGGATTGAGGCAAGGCAAGATGAAATGCAGTCCCTCAGTGATAATCACACCTTTGAACTAGTTAAATTGCCTAAATGTAGAAAGCATTGAAAAACAAGTGAGTATTTAAAATTAAACGTGAAGAACAAAACCTAAAGCCAAGGTACAAGGTGAGGCTTGTTATTAAAGGGTATGGACAAAGAAAAGGTATTGATTTTGATAAAATCTTCTTTCCTATAGTCAAAATGACTTCTATTTGTGCAGTTCTTAGTTTAGTCTTGATTTAGAAATAGAACAGATGGATGTGAAGAGAGCTTTTCTTCATGGTAATTTAGATGCAAATTTTATATGGAGCAACCTGAAGAACCAGTAAAAGGGAAAGAAGATTATGTTTATGAATTGAAGAAAAGTCTTTATGGTTTGAAGCAGGCTCTAAGGAAATGGTATAGAAAATTTAAATTCGTCTTAAAGGAGAATGGTTATAAAAGGACAACTTCTTATAGATGTGTTTTTACACAAATTTTCTAATAATGATTTTATTATCCTTTTGCTTTATGTATATGATATTCTAATTATTGGAAAGAATATTTCCAGGATAAATGATTTAAAGAAACAACTGGGTAAGTCATTGCCATGAAGGAATTGGGTGATGCAAAACAAATGTTGGGTATTTCTATTACTTGAGATAGACAAGTAAAGAACCTATACTTGTCACAAGAGAAGTACATTCTAAAGGTACTTCAAAGGTTTCACATAGATAAAGTCAAGCAAGTAAGTAGTCCTCTTGCTCCTTAGTTTGAATTGTGTATTGAATAATGTCCTACTACTGATGAAAAGAAGGAGCAAATGAGGAAGGTCCCTTATGCTTCAGCAGTAGGGAGTTTGATGTATGCAATGGTATGTACTAGACCTGATATTGCTCATGCAGTTGGGGTGGTGAGTCATTATCTCTCTAATCTAGGTAGAGAGCATTGGAAAGCTGTTAAATAGATTATGGGATATTTGTGTGTTACTTATGATTTTAGGTTATCCTTTGGTAACCATAAACCTGTTTTAGAAGGTTATACAGATGCTGACATGGCTAGAGATGTTGATTCTCATAAGTCTACATCTGGATATTTGATTATCTTTGTAGGGGGAGCTATTTCATGTCAATCTAGATTACAAAAGTATTTTGCTCTCTCAATAACTGAGGTAGAATTTATTGTAGCAACTGAGGCTTGCAAGGAATTACTATAGGTTAAAAGATTTCTTACAACTTGGTGTTCACTAAGAAAAATATGTTATGTTATGTGATAATCAAAGTGCAATTCATCTTGCTAAGAATTCATCTTTTCATTCAAGGTCTAAGCATATTGATACACATTACCACTGGGTACAAGATGTGTTAGATGATAAGCAATTGTATCTTGAGAAAGTTCATATAGGTGATAATGGTGCTGATACGTTGACAAAACTATTACCGATGGGGAAACTTAAGACTTGCAGATTGATCATAGGAATAGTGAACCTCTCCATATAGTTATGAGTGGGATTTTTGTTGGGCCATAGGAGGTCACTACTGTTACGCCCTTATCTTATTTTCACCTTTTTTTCAAAGTCTTTGCAGAGAACGATATGCGGTTTGGTGATCAACACAGGAATAGCAGAAATATACTAATATGATGTGCATGATTACAGAAATTCCCTATAAGGGTTTATACATAATAATTTCAAACCTTGTAGTTGCACAAGGCTCTAAGGTATCTAAACTCATCCCAGTGAAATGGAGATATATTCCCGTCTTCGTTCCACCACTACATTCCTCTTGTGTATTTCTCTTCTATGCTTTCAGTACACTTCTTGTTTTTCACTTGTCCAATTTATTGGTAGGGGAGGGTGAGATTCGGGAGAATCTTAGTAAGAAAACGTTACCAATATGCATGCAAGATAAGTGCTTAATGCATGACATGATTGCATTACATAACCCATGCTCACACAATGACATCTCCGCGCGCTCAATGTTTCAACCAATATACTTATGGCCATAGCATAAACAAAAACAAAGCTTCAATCATTCATATGTATTTCACATAATAAAGCAAAGCAATAACATGCATCAATACACCAACATAAATATTAAATACATGCAGGAGAGGTAAGTTCCCTACCTTAACCCTTTTCTTACCTCAGATCGTCTGCCTTGTAAAACGTGCTAAGCTTAGGCTCCCAACTCGATCCTAAAATATCAAATGTATAGGAAGTAGGTTAAGACCCATTCATATACCATTTTAGACACTTCCATAGTGTTTAAAGTAGTTATATTAGCCTATGGTGAAAATTTACCAAAATGCCTCTAGGACCCAACTCTGCCTGGCCCCACCGTACCTGGTTCAACCATACTTTTCCTTAAATTTAGATTAGGGCTAGTCTAACTTATTTTTACCCAAGGAATCCATTTATGAACTTGGAATTATCAAATTCAATGCCAACAGATAGATATACCCTTTACAGCCTTGCTTTTCGGGTCTCAAGGGCGTTTTCGTAATTATGCTTTTTTCGAGCATTTCCAAAAAGTTTGTCAATTGTAGCCCCACTTAATTTTCCCTCCTGAACTCAATGGAGTTATCAAATCATTAAGAATACAACTCTAAGCCCCTTAACTAGAGCTGGCCGAAATCCTCAAGTTCCCCTGAAAAAATTGGGGTTTTCAAAATCCAACCCCACAGGCATGTTTCTTTCTACTCCTAACTACTTTATTAACTATTTAATTAGGTTATAACTACCATTTAGACCAAATTATGGCAACATAACCCTTATGCCATTCCATTTCCAAAATTTAAAACCAAAGACAATCCAGCGAAATTTCATTGATTAAATTGTCCATAGCAACCAGAACAAGCAATATTCGAAGGTTTGGGAGTAACCTTTTGTTTCCTTCTGGCTCCCCCTTGTGTGACTGAACCCTAGGGCTTCTCAACAAGAAATTGGAGCTTCACAAACCTTGAAATACATGAAGGAGAATCTTAGGAGCAGTATTATACGCATTAAGTACGAATTCACTGAAAAAATCGACTTACCTTACGAGTTTTCTTCTCTTTCTCTCTCTAAATGCTCTCAAGTCTTCTCTCTATATTTCAGCTAAACTTGGCATCAGAAATGAGAAGAGGATGAAGATGGTAAATGTTTTTAATTCCATGCTTATGTCATCTTGCTGTATGCTTATGCCATAATTCCAAAATTTGACATTTAAGGCATAAATTCCTAACTTCATGTAACTTGGTACCTTGAGCCTATTTAACATGCAACTAATATTTCACTCTCTTGTTACATGTATTAGCATCCTAAGGATCCCTCCTTTAGGTCCAAATTGGCTCCACAACTTGTTCAAGTTATGTGTGCACATAAAGTCACAAGTTTGGTCAAATTTACATTTTTGCTCAATTTTTTCATAAATTCATATTTATTTGACCAAAATATTCTGAATATATTTTTCTCTTTTATTTTCATTAATTAATTTAAATTAAATTAAATTAATAAGAAAATAATTAATTTGGTTCTTGTTTGGTAAAATCACAAGGTTGTTGTTACATTTTCTTTCGTTTTTGGATTTCTGGCAGATTTTCTGCCAAATCTTTGAAAAATCATAACTAATTTTGTAGATAATAAGTTGGAGTGATTCTAGAGGCTATGAAACCCTCATTGAGTATAGTTTCAAGAAAAAATATAGATTTTTGCCAATTGGAAGTACAAAATTCTCAGAATTAATTTCTTTGAATACTGTTCCAGAAACTTTCCAATTTTTATAGGCTAAATTCAAAAATTCATAACTCCTTATATATAGCTTCAAATGATTCAGTGTGCGTTTGGAATGGCTTATTTTTGTCCAAAACGTGCTTATAATTCGTGATTCACGGTATACGAGGTAAGTATGTGAGAGGAGTTTTTTCTCGGCTTGCGTAATAAGTGCGTTTTGACTGTTCAAAACGCTGACACAAACACACACTCATATGACTTATTAAATTAAAGCTTAGAATGTCCACTTTCATTCTGAAAAATTTCATAATTTTTACTCATGATTTGTTCATACAAAATCACATGATAAGCTCACTGCCTCAAAGGAAATTTCACTGGTAGCATAATCACGTTCTCTAAAATTCACCATTTTAGTCCCTTTACTACCTCAAAGATATAAGAAATATTAGGGAATAGATTTGAGACACCTGCTAAACCGGGGCTTAGCAGTCCACTTAATTCACACTTATCTTCTTTTGTGTGTTTCATATTTTATGAAAAGAGAAAAAAAAAAGAAAAACAAAAGGAGAGAGAGAAAAAGGAAAGAAATAAAAGAGAGAACCTTGAAGAGTAAGCTGCATGTTTGTGTGTGAGGGTTTAGGGTTTATATTTAGCTCTTGTGAGAGAAAATATTTTCAGTAGCTTTTCAGCCTAAGCAGTTTTGATCTAGATGATAATAAAAAAGTGATATCTTGTCGAATTGATCTGAAGTTTTTTATGGAGGTTCTAGACACATGGAGATTCATTCTAGATGGTCAAATCATCCATTGGAGTTTTCTAGTTTTTGCAAAAGTTTTGTGAATGCCTGTTTATGTCTGCTACAGATTTTCCTAAGTGAGTTTGATCTTGTCGATGATCAGATGGTCATTTCTAGTCCAATTGACCTACAATTTTGTAGAGGTGTTTGAGACATATAGGTCTTGAATCTAATATATGGGATTATGGATTGGAGCTTCCTGCCTTCTCTATATTTGGTGTGAACATTGGTATACATTTTATGATTGTCGCTTTTGTGTTTGGTGATTTCCGGCACACATATATTGTATCTTTGCCCAAGAGATATGTATTTTATTGCTCTATCTTCTTTTCTATTTTATTAATATAATCCTTTGGTGATTTTTGTGGATGAGGTGAAATTGTTGTCATCCTATAGTTGAGCTTTCTATTGGAGCATTGATTATTATATTCATTTTTAAAGATAGTGGAATTTTTTGTTTTGGGCCGTGGTTGTTTGCTCTCATTCACAAGGAGATTTTTTCCACATTAAATTCTTGTGTCTCAATCTATTATTTTGTGGCTTATTCTATTTTCTACTTTAATTGACTCCATATGATCATTTTTCATTAGGAAGATTTATTATCCGCTACGCTCTTCCTAATTGGCTATGTGTATTCTTTTCTAAAAAGTTTCTTCCCACCACTTTTATATCATGATTGTTCAACACTTCAAGTAAGTTTTTTATAATATGACATCATCTATTCTTTCCCTATTCTTCCTCTCTCAAAAACCTTCTTCTTCTTCTTCCTAGAGTGATGCCATTTTCAAGCAACTAAAGAAGAGACCCAGGTAACCCGTTCATGTCTCGGGTTACCCAAGTAACTCTCAGGTTATGCTAGTTTACATCTGGCTATCCTGAGCTAGTTTCCCATTGATTTTGACCATCAATCGGACTGGACTAGTGCTCTGGTCATCAGTTTTCAGCCTAACCTGACCCTGTTCCGGTTTTAATACATGGTGCTTTTTTTGTTCAAATATACCATAGTGCTATAAGAAACTAAAACATCAATCAAATTCAAATATGATTTAAATACCATTAAAAATATTTGATTACAAATAATGGCATTTGTTAGTGTAAACATTTCACCTAAGAGAGGGGGTGAAATGGGTGATAATAAAAATTTAATGAAAAATAACAATTTAAAAGGAATTAAATAAGATAAAATGAAGTTAAGAGATGGAGAGATATCACCGAAGTGTACACTGGGGATTTATAATGGTTTGATCACAACTTAACTGACCTACATCCAGTCCTTAGATTTCCTCTGAGCTTTTTACATCTTTAAAGATTCAATGGGTTCTTGGCACCTCAAAACACTGCAAGCTCCTACTTTGGACACTCGCCCCCCTTACACAATGTAAACAGATACCCTATTTGAGTTTCCTCAACATTAGATTATCTCAATAAGAAATATCTTGCTTAAGGTTCCACAATATCAAGTTATCTTAATAAGAAGTATTGAGTGTTTGAAGTAACTCTCTCTCAGAGTGAGTGATTAAACACTGAAGTACATAATACATATAAAACAGAGCACTAATATCAGACTTAAATGTTTCACAGTTTTGGTAGGTGCTCCACTTTTAATGCTTTTGTATTTATAGTTGAAATGAATTTAATGACCATTGTGATCATTCCATTTATCTGTTATAATGCTAATGCTTTTCTAGACATTCCTTGCATTTTGGAATATAGCTATTAGAGCAGAGAGAATATGCTAGTTGAAGTTCTAGTTAACATTTAATGATTCTAACACAAAATCTGCTTTTCTTGGTATTCAAACTTTTGATGAAGAAATTGTTGGAAATTGTGCCCTAAAGGCCAATCATTGTACTTTGAACATTATTATTTTAATGAAATTTCTCCATTCTGTTATCATATTATTTGCATGTTAACTATGATAATTGTATCCTTGTATAATTCATAAGATTGTCCTAAAATATCCCTGGTCAGTTATCTATGCGGGAGCAGAGATGAAACAAGACCAGTATGACTTTGATAAGATATGGAGATACGAATCAAAGTCTTAGGCACTTGTAAGAGTATAAGGTGCTGGGCGGACCCACTATGAGAAAGCTACATGGATCAAGTTATAAACTTTTCTCATGTATAACCAAGTCACAATGCCCTTAGACGTGAGGTCATCATGGATTCCTACATAAGAGTTACTAAGCTTTGAACTAGTCAAAAGTTACTTTTAACCGGGTGATGATAAAGGCTATGATCGGGTTTAGTGGTTTTTAATGCAGAGGAATATGAATGATCAAGATGAAATTTGTCCCTCACATTAGTAGAGAGATATTACTGGGCCCCTCGATGAGTGAGTCTAAGAAATGTATGGTCATACTACGATGGAAAGGAGTTTCCATTTCTATTATCAGGCTACTCAGGAATCAGAAAGTAATGGTCAGGAACAAGAGGATGACATTATCCATACCTTATCCTTAACTGATTATCGTGTGATAAAGGGACATAACATGGTTGTATGACAGGTTGCATCGTGATAACGATCCTTATATGAATTGGGTAGTCGTACTGTATTGTTAGAAGTCGCTTGCAACTTTTGGGTTAGCACAGTTATGGGCCCACTGCCAACTTCATATAGGCCTACAAGGTCATACACAAGAATGGCCCAACACGAGATAATGTTTAATTTAGGGTGGATAAATTTTATATATATATATATATATAATATAATATAATATAAAATTCATTAATAATATTATATAGATATATATTTTCAAAATATATATCTTATATATATTATATTTATATGTATATATATTATATGATATTATCATATTGTGTTAGCTTTAAATTTAATTTATTAAGATATATTAAATTTAATAACTAACATGATAAAGATATAGTATCTCAGATTTAATTTATGAAGATAAATTAAATCTAATGGCTCTTTATTTGGATTAAATAAATAGGTTAAATTAAAACTGTTAGACAGATTTAATTTAAATTGAATTAATTTAATTAGCTCATCAAGATAATTAATTGTTGATTAATTTCGAAATTAATGATGATTAATTTTGAAATTTGAATATAGCCCTCATAGGTTATAAACTTGATAGAGCAGATATACTCATGGGCGCATGAGAATTCAGAGCCGCAAGGGAAACCCTAAAAAACATTGGAGGCACTAGCACGCAATCTTTGTTAGAGAGCATTCATGTGGATACCAGTAGGGGGAGCGAACCTAACATGTTGGCTCCTAGAGATCGTAAAAACCCTAAGTTAAAAAAAGGTATGAGTTCTTTCTAACCCGATTTAAACGTCATTGATAGATCCTCAATCAGGATCGGTAAAATTTTAAAATTCTTCCACTATGCCTGCCGATCCTAACAGAAATTCCCTGAAACTTGCTTAGAAAGATGTTAATCATGTAAAAGAATAATACACAAGATTAAAGGTTTCAACAAAAGTTCTTTGATTTCCTAAATCTTTGATTTCATACTCTGTTTTCTGGATCAATGAACTATTCAAATACTCTTCTTACTATTCGAATAGAATGACTCTTTTTAAGTTATAGACTATTCGAATACTCTTTGACTATTCAAATAGTATGAGCCTTTTTTAGTTATAGACTATTCGAATAGCCTTCTTACTATTCAAATAGTATTTACTCTGTTTGCACTATGATTATTTGAATAAGCTAACCACTATTCGAATAGTCCCTTTTGAAAACCAAATGGATTTATTTGAATACAAACATTGTTATTCGAATATATTTTCATGAAAATGTGTATTCGAATATAATTATTTCTATTCGGATAATCTGAATCCTCAAAAATTATTCTAATACAATATTTGATTATTTGAATAACACAGAGTCTATTCGAATACACCTTTGAAATAAGTTTGTATCTTATTCGAATACTACTCTTACTATTCGAATAGTACTTTCACTATTCTAATGGCAATGCCTTTTTGAATTCATTTCAACTTTTTTAGAATACTATTCTCATTATTCGAATAGTACTTTCACAATTCGAATAGTTAACTTATTATTTGAATAACCTTTTTAGAAACAAACTTGTAAAGTGAAGCTATTATTTGAATGAAAATTTGACTATTTGAATAGGTCTTGTCTAATGTCAATTTAGAAAAATTAGTCAAGACTTACTATTCGAATAGTGTTATTTCTATTCGAATACTCTCTTTCTACAACAATGTGCATTCTTATTCGAATGATACTTTGCTTATTCGAATAGCTCTTAATTGAAAACAAATTTTACTATTCAGATAACAATTTGACTATTCGAATAATCCACAATATTAAATAACATGAATTTCTTTAAATCAAATAATATATCTCTATTCAAATAATCTTAAGTTTGTTATCATCAAAACTCTGAATTTAACAACATTAAGTTATTGAGGTATCCTCTAGCAGCCAAAGCATAAATTTTGTTTTAATTTTAATATAGATCTCATTTTTTTATTTTTTTATTTTCATGTATTTTATTATTAGTGATTGTTAATATTGTTTTATTTTTAATTAATTTATATTATTTTAATATGATCGGTCTGACTTTGTAACTCTTGAACCACCACCTTAACAAGTTGTTCGGTCCGAGTTTAATAACCTTACTAACTTTAGGAAAAAAACTTTTTAAGAAACATATGTTTAAGCAAATATAGTTAAAATTTTGAATTCTAACATATTAATATAAGTATAAGGATATCAAAATTACATCATTTTATAATTTAATTGAAAATACACACGTTTGATTGCAAGACATTTTAGCCACATATGCATTTAAAACATTACATCATAAGTAAGTTTTAATAAATAAATGAGATTAAATATGTAAATTTATTGAAAAATAAAAATTTATAATTATAAAATTAATTAACTTTATAATCGGTATGATAAAAAATTTAAAAATATATATTAAAATTATGTTTTAAATTTGGATACTGATAAATGATTATTAAATAATATTTATTTAAGGAGGGATATTTTGGTCACAAATGGCGAGTTAATGCTTTGATTTAACCATCAACTAAAGGTTGCGTATATGAAAATTGATTCTCAAAACTAAAAGGGATGTTTATACAACATATATTTTGATTTCAAGGGGAACCATATAAATTTTCAAAATAAAAGGGAGCTAGCTCTCTATAATTTAAAATAAAGGGGAGATTGATGTATTTTACCCTAAATGCATTACAAAAAAAATAGTGGATTAGCGATGAAATTTAATGACGGAATTCTCATTCTAATTAATTAGTGATAGTCTATTTGATGACAGAATCATACAATTGCTAAATACCATCTCTAATACACTTTTTTTAGTAGTGATGTTTTACTCCCTCTGGTTTTTAATATAAGATCCACTTGACTTGTTTTGGGAGAGATTAATAAAACTAAATAAATTACTTAATCATAACATATAACGTTTATCATTAGATTATATATAATTTATAAGTCAGTCATATTAATTTGAAGAGAAATGATAAATATAAATACTTTTAAATAATTTATTCAGCTTCTTTAGTCTCTCCAAAAAATCAATAAAGTCTTATATTAAATATTGGAGAAAGTCTAAATAATCTACATATATAATATAATTTAATGTACAAGAAGTTGTGCATACAGCGCGCGCGCGCACACACACACACATAACGTGTTATAAATACCGTAAATGATTTTTCAAATTTTGTATAGTGCACAGAACAAGCTCTTTTCTAGAACACAAATTCTTAGTTACAAAATCTTATATACCTCACTTGAAACAAAATCCTTTCAATTTTAATCATCCATAAGCTCATCCTTAATAAGACAATGCATTCTCAAGAATTTATTAGTAATTTGTGTGCAAAAAAAAATCGTTATACTCTTTTGGTCTCTTAAATTTTAAATTTTCCCCAAATTATCTCCTACTCACATATTGAGAGAGTTTCCGTCCAAAGGTCCAATAACATATAGTTAATGGAGGAATTTCAGGCGTACCTGGAATCTAACTGATTCTTTAAAGTACCACACAAGATCAAAGCACGATATAGCCTCCAATCATGATTATATGGCAGAGTCACCATTGGAGAGAATAGAACTATAGAGAGCAGTTTCTACGGGAGTTTTCTGTCAGTTACTCAAAAACAACTCCCACAAACCGATATAATCCCATGTCTTACATATGGTTGGCTACCTTGATTTGAATTTCAAATCATAAAGATAAAATTCCTCTATTGGATCCATTTCTTTCCATATTTATATAATAGCCCCAAATCAATTGGGCTTAGACCTTGATCCACCAAGGGTGAAGTAGGCATATTCCAATATCTCCTACTCACACTTGGTGGATTAGATATTATGAGTCAAGTTTTTTCTCTTTCATTCTTCTTTCATACTAGGTGCTCTTCCGTAATGCGTGGGCGTGACATCTCCTCTTGGGTGTCTTGTACTAGGAATCCCTTTCATAGAGACTGTAACATCCAAAAAAACAAATATCTATATATAGATATAATAATAATAATATTATTATTATTATAAATAGAAGGGGGCACCCTAATTTGATTCTCTTTTCACATTCGAACACAGAGAAGCAAGATCTCTTCTAGGGTTCTATTCCAAGAGGGCCCTAAGACTTCAAATCTTTGGTAAGCCTCTCTAATCCCCCCTTCTCATTCTCCTTCCTTCTAAATTACGAGATTCTAAAGGGTTTATGCTACGGCTTGAGAATTACAATTTGGGGATTTTTTTCATAGAATTGAGTTTTAAAGTATTAAAACCCAAATTGAAGATACAGAGGTGTTATACTAATATAGTTTAACACTCCATTGAGAGCAATTCTCAGTTCTAGCCTGAATCTCTATTACCTGTAAAACTCATGAGAATTTCTGAGTAACCATATGAGATAACTTCCTAAGTAGCTAGATATTTGTGATTTAATTTAGCTTCCCTTGTCTTGTAGCTTGAATTTGTGCATTAGGGAAAGATCCTTCTTGTTTAAAGCTAAGGGAAATGCTAGGTAAGGTGATCCTATTCATCTTATCTTATTTTAGTTTCCCTTGCTCATGGGAGTTTTTAGAAAAACTCCACAAGCCTGGGATGAGTATATTTATATGATCCTTAGAGTTTTAAGGCAAAAACTCACTTTGTAGGACTTATATGTGTACCTTAGAACTAGATAGTTTGATATGTTATAATATTATGACTGATACATGTACTTGTTAAGTGTTGAATTCTTATTTATGATTGAGATTGATTATGTATGACAAAAGATGATAACCCTTAAGAATAATGAGATTAAATGGTAGAGTTAGTGATGGTATGTGATATAAAAAAAACTTAATACCACGTGGCAAGCTACTAGTTTAATTATTGTGCACCACTAGCTGGCATTTATTTATAGGGCAGTATTCCATGATATGACACTCCAGTGGCTTTTGGCTAGTATTCCCGGTGTAACTCATGATTTCCGTATTCGATCTAATGAGTTTTATGCAACAAATTCAAACAACTAATCGATATTCTTTTGTAAAGTTCTTTCAATTCTTAACCTCAAGACGGGATTTGAACCTATAGTTGAGTAGGTTTTTTTGAATATTTCAAAATCTTGCACTAGTGGTTTGCAACTTTGTTATTACTCATTGATTCTTAATTCCTTTTATTAACATCAGAATATTTCTTTTCTCATTCTTAATACATTCATGTTCAAAAATACACAAATCTAATCAAAGTACATAAATAGTACATTACACTTAAACCTTTGATTCTCCTTTGTATTTCCCTATTGTATATCTTTATGCATTCTTCTGTTGTACTCATCATATCTATATGGTTGGGAGAGGGAGAGTAAGATTCGAGAGAATCTCAATAGCAAACTTTTCTAACTATGCATACAAGATGCAAGCTTAATACATGACATGCTTGCTTACATAAATTCATGCTAGCATAATGACATACTTGCATGCTCAATACTCTACATATTACACCTATGGTCATAGCTATCACACCCCTTACTTATTCCGATATTAACTAGAGTAGTAATGCACAGTTCAGTGCACACACAGGAATAGCATAAATATACTGAAAATATGTATATGATTATATTACAGGAATTCCTTATAAGGATTGTGCATAATATTTACAAATAATGTAGCCACATAGGGCTACTAGACTGTCTAGACTCGTTACAATGAAACGCAAACATCTTTCCATCTTTATTTCACCACTGCATTCCACTCGTGTAATTCTATTCTCTGCTTTCACCTATCTAAATGGTTGGTTTGGGAGGGTGAGATTCGGGGGGGATCTCAGTAGCAAACAATACTAACAATGCATGCAAGATGAATGCTAGTGCATGATATGCTTGCCTTACATGGGCTCATGTTCACATAACGACATTTCTACATACCCAATATTTCATACAACATATCTATAGCCATAGTATAAACATTAACAGAGTTTCATTCATTTATAAATGCTTCACATAATCAAGCAAAGCAATATTGCAAATCAATACATATCCAACACATCAAATACATGCAAGTTAAGTAAGTTCACTACCTTGTATCTTTAAGTTCTCTTCTTGTTCCTTTTCTTCCAACAATTGAAGTTGCTTTTTCTTTGTCACTTCACGACCCTAGATGAATAATGAAATTATTAAAGCCATGACCAATGAACCTCTAGTGTGGTTACACTTGCCCTAAGTGCTCAATGTAACCCTTGGAGTTCATATAAATTACCTTTGGCCCTTTCCTTCTTAAATTCACATGGTAGCCAAAAGCTGCGCATATTTTGACCAAATTTTGAAAACTCATAACTAATTCTATAGAACTCCAATTGGGGTGGTTCAAAATCATACCTAATTCTCTTTGAGTATATTTTAAATATAAAATATTACTCAGAGCCAATTCTGGCCACAAAATTCTAGAATCATGACCAAAGCCACATTGGTCTAGGATTCTGTCCAGATTCAATACCTAATTTCAAAAATTCATAAGTCGCAGTGTACTGATCCAAATGGCACAAATGACATATCAAATTAAAGGTTGATAAGTTCACTTTCATACTAAAAAGTTTCATAATTTTTAGACATCATTTACTTATTCAAAAATGTCACACAATCAGACTACCACGCACATAATTTACATTGGCAGAATTTCCAGTTTTCAGTATTTATTTCCAGTGGTCTAGAATTTACAACCAGGGGTTATTCTTACATAGTTTTTCATGTCGAACATAATGGAATAATCAAATCTATGAAGTTCCAGCCCAAACACCCCCAAACCAAGTCTAGACAAAAATCACAATAAATTGGAGAAAATGAAATTTCTTAATTTCATTTTTGTAACCACCTTCTTTTAACCTCTAATTACTTGTTTAATCATTTAATTACACTTCCCACATAATTAATCCAAATTTGGGCAGCACCTCCCCTTAGGATTTGTGTATCCTAATCATGAAATAAAGCCAACCAAAACCACAACAATGAACCTTGAATCAACAAGATAGCAAGGTTTAGTGTAATTACCTTTGGTCTTTCTCTCTAGGGCTCCAAAACTGTGGCCTCTCTCTCTCTTCTTTCTCTTGATTGTGTTCTTGCCACACATGTATTTCAAGAAGGAGTAGAGATTAGAGAGAGTTGTCATGAATTTCAAGGTAAGAACAAGTGGAAATTGCTTGCAACTTACCTTGATTGTGCATTTTGAATCTCTTGAGCTCTCTCTTGCTCTTGTTGTCTCCAAGCGCTCTCTCTCTCTCTCTCTCTCTTCCTCATGTTGGCTGAAATATGAGGCCTTTGGGAATGATTAACAGCCTTCAAAAGGTCTCCTCCTACCTCCTTATAATGTTAATATTATATTACAATTAACACATGCCATTTAATCACATGAATTCTGACTAAAGGCATCATCTTTTTACTTGGCTTCAAATACTTCCAAATGGCACAATTTGTGTCCAAATAAGTATTTCCTTTCTCTTTCCTTTTGTTGGACAAAATTGTGGCCTAAGGAGGAAGGATAATGATTCATTAAAATATCATAATTTCAACCTCCTTATAGCAAGAGATATTTGACTTATGCTTTCATCTTTTCAACCTTGTCTTAAAGTGCTTCCAATTATCACTATTTATGTTCAACCATTTATTTTCTCTCTCCCTTCCATGTTGGACAAAATATTGGTTCTTGGTGGAGCTAATTAGCCTCTGACAATAACATCATCCATCTCCTTAAATATAATATTTAATTGTCAATTGAACACATGTCTTGCTTGTTTGACTTTTCAACCTCAATTTTGTTGGCCAAAATTGCTTCCTTTGTACTTTTAATTTGGACCAAGTATGTATATATTTCCCTTTTTGCTTCCCTATTTAGACGAAATATGCATCAAGGAAAAGGAAAAATATATGACTTCTTGCTTTATGGTTAAATTACCATTTTGCCCATACATTTTTGTATTTAATTGTGCCTTTATTCTTCCCTTTTATTTTGGTCAAAAATCCACAATAATTGGGCCAAAAATTATGCTTTTCCATTATCTCATTTTGAGCTACAACAATAGGCTTTTTGAAGACACAATTAAATTTTATGTCTTATTGTGGCTTAAGATTCATGTGGCCACCATTTGCACTTTTGACCTTTTCAAGTGCCTCATAATTCACCATTTTATTCCCTTTAATACCCCAAAAAGAGTAGCGGAATTTTGGTAACTGAAATTTGGGATGTTATAATAGCATAAGTAAAATAGAGCTTCAATCATTCATACATGCTTCATACCATTCATCAAAGTAATTAAACATATTAATACATAAGCATACTTATTAAGTGAATGCAAATCAGGAAAGATTCACTACCTTTTGCCTTTATGTCCTCCTCACATTTCCTTTTCTTCCTATCAGTGTAGTTGCTTGAAAAGCCTTTCATTTCCTCTTCTTTGACCTCTCATGGCCTTAGATACCCCACCACATCATTAGAGCCATGATAGCAAGTCATTGGAAGTGTATATCAATGCCCAAGAAGTTAGGAAGGGCTAAAAAAGTTGACGTCTTTAGGAAAAATATGAAATATTGGAATTAGGGGTTTTGCCTGCAGCCAAGGAATTCTTTGGTCGTAGCCAACATAAGTTCAAAAACTTTTGGGCCACAACCAAGAAACAGTTCAGGTGCCTGCCGCACCCCAAAGGCTTGGACGTAGCCAAAACTTGGATTTCTAGATTTCCCCTATTTTTTGGCTGAACTTCCAAAAATCATAACTTAATCGACAAAAATTCAAATAGAGTGATTCAAAGTGATAATTGAAGTTTTCTAAGTCCTCTGTATAGGAAAAATATTAACCACTATCATATATAGCCACAAAAATACAGAATTCCACAAATTTCCATGCTACTCTAGAATCAATTATAGTTTCAACCTTAAACTTTAACAAGAAATATCTCCTAATGTATAGACCCAAATTGAGCATATTATAAATCAAATTAAAACTAATAATTTTTAGTATTATTCTGGAAAATATCACAGCCATCAAACATCATTTCTCTAATCAAACTCAACATACAACCAAACTGCCTCACAAGAAAATCTCACTGGCAGAAATTGGCAATGTTACAAACTATGTTCCAATAATCCAAAATCATCATGAATCATCATCTAACAACAAATAAATAATCAAAACCTCATTATTCCTCCAAATAACAAGATGGCCAAAGCCCTAGGCTCCACAGAATTCATGAAAACTCATCAAAACCTCAAAATAACCGGTTCAAATTAAAGCTTACGCTTACCTCTACACATTTCTACAACCGGTTCTGAAATTCGACAATACTTTGTTTGGCATGAGGTCACCAAACACCTCCAAACAAAATTCTGAAATCGTAGAAATAAAGCTTGGGATGAGGAGAAGAAGATTATAGAAGGGTTTTTCTGGTAAAAATGCCGATTTGGTAGTGATTTTTGAGGTTGAACTCGAGAAATCACTATTCACCTTTTCTCTTTCCGTTTTCTATTTCTCCATGATTTTCTTATTTTTCCCTTGCTTTTGGTGGTGTTGCATGAATTTGAGAGGAGAGAGGGAGGATTTGATGACTTTTTTTACCTAATCAAAATACTTAGCCTATAATGTGCCACTTGTTAAAAGCTCATGGTCCCTCAAAAAGTAAATAATTTAGTTACTATAACTAATTTAGTTAGCTATTTAGTCCTCCCTCTTCTTTTAATTGATGACCAATTTCTTCTTCCAAGAGGAGAGGAAATTGTTGACTACTTGAGCAATAATTCCTTTCTTCCCATTTTTTCCCTTGGCTATGGCAACATTAATTAAATCGCCATTTATTCTTTTCTTTCTTTTTGTCTCTATTCCTTTCTTCTTCCAAGATGTCATTCCCTCTCTTTTAGATTTAAGTTAGGCTTTAGATCCTATTTGACTTTAGATAAAGGAGTTGGGTATTTTCCCCTGACTATTTAGAACTAAATCCCATACTTTAGTTCCCAAACTAGTCTCTAAAAGTCATTATGGCTTTTGGACATTCTTGGCACTCTTCCCCGAACTGGGGTTAGTAATCTACTTAATATAGGCTTATCCTTAAAGTCCTAGGCCTAAAATTCGGGATATTACTATTCTCCCCCTGTTCATTAAATTTCGACCTCGAAATTTGCTACTAGTCTGATTCTTATTAATACTTCAAAAGGACAATTGTAGCGAGGGTTTCATTTTTTTCCCTTTCTACATTCTATTGGCACCTCAAATTCTAGAGGTCTATTAATGCTTCAAATTCTAGAAGACACTCTAAATCCCAATACCTCGAGTTCTAAAGGTTTTCTCATTCAATTCTATTTCTATTTCTATTCCATACTAATAAACCTTGCCCATCTATCCTGCGTCTGAGCTTCTTCAATTCAAGTTCTCATACTTCTTTTCTCTTCACTAGCACTATAGCTAGCAAGTACTATCTGGCTTCACAAGTTCAAATTTCTATGCCCTTCTATCAATCTCTATTCTCATATAATTATGGCCATTAACTGCAGCACTTCTTAATTCAAAGCATCAGTGACGATAGTTGTGTCTCTGCTTTTTCATTCATTTATGATGTCTCATATTATACTTTTTTTATTTTTAAATATTTGAATTTATTGTGGTTACAACACATTTTTGCAATCACACCTACAAAATAGTGATGTTCTATTTTCAAAGGAAACATAATATCTGCCAACTCTAATTCATAAGTGGGGTAATGAATCTCATAAGGTTTCGGGTGTTTTTGGGATAGCGGTAGGAAAAATGACTTATTATAATTCTGACTTATTAAATAAGTCAGTTTTTGTAATATGATTTATGTTTGGATGAGCGGTTGAATAAGTGATTTTTCATAAGTCAAAACGTGTTTGGATTAGCGATTTGATAAGTGCGTTTAAGTAAAAAATTGAAGGCATTTGTATATTCTTCAAATTTTAGATAGATCATATATGCGATATCCAATAGTAACATATATCTAGCCCAGGAAGATATATGAAAATGCAAACTTGTAACTCCAAAGATGAAGCCCAAACTAAGAATGAAACTTTAGAAATTATAACAGCATAAACACATTGTGATTCACTCTATTATGCCACTAGAGCAAATAACTCCCAAAGTAGAATTTCAATGGCCACAATTGTGGTACGAGGTCACGTTGAGCTCAAAAAAGCAAATAACTTGGCAAATTACATAATTTCATATAAAAATATTACATAACTAATTGGGATCATAAATTTCGTACAAGTTGATATCTAATCATGTCAAGAATGCGATTCATTCTGGTTGAAGATGTCGCAGCAACATTGGACGAGGAAGCCGCATCGTCTACAGTATCATTATCTTCATGAGCTACATTGGCAGTTTCTGCTGTGTTAAAATTAACATCACTCTGAGAATTTCTCCTAATAAAGTTATGAATGGCCATAGTTGCCACAACTAAGCAGACTTGCATTTGGTAGCTGTATTTGCGAATTTTTTGTAATAATTCGAATCTATTCTTCCACACTCCAAAAGTCCTTTTAATAGTTGACCTCAAACTGGAATGATAGTAATTGAAGGTCTCTTTAGCATTTGCCAAACCAGGTCGATGCTGAAATTCTGGCAAGTGATAATGCCCACATCTGTAAGGACCAAGATACCCAATTGGTGTGGGATAGCTAGCGTCGACCAAGTAATATTTGCCTAATAAATGTCTCAAATCATTTTGAAGGTGTGAGATTAAGCAAAACGCACACTGAAAGTAATTAAATTGAATGGGACGAAAATATACCTGCAGGTGGATGAGGGAAATTCTGATCTGGATTTGAGACAGCAGCTTCAAACATACGAGCATCATGTGCAGAACCTTCCCAACCTGCCAACACGAACGTAAAACACATATCCCAATCGCATACAGCCATTACATTCTGTGTTGTATATCCTTTTCTCCTGATATATCTTTCCCAGTTGGGACTAGTGATGACACACTTGATGTGAGTTCCATCTATTGCTCCAATGGCATCCTTAAAGTAGGAATAATAGCGAGGATCGTCGAGTATTTTTGGGTGGCATCCTTTGAATTCGAGATCAGAGGGTTTGATATATTCTCGAGCTAGGCTAATACAAGCCTGTAGTACCATGTGCAATAGCCGACTGACAGTTTCCCCTGAATGCTGAAACAACTCTTGGACCATCCTGTTCCAAACACCGTGGCCAACCGTGAGAAAAAACATCGCACCATTTCTTCGACTCTGACATTCCTAGAATCTCGTAACCCATGTTCGACCAATTTATTGCACAGCCGGTAGAAGACATGTTTTTCAACCCTAAACATGTCATGACATTGTGTTTCATGCTCTGCCAATAATTCTTGGACAAAAAAATGACCGGATTGTTTACTTGTTTTATGAGGTTCTTTGGACATGAACGGAATCCAATATTGACACACCAACGTAGTCAATTGTTCATACTCTGTTATCTCTTCATCGATAAGAGCTAGTATCTGAGAGTCATAGTCTTCTTCCTCTATCCAATTTGCCATTGTAGATGTCACCTGTGCATTGGATTCAAACGTATATAACATAAAGGTAATTCAGTTGAAGTTATAATATATGTCATAAAAGGAACGTTGGATTAAAACATACATAATATATATTTGAAATTTGCATTGTTAGTCTAGTAAAAACAAAAGAACAAGCATGCATACAATAAACACTAAACTATTTTGTCATAAAGTTCATATCAGGATAGTGTCATCCAATGAAAGCCACATCGATAGTCAAGAACATAATCCATAGTGACTCAATCAAGGGTCGTAACCATATAATGCAGCCACGCAATCACGGAATCCTTTTTCCGCTTAACAAGTGAGCAAAACGTGTCCCGACTAGTCTTGTCCAAAATCAACCTGATACATCGGACTTGAAAGTCCTCATCTGCTTGCACTTCTTCCAGCTCAAGCAGGTCTACAAGAGCAGCATCAACATTCCTTGCTTGAATTTCACTGATGGTTGCAACTCTATTCTTTGATGCTTCTGCTATGACACTGACCGCATCCGCAATTTGCTTTGCCGTTGGCATCTTCTGCTTCTTTTTCTTCCCAGAGGGATCAAATCGCTTCCGCTTTCCCTGACTTCCGAAATTAGTATGAACAGAGGATGCGCCTGGATCAAAGGGAGGGGTTTGAGTTGATAACCCAACGCTCGCTAGCTCATTTGTCACTCTTGTGCTAACTGCTGGGTTAACTCTAAAATTCTCATCCTCGCTGTCCCCTGAACCTTCCTCCTCGTCCATATTAGGTCGGTACACATCTTCTTCCTCTGCATCCTCTGCCTGTGTCCCTGTGTAAGCTGGATTAAAACCATCCTCGCCTGTTGCCACGACATCCTTGAATATAAGCCTCAATTCTCTTTCTTTCTTGAGACTTGAACGGTGAAACTTTCTATACGCCGACTTCTCCTGCATACAGAGGTGTAACAAAATCAATCGCTATATTACAAAAGAGGTGTAACAAAATCCTGCATACAGAGGTGTAACAATTTCTTGAGGCAAGTGAATTACTATTATGCAACGTTATACTATTTGTAGGCATTACTAACCTGACATTTTCGTTGCCACCACTCGGGGTCGGCAATGACATTTCCAGTTACAGGGTCTCGACCCATACCTGTCTCTTTTGTTAACGCATCCCATGTCCGTAATTCCTTTCACAACATGTCAAACTTATTCTTTAACTATTTTTTCTCATACGCTTTCCCAGTCCTCTCATTGAACATAACGACAATAGCGTCCCAACCATCTTTCGAAAAAGACAGCCCTCGCCATTCTTTTTTTAATATTTGCTCAACCATTACGTGTATAAAAATTTCAGTGGACGCATCATCCCAAAGTGCTCTGTCATTCATCTTTCTATGGAAAAGTTTGACATAGCATTTATCAACAAATTCCCTAAATTAACAACACAAACCTTATATTCCACTACACGCACCACTAATCCGGTGACACTAGCATTAAAACATGTTGATGAAATTCAAGTAGATGCAAAGGTAAACACGACATATTACAAAATACGAATATTGTCTTTTTTAATAGATCTGAATGATTCATTAAACACTAAGCAACAATTACAACATCATTAGTGCTAAGGAAAAAAAATAGAAAGTTCATACATAGAATACAACATCCCAAGGTTCATATTGATCAAAGGTACAAGAGCTAGCTATTTAACAGGAAGTTCATGAAATTGCCAAAAGAAAAAAAAAGGAAGTTCATGAGAAATTAAAGGGAGTAAATAAGTATTCTGGCAGGTAAATATATCGCAGCCTCATATATGAAGAAATAATATGAAAGACACTAACAGAGACATACATGGAATCAAAGCTCTTAACTGTAAATCCAGCTGAGAATCAAAACTGCTAATACTTAGCAACAAAGACAATGCAGAGACATTTCCACTGAGACCCAAGTTCAAAGCTAACCCAAGTTCTAAGTTAAGAAGCAGCAACACAAACACTAGCAGAGACATACATCATTTCGAAACTACAGCCAAAAATTCATTTTGAAACCTGACAGACGCACGAACAGAGACAAGAGTACAGAGTATATGAAGAAACAATCAGAAACAAATCTTACCACGTACAAGAAGACTCTACCGGACCTCATACGCACCAACAAACACAGGAGATCAGAGTGTGGACACACAAGGTCCAACCGGTGACAAGTGACAGTAGATCTACAACCTTTAAACCCAGAAGAGAAGTCAGAGTGTCGATGCAAAAGATCAGTAAAACTGCTCACCAAGCACAGATTTGCTACATGCAAACCGAGAACCTTCCCGTCGGCCTTCACAGAATCAATTGGAGTCGAAGATGAGGACCACCTTCCCGCCGATCACCAAAAACTGCCGACCACACCACACAACAACACCATCGAAACACAAGCAGAGCAACGATCCAGCTTCCACGGGTTTAGCTGGGCGCCGACGGAGGGAAGATCTGGACGAGAATGGAGTTTTTGAACTTAATGAACAAGCTGCGTTGAGTGAAGAATGAGAACAGTGAATAGATGAGTTTTGGAGGAAGAGAGAAGAGAAGAAAGAGAAAGAAATAAAAAAAACCTGGGACAACATTAATTATCTAACGGTAAAAAAACTCTAATAAAATAAGCTCCACCTGCCCACTTTTAAAATAAGTTCCTTATTTAAATCGGATCACATTTTAAAAACGATGAACCAAACACTGATATTATCATCACGTATTCATTTGGGCTTTTTTGGGTTGAAATCGGGCTTATATTGGACAAAACGTGGAACCAAACACACACTTCAACTGTTGAGAGGCACATGCCACCATTTCATCCTGCTTCACCAGGACATATCCCAATCCTTTCTTTCTTTCTCATTCTATTATAGACCATACTAGTTGCTTCACTGCAAACCATACAGGTTGCAATTCTCTGCAAACCGTACAAGTTGCCTTATTCATTCTTTACAGACCACACATGGGTCACATTTTAAGATTAGGAATATTCAATACTAGTACGAGTTTCAACCTTTCCTCTATCCATCTGAAATCCTCTCATAGACATTATCCCACTTAAGAAATTCTTTCAAGTGAGTGGCAAAGCAATTCAAGAAAAATTCTGAATTCATCTAGCAAGACCCAGCAAATTGAGTATTTTTGTAACAATTTCTGGCCTCTTCTAGTTCTATACTACTCCTATTATTCTGGGTTCCTTTGAGGTTACCTTTTTTTGAGACAAAAGTTCAAAAATGACTACTACAAATTGGTCAAAAATTTTGTTAAAAAAATCATTTATTGAAAAATTATGTTCACAATTCAGTTCATACAATTCATGAAAATAACAGGTGCATTAGTTAGTTAAAAATTCAATTTTCATAGATACTCAGGAACCAGACAACTATTCTAGAAGGTCATTTATTCTATATACATTCTAGGCTCCACTCTTGCTACTCAAGCCATTCATTCCATTATGTAATGTTCACGAAGCACACAAAACAAACCATCATTTTCTAGTATTCACATTCATTTACAAGACCTTACTGGTCAAGTTCAACATTCACATTCATTCACAAGACCTTACTGGTCAAGTTCAGCATTCATATTCATTCATAAGACCTAACCGATCAAGTTTAGTATTCATATTCATTCACAAGACCTAATCAATCAAGTTTAGCATTCATATTCATTCACAAGACCTAATCAATCAAGTTTAGCATCATAGGACAAGGTCCATTTGGGGAATTCTCAAGACATACAGTCTATTCAATTTTAGGCCTTCGGCTGTTCCAAGACGCTGCTCAGAATTCTCAAGCTTTACAACCTCTTCAGGACACTACCTGGTATTCTTGGTCTCATTAGTGTGGGCTTCTGTCCTTCTAATTCTTAATGCATTTTGCCAACCTATGAACACACTAGTATAATAGGACTTAGGGCTTTATATGAAATGCTTTTATCAATTTATGGACATAATGGTCCAATAGGACTTAAAGCTTCTCATTAAATACATATCAGGTTTAACAGCCTAAGGACACACTGGCCCAGTAAGTCTTATTGCCCAACGTATATTCATAATACGAATACACTCGATGCTATATACATAAGTATAAAACCATTACATAAGATACGAGAGTAAGAGTTGCTTTCCTTTATACCGTCGAGCCTGTTCTTTCTTAATTCTCGTTTCTATCCTTCTTTCCACAATAGCACTGGAGCACCCCATGGCGATTTAATGGGTCACATAAACCCTTTTCTCTAACAATTCTACAATCTGCTTTCTTTAATTTTGTCATCTCATATGGGGTCATTTTGTATAGACTTTAAATATTGGTGTAACTCCAGGCAACATTGCAAATTCTACATCCCTAACTAGGAGTATTCTAATTTTACCTTCCAATATATTGTCTATTGTCCACTAGTCGACTCCTAATATAACCTCAAGTTAGTGGAATGGCAGGCAGATTCATTCTTTCTCTTAGTTTGTCAGAGTACTATTTCCTCATTCATTCTTTCTATCACTCTGTTCAATCAGGGAACAAACTTTCGTTCATTCTTTTTAAGGGAATATTCTATGATCAAGATATTTCCCTATGCTAGATTAGTAGCTAGCAACCTTAAGGGGTCACCCATCACAGGATTACTTCTGCTTGAGCGCGCTTAACCATGTAATTTGATGCTAAGCTGGCCAGTATAAGCTCTAATGAATTTGATTACAGGCCAGCTCAGCATCAAATTCATCGGAGCTTTTCTACTGGGTATAGATTACTATTGCTATGTTTCATTCTCTATATATAGCTCTACCCTTCCTCTAAATCAATTTGCCACTTAGCAGTTGGGGAAAATTCTTTTTCCTTTGGGATTGTCTATTACAAATAATTCATTCTAGTTATGGGATCACTAACAAGATATCACTATACCTATTCATAGCAGTAAGGCATGCTAGCCAAATGCCAGAATCTCTACTCTAATACCATAAATAGAACACCTTATTTATGTAATCAATATGATGAGTTTTACACAACAAATGTGAACCACTAATCAAAATTCTTTTATAAAGTTCTTTCAATTCCCAACCTCAAACAAGATTCAAACCTGCAGTTAAGTGGGTTTTTCTAAATATTTAAAAATCTTGCGGATGCGCATTCTAATGGTTCGCAACTTTGTTATTACTCATCGATTCTTAACTCCTTTTATTAAAATCAGAGCGTTTCTCTACTCATTTTTAATACATTCATATTCAAAAATACACAAATCTAATCAAAGTACATAAACAGTTCATTACACTTAAATCTTTGATTCTCCTTCGTATTTCCCCATTGCTTATCTTCGTGCATTCTTCTCCTGTACTTATCATACCTATATGGTTGGGAGAGGGAGAGTGAGATTCAAGAGAGTCTTAGTAGCAAACTTTGTTAACTATGCGTACAAGATATAAGCTTAATGCATGACATGCTTGCTTGCAAAAATTCATGCTAGCATAATGACATACTTGCATGCTTAATGCTCTACATAATGCACCTATGGCATAACATAAGTAAAACAGAGCTTTAATCATTCATACATACTTGATACTATTCATCAAAGTAATTAAACATATCAATACATAAGCATACTTATCAGGTGAATGCAAATTAGGAAAGATTCACTACCTTTTGCCTTTATGACCTCTTCTCGTTCCCTTTTCTTTCAACCATTGTAGTTGCTTGAAAATCATTCCATTTCCTCTTCATTGACCTCTCATGGCCCTAGATACCCAATCACATCATTAAAGCCATGATAGCTAGTTATTGGAAGTGTATATCAAAGTTCAAGAAGTTAGGAAGGGCTAAACAAGTCGATGTCTTTCAGAAAAATATGAAATGCTGGAATTGGGGGTTTTGACAGCAGCCAAGGAATTCCTTGGTTGTAGCCAAAATAGGTCCAAAGACTTTTGGGCTACAGCCAAGAAGCAGTTCTGGTGCCTGGCCGCAGCCAAAAGGCTTGGACGCAATCAAAACCTGGATTTCCAGATTTCCCCTATTTTTTGGCTGAACTTTTAAAAATCATAACTTAACCTAAAAAATTCAAATAAAGTGATTCAAATTCCTTATTGAAGCTTTCTAAGTCCTTTATATAGGAAAAATATTAACCATTACCATATACAGTCAAAAAAATACAGAATTCCATGAATTACCAACTACTCTAGAATCAATTCTAGTTTAAACCTCAAACTTTAACAATAAATATCTCCCAATATACAAACCCAAATATAGCATATTATTTATCAAATTAAAAATTATAATGTCTAGTATTGTTCTGAAAAATATCATAACCATCATACATCATTTGACTAATCAAATTTGTCACACAACTAGACTTCCTCAAAGGAAAACTGGTAGAAATTGGCAATGTTACAAACTATGTTCCAATAATCTAGAATTATCTTGAATCATCATCTAACAACAAATACATAATCAAAACATCATTATTCCTCCAAATCACAAGATGGACTAAACCCTAGGCCCCCACAGCATTCATGAAAGCTCATCAAAACCTCAAAATAACTAGTTCAAATTAAAGCTTATGCTTACATCTACATGTTTTTATGACCTGTTCTGAAATTTGGTAGTTCTTCGTCTAGAATGAGTCACTAAACACCTCCAAACAAAAGTTTGAAATTATGGACAGTTACTTTACTGGAGGAACCCATGGTCCCTTATGTGCTCTGTAGTGCTATGGCTGATCTACACCACACTTGTGGAGACCTCGTGAGAGTTACCAGTAACATGGACTAGGACTTAGCCCATGGGTTCAGTTGAAGGAAATAAGGAGGATATAAGGATGGTTAGGGGTTAATGAAAGACAAGGAATAAATTATTTCTTTATGATGTGTTGTGATGTAGCATGCCATGATATGATATGTTCACTTATTCTTTGAGGATTATAAATTAATACTTCTAGTTTCTTATTTATTTGACAATTTTTCATGTGTGTTTGTTAGTCCCACCTAACACCACACGGGTGGTACTGGTAGGTAAGGTAGGTAGTGACTATGTTATTGAGACAGTGGTCTTACCCTATTACTTCTCACATTATTTTAGGTGAGGGCTTGAGGGGCGACGTAACTGGGAAGGCATCGGAGTCCTGAGGTAGTGGCAATAAAAGCCACTTTGCATTTGTCTATTTTTACTTTTATTCCTATAGTTAAAGTGTTAGGATCGGTAGGCACAGTGGAAGAATTTTAAAATTTTTGCCAATCCTAATCGAGGATATGTCGACGATGTTTAAATGAAGTTAGGTTCACTACCTCTACCGGTATCCACATGAATGCTCTCCAACACAGATTACGTGCTAGCGCCTCCAATGTCTCCTAGGATTTCCCTTGCGACTCTAAATTCTCATCATTGTATGAGTATATATACTCTATTAAGTTTATAACCTATGAGGGTTATATTCAAATTTCAAAATTAATCTTCATTAATTTTCAAATTAATTAACAATTAATTATGTTGATGAGCTAATTATATAAATTCAGTTTAAATTAAATTTGTCCAACTATTTTAATTTAACCTATTTATTTAATCCAAATAAAAAGCCATTAGATTTAATTTATCTTCATAAATTAAATCTGAGATACCATATCTCTATCATGTTAGTTATTAAGTCTAATTTATATTAATAAAATTAAATTAAAAACTAACACAATATAATAATATCATATAATATATATATACCATGGTTATGAGAACTGGACCGGACCGGCAGGTTCGGACCGGAACCCGGCGAACCGGCCAGTTGCCCGGTCCGGTTCAGTCACTGGGTCGCTACTGTTTCGAACCGGTGCGACCCGGATTGAACCGGGGACAACTGGCTGACCCGCCGGGCTGGGCGGGTCGGCCGAGTTATTTTTTTTCCCCTCCAAGCGTCTAAAACGACGCCGTTTTATTTTATTTTTTTTAAGTTGAAATGAAAACTGGACCAGAGCTCGTCGATCCCCCTCGCCCCCAACGATTATTCTCTCATTCCTTTAAGTTTTGAATGCCTCTGCCCTAGTCGACGCTCGCCGGTATGCTCTGCCCCATTCTTGTCCCTCGGCCGGTGGCGGAGTCTCATTTTCGGCGCCAAATCCTTCGCTCCGTCAGATTTCGTCCCCAAATCCTTCGCGTGTGTGTGTTCTTGTGGCATGACCTTCGCGCCGTGGGAGTCTCGAATCAGTCCCCAAATCCGCTGCTCTGTCTCGTGTGTCTGTTCTGGTCACCTGTAATGGTCGCCATCGGTGATTCAGGTGGTGGAAGTTGGGTCAGTTTGCTTCCCCTTTTCAATTACGCATTTACGTTTTCATTTTTTCTGTTTTTCCTAGCTCTTTGTATTTTGAGTTTTTTGATTAGTGATTAGATTGTGTTGGTTTAGTTTGCATTACATTAGTGATTAGAATGTGTTGGTGTTATGTTTGTTGGATTAGATTGTGTTGGTTTGGTTTGCAACTTTGCATTACATTAGTTATTAGATTCTGTTGGTGTTATGTTTGTTGGATTAGATTGTGTTGGTTTGGTTTGCATTAGTGATTAGATTCTGTTGGTGTTATGTTTGTTGGATTAGATTGTGTTGGTTTGGTTTACATTCTTTTGATTAGTGATTAGATTGTATTGTATGTTCCTTCCAGCCTTGCATCTATGCCTAGTGACATTCAGATTGTGTTGATTTTGCTGGTGGTAGAGAGGGAGAGACATAGCTGACGGTGTTACTGATTTGAGCGGTGGAGATTGATTTCAGTTTACTTTCTTTATTTCCTTCACCTCTATTGGATTTTTATACTGGATGCACATAAGGATTGATTGTTTTCTTGGTCATTGGTTTGATTGTTTTCTTGCTTGTAGTGGCTAAGACTATTTTATGTTGATTTGTAGATTGCTTGTGATCGAACTAGGTGTTTCTTGTTTACTTTCTTTTGTTGATTGAAAAGGCCCTGTTTTTGGATTTGCTCCCTTATTTGCTAATGGAGGTCAGAAGTGGTGAAGGAAGTGATAATCCCCCCACCACCACTACCCCTACAGAAGAGTCTAGCAACCCCCTTAACCTGAATGTCTCTAATCTCACAGAGTCAACAGGAAGTGTCAAAAAAACTGATCCTGCTTGGCAATATGTGTTTGTCAAAAAAGAGGGGAGAGTTAATGTTTTTACTTGCCTCTTGTGTGCATCAAGTTACAGGGGAGGTGGAATTAATAGGTTAAAGCAACATCTAGCTGGTGTAAGTTGTCAGGTGTCTTCTTGTAAGAAAGTATCTCATGATATACGAGCTAGAATGAAAGAATCGTTGATAAAGGGTGCAAAGGAAAAACCTATTGCTAGTGACGATGTAGAAGAGATTGATGATATGGAAATTGAAGAGCCAATAGCTTCACATCCACTTAGGACATCCAATGAGAGTAGTGGCACAAAGAGGAAAGCAACTGGGGTTGGGAAGCTTGACAAGTATTTTGCATCTAGAACAACCCCAGGTGCTCAACCAAGCATCAAAAGTGCTTGGGCAAGTAAAGAAGCACAACATGCTGCTAAGGTTGTTATTGCTGACTGGGCTTATGTGAATTGCATTCCGTTTAATGCATTGAATTGCCCTTTGTTTCAAAAAGCCGTTGATGCTATTGCTGCCATTGGTCTTGGGTTTAAGGCCCCTAGTGCTCATGAGTATAGAGTTACCTTGTTGCAAGACTGTAAAAAAGAGTGTCAGTTATTGATTGATAGTTATCTAGCTAAGTGGAAAGAAAATGGCTGTACACTAATGGCTGATGGCTGGACTGACGTTCGACAACGTACTTTGATTAATTTCTTAGTATATTCAGTGCAAGGCATGGTGTTTGTGAAATCAGTTGATGCCTCAGATGTAGTTAAAGATGCAAGAACTTTATTTTCTTTGTTCAATGAAGTTATTGAGTAGATTGGCCCTGAGAGTATAGTCTATGTGGTGACTGATAATGCCGCTAACTATGTAGCATGCGGCAGACTGATTAAAGAGAAGTATAAAACCATTTATTGGTCTCCCTGTGTAGCTCACTGTTTGAATCTTGTTTCGAAAGATATTGCTTCCATGCCTCATGTGTCTGATCTTGCAAAAAAGGCATCTAAAATCTCTATCTTTGCTTATAATCATATGGTCTTCTTATCATGGTTACGGAAAAGACCTGGTTGGAAGGAAATTGTACGTCCTGGTGCTACAAGGTTTGCCACCACATTTATTACCTTGCATAGCATTTTTTTGCACAAACATGACTTACAAGCTCTAGTTGTTGATAAGCATTTTGTGCAACACAAATTGGCTAACAGTGAGCCTGGGAAAACATTTTGTGCAATCATCCTTGATAATCGGTTTTGGAACGAATGTTTTCAAATTGTCAAGATTGTTTCCCCGATTATTAAATTATTGAGGATTGTTGATTCTGATAGCAAGCCTTCCATGCCTTATGTCTATGAAGGCATGCAAAGGGCTAAAACAGCAATCAAGGAGATGTTTCAGAATAAGGAGGAGTTGTACAAGCCATACACTAGCATTATTCAGGCTCGATGGGATAAACATTTAAAGAGTGAGCTTCATGCAGCAGCTTATCTTTTGAATCTTGCCTTCTTCTACAATGCAGAACTTGCTATAAGGAACAAATTAATGCAATCTTTGATCGATGTGTTGGAGGCACATTCACATGATGATATGGATCGTTATGTCACACTGATGCAGCAAATGAGTGTCTACCATGATCGTAAAGAATCCTTTAATAAGGTTTCATGTGAAAAAGCTGCCCAAAAACTAAATCCTTGTAAGAAAATTTAATTTTTATGGACATATTAATACATATTCGATATTTCATACTATGTTTAACTAAATGTCTTTTATTTAATGTAGATGAGTGGTGGATCTATTATGGTGGTTCAATTCAGGAGTTGCAACAGATTGCTATTCGTCTACTTAGCCAAACTTCTTCTTCTTCTGGTTGTGAAAGAAACTGGAGTTTATTTGAGCGCATCCACACAAAAAGAAGAAACCGTTTGGAGCATCAAAGGCTCAATGACTTGGTTTTCACAAATTACAATCTGAAGTTAAAGTATAGGTAATCTTAAAATTTATGACTTAATTTGCTTTTATAGAACTTATTTAATATGCCTTTTAGTAATGTTGAACTTCTTTCATTTTGGCATTAAAGGGATACATTGGCAAAGAAGAAGGAAAGTTACGATCCGATTGATTTTGAATCAATAGATAAAGTGGACTTTTGGATTGTTGAAGATGATCCAACTCCTGAGTTTGATAATCTAGATGTGGCACATTCTGAACTTGAAGAACTTATAAGGAATTATGAAGGTTTAATGGTTTATTAAGATTATATTCTTATATAATAGTACATAATTATGTTTTCTTCTTCACAAAACTATGAATATGAAGAATTTAATTCATTTCAATATTTTATATGTAGGTGATGAATATGTAACCATTCCTAAACTTCCATGTTTGAATGTTGATGATGATGTTGGTCCTAGTACTTTTGGTTTTCCTCCTTCAGCTACACCTCCTGATGTTGCAATACCTGCAGATTTGAATGCTGTTAATGAAGATTATGGAGTTAATTGATGATTAGTTAAGTATTTAAAGGATTATGGGTGGAAAAAACCTCTATTACTATGAGTTTGTTTTGATTATTGCTTTTGATGTTATTGGATTACAATATGATACTATGATGCTCATTAACCTCTATGGAATTTTTTTTAATCCTCAAATTGTCTGACTCCCGGGTTGACTCCGGTCTGACCCACTGACCCTTGACCCACTGTCTCCACCGGTTCAGTGCCCGGTCCGAGTTTTAATACCTTGATATATACACACACACATATATATAAGATATGTATTTTGAAAATACATATATCTATAATATTATTAACGAATTTTATATTATATATATAAATATAAAATTCATCCTCCCTAGATTAAACATTATCTCGTATTGATCCATTCTTGTGTGCGACTCTGTAGGCCCATACAAAGTTGGCAATGGGCGAATAACTGTACTAACCCAAAAGTTGCAAGCGGCCTCTAGTAAGACATTACAACTGCCCAATTCATATAAAGATCGTTAACACAATGCAACCTGTCATTAGGGGTGGAAACAGGCCAGGCCAGGCCAGGCTTGTGCCTTAACAGGCCTGGCTTGTTAAGGCACAAGACGGCCTGAGCCTGGCCTGTGGCCTGTTACAGGCTTTTTGTTAGGCCTAAGCCTGGCCTGTACACAGGCCTGGCCTGGCCTGTGGCCTGTTAAGAAGGCCTGGAATTTTTAAAAGATCCTAACAGGCCAAAACAGGCCGACACAAACAGGCCTAACACAGGCCCAGGACCCATATTTTTTTTTTCCTGATAGAGAACACCATTGCATGAATCAAAAGTAGCAAATAACCAGAACACCACATGTACATAAGAGGGCCATATTAAAATTTTACAAATCACATAATTGTTGCAATGAATATCCTTGTTCTCCGGAAGCAAAAGTCACTTTGAAAGTGACACTCCTGAAGCAAAAGTCACAATGAATATCCTTGTTCTTCTAGCACAAAACTTCCAGGTTCTATCACAATAATGGTAAACTATAAACTTTGTTCCTAGGGAAGAGAAAAAGGAAAAACCACCGAGAGTCACTTGTTAGTTGTTACATGAAAAAATAAATGTATGCATATATCTCTGGTCAGTACAGTAAGTAATATTGTGTATCTCTACGTTACCAATTTTATCACTGATCTTTACAATTCATAAACTCGGTGTTTATTGTTTTTGGTGCATGAATTATGGAAGTCTCCCACTATTTGAAGCTAATGATTCTTCTCACCTTGACATCAAATCTTTAAAATAATTTCTTCTTCTCCTTCAAAGGCCTTGAAAAAAATTAATGAAATAATTTAAATGAATTATGATCTCCACAGATATAACAGAATACATCCTAACCTGATGAGATTCTCTGCTGAAGATCCAATAGTAGCTTCTGGTCATCTTCTTTAACAAGCAAGTGTTGCACCAGGATCTCCCTAGCACCTCCAGCATTGCTGCAGCACAAAGCTAACACAGAGTGTAGATTTGGAAATTCATTATTAGAAAGCATGAATATTATGTAAACATTGTCCCAACACCTATTCCAAGGAGTTTTAAGTATAAGTACATAGAATACCAAAAAAATACAGTTTTACGGGCAGCCAATTACAACCGCCATAAACTGCCAACATAGTTGCATAAAAATATGAAATAGAAACTGTAAACACTTCACATTCACGCTCAGTATGCCCTCCGCCAGCATATGATTCCCAATTATCAGCTCAAAAATTGCATCACCGTAATGACGATAACAATTTCTCAGAAAACAAACAGCTTCATTTTTATGCTACACAAGAAAACTAAATAACCCCAAAATTTTACGCTCAGAGTCAGATTGACGAGTTCCGACAAGCAGAAAATGGAGAGGGAAACTAATAAACGAACAAACGAACGAAACCGATATGCAAATCCAACCAATAATGGGAAACGAAATCATGAAGTATAGAAGGATTAATACCTGCTACTTGGGGGCAACAGAACGAAGGTCGTTCGACTGAATTTCCCCGATCTCAAATCACATTATTAAAATCTGAAGTGAGGTGCCCAAAATATAATTAAAAAAACGACAACCGAATATATTTTTCTTGAAGCAAAGGATTATTCAAATCACTTTTGCAGCTGACAATCTCCCATATTATATATCAATCATAGTTGTAGGTTCACTCAGAGGAATATTCTCAGATCAAGCTAGTGAACAGACCACAGATCAAAAAAATATAACAATCAAAAAAATTTTTGAAGTGTGGAATCCACAGATCAAGCTAGTGAACAGACCTTGACGGAGAGGACCACAGATCCGACGAGGGTAGCCGATTTGTGGAGTTGTCGTTCGCTGGTGACTCACGGTGGAGCTCCGTCTCGGGGGGGGTCGGGACTCGGGAGGCAGATTGATTCTCGTCGAGGGTGGTGGCAGTCGATGGTGGTCGAGGGGAGTCGCCGAGTCGTGCGAGGCAGACGGATTCTCGTCGACGGTGGTGGCAGTCGAGGGTGGTCGAGGGGAGTCGCCGTCTCGCCGAGTCGTGCGAGTGTGCGAAGGGTGCGAGGCAGAGCGCTGTGTGCCTGTGCAGTGTGGACAGCCGCTGAGTGGATTTAGGAATTAGGTTTAGACATTAGAGTTAGAGATTAGGTGGGTGGACGGCTGGACGCTGAGGTAAGGTAAGGTAAGGGTAATTTTTTTTTTTTTAATAAACCTTACAGGCTCAGGCCAGCCTGACAGGCCTGATAGGCCTGCCAAGAGGCCTTGGCCTGGCCTGTTAAGGAAAACAGGCCTTCAAAGAGGCCTTGGCCTGGCCTTTTGGCCTGCCAGGCCAGGCCTGAACAGGCCTCTAACAGGCCAGGCCGGAGGCCCCTGTCAGCCGGCCTGGCCTGTTTCCACCCCTACCTGTCATACAACCATGTCACGTCCCTTTTGTCGCACGATATATCAGTCAAGGATGAGGCATGGATAATGTCATCCTCTTATTCCTGACCATTACTTTCTCGATTCCTAAGTAGTCTGACAATAGAAATGGAAACTCCTTTCTATCATAGTATGGCTATACAATACTTAGACTCACTCATCGAGGGGCCTAGTAATATCTCTCTACTAATGTGAGGGACAAATTCTATCTTGATCATTCATATTCCACTCTATGAAAAACCACCAAGCCTGATCGTAGCCTTTATCATCACCCAATCAAAAGTGACTTTTGACTAGTTCAAATCTTAGCAACTCTCATGTAGGAATCCATGATGACCTTAGGTTAAAAGGCATTGTGATGTGGTTATACATGAGAAAAGCTTATGACTTGATCCATGTAGCTTTCTCATGGTGGATCAGTCCAACACCTTGTACTCTTACAAGTGTCTAAGACTTTGACTTGTATCTTCATATCTTATTAAAGTCATATTGGTCTTGTTTCATCTCTGCTCCCGCATAGATAACCGACCAAGACATTTTAGGACAATCTTTATGATTTATCCAAGGATACAAGTATCACAGTTAACATGCAAATAATATGATAACAAAATAGAGAAATTTCATTAAACTAATAATGTTCAAAGTACAACGATTGGCTTTTATGGCATAATTTCCAACATCCTCCTACTTGCCCTAGGTACAATCATTAATTTGCCTAATTCCCATTGTCCTATCATGACGCTTATGCTTTTCCTGTGCAAGCGGCTTAGTAAGAGGATCAACAACATTGTCTTCTCCTGCTACCTTGCATATATTTATATCACCTCTTTCATTGATTTATCTAATAAGATGAAATCGCCTGAATATATGCTTGGTCCTTTGATGTGAACTAGGCTCCTTGGCCTGTGCAATAACGCCGCTATTGTCACAGAACAAATCTATTAGATTTGAGATGGTAGGCACCACCCCTAGTTCTGTAATGAACTTTCTGATCCAAACGGCTTCTTTAGCTGCATCCAATGCTGCTATATACTCAGCTTTTGTTGCAGAATCTGTACAATGCTTTACTTGGAGCTCTTCCAACTTACTGCTCCACTATTCAGGAGGAATACATATCTAGATTGCGATTTAAGGTTGTCTTGGTCAGTTTGGAAACTTGCATCTGTGTAACCGATTACACAAAGCTCATCATCTAATCCACCATAGACCAAAAATAAGTCTTTAGTACTTCTTAAGTACTTTAGGATATTCTTGACGGTATTCCAATGACCCTCACCAGGATCTTATTGATATATGCTGGTCATACTTAAGACAAATGAGATATCTGGTCGAGTACATAACATGGCATACATGATGGATCCATTGGCCGAGGCATATGGAACCTTACTCATGCGATTTTGCTAATTAGGTGTACTAGGACATAGATTCTTACTAGAATAGATGCCATGAGACATAGGCATGTAACCCCTTTTTGAATCCTGCATACTGAACCTATGTAGTATCTTGTCTATGTATGTACTCTAACTTAGGCCTATTAGTCTTTTAGATTGATCCCTATAGATCTTAATCCCTAGGATGTAGGTGGCTTCACCTAAGTCTTTCATTGGAAAGGACTTTCCTAACTAAGACTTGACACTTTGCAAGGTAGGAATGTCGTTCCCAATGAGTAGGATGTCATCTACATAAAGTAATAGCAATACAACTGTGCTCCCACTAACCTTCTTGTAAACATAAGGTTTATCGATATTTTGAATGAATCCAAACTCCTTGACTACTTCATCAAAATGATGATTCCAGCTCTGAGATTCTTGCTTCAATCCATAAATGGATCTTTGAAGCTTGCAAACTTTACCAGAGTCCTCTGGACGTACTAAACCTTCAAGTTGTGTCATGTACACATCCTCAAGGAGCTTTCCATTAAGGAAGGCTATTTTGACGTTCATCTTCCATATTTCATAATCATACTATGCTGCAATGGCAAGAAGGATTTTGATTGATTTGGCCATTGCAATTGGGGAAAAGGTTTCATCATAGTCTACACCATGAGTTTGAGTAAATCCTTTTGCAACCAATTGTGCCTTAAAGACATTTACATTGCCATCTATGTCAGTTTTCTCCTTGAAAACCCATTTGCACCTGATGGTTTTTACACCTTCAGGTAGATCGACTTGTAAAAATCAGTAGCAACAGTGGAAGAGTTTTAAAATTTTCACCGATCCTAACCGAGAATCTATCAATGGCGTTTAAATAGAGTTAGAAAGATTCGTACCTTTTAAAATAAAATTCAGGGTTTTCGATCTCTAGGAGCCAACACGTCAAGTTTGCTCCCTCTACCAGTATTGACACGAATGCTCTCTAACACGATCTCCGTGCTAACGCCTCCAATGTCTCCTAGGGTTTCCCTTGCGGCTCTGAATTCTCATACGTGTATAAGTATATCTGCTTTATCAAGTTTATAACCTATGAGGGCTCTATTTGAATTTCAAAATTAATCTTCATTAATTTTGAAATTATTTAACAATTAATTATCTTGATGAGCTAATTAAATAAATTCGGTTTAAATTAAATTTGTCCAACTATTTTAATTTAACCTATTTATTTAATCCAAATAAAGAGCCCTTAGATTTAAGTTATCTTCATAAATTAAATTTGAGATAATATATCTCTATCATGTTAGTTATTAAATTTAGTATATCTTAATAGATTAAACTTAAAAATAACATATTATAATAATATCATATAATACACACACACACACATATAAGATATGTATTTTGAAAATATATATCTATATAATATTATTAACGAATTTTATATTATAAATATATATATATATATATATGTATGTATGTATGTATTAAATTCGTCCACCATAAATTAAACATTACCTCGTATTGGGCTATTCTTGTGTTGGACCTTGTAAGCCCATATGAAGTTGGCAGTGGGCCAATAACTAGACTAACCCAAAAGTCGCAAGTGGCCTCTAGCAAGTCATTACGACTGCTCAATTCATATAAAGATTGTTAACACGATGCAACCTGTCATACAACCATGTCACGTCCCTTTTGTCACATGATATTTCGGTCAAGGATAAGGCATGGATAATGTCATCCTCTTGTTCCTAACCATTACTTTCTCGATTCCTGAGTAGCCTGACAATAGAAATGGAAACTCCTTTCTATCGTAATATGCCATACATTTCTCATACTCACTCATCCAGTAATATCTCTCTACTAATGTGAGGGACAAATTCCATCTTGATCATTCATATTCCTCTGAATGAAAAACCACCAAGCCCGATCATAGCCTTTATCATCACCCGGTCAAAAGTGACTTTTGACTAGTTCAAAGCTTAGCAACTCTCATGTAGGAATCCATGATGACCTCAAGTCTAAGGGCATTGTGACGTGGTTATACATGAGAAAAGATTATGACTTGATCCATGTAGCTTTCTCATGGTGGGTCGGTCCAACACCTTGTACTCTTACAAGTGCCTAAGACTTTGATTTGTATCTCCATATCTTATCAAAGTCATACTGGTCTTGTTTCATCTTTGCTCCCGCATAGATGACGAACCAGGGACATTTTAGGATAATCTTTATGATTTATCCAAGGATACAATTATCACAATTAACATGCAAATAATATGATAACAGAATGGAGAAATTTCACTAAATTAATAATGTTCAAAATATAATGATTGGCCCGTTGGGCACAATTTCCAATACGACTAAGGTCTATACCTGATTGTCGTACATGGATTGTATTTCAGACTTCATGGCATTTAGCCATTTCTCAGAGTTTGGTCCCACTATGGCTTCTCGATAGGTGATTGGCTCATTTTGCTCAATGAGCAACACATCACGGCCTTTAATAATTAGAAATATGTATCTTTGAGGCTAATGTTGTGTCCTACCAGATCTTCATGGACCTTGTGTTACTTGAGGAGGCTCAGCAACTTATTCTGAGTCTTCTCTAATTTCCATCTGTGGTTCTGCACTATCTTGTAACTCTAGAACTTCTTCGAGATGTACCTTGCTCCTATTGGTTATTTTAGAGACAAACTCTCTTTCTAGAAACTTACCATTTCGAATAACAAACACTTTGTTATCAGTGGGATTGAAGACATAGTATCCTTTCGTTTCTTTAGGATACCCCACGAAAAGACACCTTGAGGATCTGGACGATAATTTATCATAGGCTTGTTGCTTAACATATACCTCACATCCCCAGATCTTGAGAAAAGATAAACTTGGTTTCTTTCCAGTCCATATCTCATATGGTGTATTTTCAATTACCTTAGATGGAACACAATTTAGTGTGAACACAGCTGTCTTTAGGGCATATCCCTAAAAGGACGGTAGAAGATCTATTTGACTCATCATAGATCGAACCACATCTAATAATGTTTGGTTCCTCCGTTCAAAAATGTCATTCCATTGTAGTGTTCCTAGAGGAGTCAATTGTGAGATTATCCTACAACTCCTATGATGGTCAATAAACTCTTGGCTCAAATATTCACCACCTCGATCAGATCGAAGTGCTTTAATTGTTTTGCCAAGTTGGTTTTGTACTTCATTTTGGAATATTTTGAACATTTTGAATGATTTAGATTTATGTTTCATTGGATAGATATAGCCATATCTACTAAAGTAGTCTATAAATGCAATGAAGTAGACATAACCTCCTCAAGCAGCTGTATTTAATGGTCCACATACATCTGTATATATGAGGCCCAATAATTCAGTGGCCCTCTCACTATGCCCAGTAAAAGGTGTCTTTTTCATCTTTCCTAATAAGCATGATTTGTATGTATCATATGATTCAAAATCAAATGAGTTAAGAAATCCATCTTGATGGAGTTTGAAAATACGTTTCTCATTTATATGGCCTAGACGACAATGCCATAGGTAGGTCGGATTCAAATTATTTGATTTTATCCTTTTAGTAGTTATGTTATAGATATTCCCATTATTAGGATGTTCCAAATTTAATATATAATGACCAACATGCAAATCACCATCAGCATAGAAAATGTCATTACTATAAATAGAACATTTACTATCCCTAGTAATGGAAGTATAACCTTCCTTATCCAAATAAGAAAGAGAAATAATGTTACTACTCAAAGCAGGAACATAATAGCAATTGTTCAAAACTAACAAAAGCGTACTGGGCAGAACTAATTCATAAGTGCCTATGGCTAAAGCATCAACTCTTAATCTATTTCCAACTCATAGGTCCACTCGCCCTTCTTCAGCTTTCTACTGTCCTTTAGACCCTAAAGTGATAGACCTACTATCCTTATTGTTCTTTTTTAGAACTTCGAGGTAAAGTTTGCAATTCCTCTTCCAATGACTGGGTTCATTGCAGAAGTAGCAGACTCCTTCCTTTGGAGGCTTTGCCTTCTTAGGTGCAGGCTTGGTTTTGAGCTTATTTAACACTTTGGTCTTACCACCTAAGCATTACCGTTCCATTTGCCATTTCCTTTCTTTTTCATACCCTTTTCTTTCTGAACTATCAAAACAATACTGGGCTTTTTCTTAATGTTTTGCTTAACAGTTTTGAGCATCCCATACAGCTTAGAAATTGATTTCTCCATGTTGTTCATGTTGTAGTTCATGACAAACTTGTCATAACTCTCCAGGAGTGAGTTCAGGATTAAATCCATAGCTAACTCCTAGCTCATGGGAAATCCAAGCTTCTCAAGGTGATCAATATAGCCTTTCATCTTTAACACATGAGTACTAACTGATGCACCTTCAGCCATCTTGTAGGAATGTAAGGCCTTTGTGGTCTCATACCTTTCTTGCCTTGCCTGTTGCTAGAACATTTCCTTGAGATGGACAATCATCTCATGAAGTTCCATAAGTTCTAAATCTCTTTAGAGCTTTGGAACTATAATGGCAAGCATCAGGAAACCTACATCTACAGAGTCATCCTTATGCTTCGTGTAAGCATCTCTCTGAGCTCTTAGAGCATTGGCTGCATGCTCCTCAGGAATGGGTTGATCTAGGACATAAGCCTTTCTTTCCTGCTTGAGAATAATTCTCAAGTTCCTGAACAAGTCAAGAAAGTTTGTCCTTCTTAAGGACCGATCGCAACAATAGTGTAGCAGTATTACTAGTCGACATGATTCTATAATTAAAATATACAAAGTTAGTTAGTAATCTCCCACTAAATTAATAACCCTCAATATAATAATTAGTGAGCTAAGATCCATATTTGGCTTAAACTTAAGTCCACTTTAGCAAGACGCTTAAATTCAAGTTATTAAGGTAGGTAACCTATTTACCAATTACATCACATGTAACTCTTAGATCTTTATAGGATTCGATCATTATATGATTTGACATGTTTAATCCCATCTAACGCCCTGAGATTCAAAACCATTTTGTTAATCTCAATTAAGTCAAAACAATAATGAATATTATGGGCAGCACCATTACTCATGCTTTTCTCATCAAGATAACTCAAGTGCATCCGCTTTAGTGGTTTCCACAATTGAGTGATCTAGGTTTTGACAAGTTTCATTAATTGACGGCATTATGACTTAAGATTTGATTCAAGGGGCTCAATTAATTAGTTTTGTTTATATGAATGCAATCGTGGTCATATCTCATACAGATAAATACATATAAACCCAAAAGTATTCTTGCAATAATCTAATCAAAAGCATAATTTAAACGTGACACAATATGACTTACATAACCTAAAATCCTCCCAAGCAAATGAGAGGACTTCTCTAAATAAGAAAAGAAATACATTGAGAGAAACCTCGTTTAAACATTTGAAGGGAGTGAGATGAAAAGAGAATGTACATTGAGAGTATTTAAAGGAAGGCACAGCACATAGGCCATATTTAAATATTACAACCCTTTGTAAAAATTTAAAGTCTTGTTGTTCACCATACCCAAACAAGTTTGAAAATAAACCCAACAAGTAACAGTTCATATAACATGAAAGGCAATAAATGTCATGATTAGGTCATATCGCACTACGAACAGGTAGTCATGGCGGTCATGTTGTTCACCATACCCAAACAAGTTTGAAAACAAACCACAACAGTAGCAGTTTATAAGATTTTGGCCCAATTTCAAAAATGGCCCAAAACGCTTCTGATCTGAATTGTCTTCCACATAGTTTTAGATCCCTACAACCTAAATAGAGATCCGAACTTAGACCTGATTCTTCTCCAAGATTTTGGATCCCTAAATCCGATTAGAGACCCTAATATGTCCGTACATCATGATCTTCAACCAATTTGAAACCAGGAATGACGAGAATTCCAATTTTGAATCCAATCCAAAACAAAAATCGTGACACAGCAACAAATCACATAGGTTTGACTTTCTCAAAACTGAAACATTATTACATACAATATGTAACAGATCACTTACAATTTGACTTCTTAAAACTGAAAACTAAATTAGATACATATTCGATCATCTTCTTATAAGCATACATATATATCCCACATATATCACATGTATAAGAACATAAACTCAATTTAAATGCACAATTGACCTAGCTCTGATGCCACTATTAGGATCGGCAGGCATAGCGAAAGAATTTTAAAATTTTCGCTGATCTTAATCGAATATCTATTAACGGCATTTAAATCGAGTTAGAAAGATTCGTACCTTTTTCAATTCAGGGTTTTTGATCTCTAGGAGTTAACATATCAAGTCCGCTCCCTCTACCGGTATCCACACGAATTCTTTCCAACACAAACTACGTGCTAACACCTCCAATGTCTCATAGAGTTTCCCTTTCGGATCTAAATTCTCATCAGTGTATGAGTATATTTGTTTTATCAAGTTTATAACCTATAAGGGTTATATTCGAATTTCAAAATTAATCTTTATTAATTTCAAAATTAATTAACAATTAATTATCTTGATGAGCTAATTAAATAAATTCAGTTTAAATTAAATCTATCCAACAATTTTAATTTAACCAATTTATTTAATCTAAATAAAAAGCCATTAGATTTAATTTATCTTCATAAATTAAATCTAAGATGCTATATCTCTATCATGTTAGTTATTAAATCTAATTTATTTTAATAAAATTAAACTTAAAACTAACACAATATAATAATATCATATAATATATATACATATATATAAAATATGTATTTCAAAAATACACACACACACACATATATATATAATTATTAATGAATTTCATATTATATATATATATATATAAATATAAAATTCATCCACCCTAGATTAAACATTATCTTGTGTTGGGTCATTCTTGTATGCAACCCTGTAGGCCCATACAAAGTTGACAGTGGGCTAATAACTGTACTAACGCACAAGTCGCAAGCGGCCTCTAGCAAGACATTATGACTACCCAATTAATATAAGGATCGTTAACATGATGCAATCTATCGTACAACCATGTCACGTCCCTTTTGTCACATGATATATCGGTCAAGGATGAGGCATGGATAATGTCATCTTCTTGTTCCTGACCATTACTTTCTCGAATTTTGAGTAGCCTAACAATAGAAATGGTTTCCATCGTAGTATGGCCATGCATTTCTCAGACTTACTCATCGAAGGGCCCAGTAATATCTTTCTACTAATGTGAGAGACAAATTCTATCTTGATCATTCGTATTCCTTTACATGAAAAACTACCAAACCTGATCGTAGCCTTTATCATCACCCGGTCAAAAGTGACTTTTGACTAGTTTAAAGCTTAGCAACTCTCATGTAGGAATCCATGATGACCTCAGGTCTAAGGGCATTGTGACATGGTTATACATAAGAAAAGCTTATGCTTTATCCATGTAGCTTTCTCATAGTGGGTCGGTCCAGCATCTTGTACTCTTATAAGTACCTAAGACTTTGATTCATATCTCCATATCTTATCAAAGTCATATTGGTTTTATTTCATCTCTGCTCCTGCATAGATGACCGACTAGGGAGATTTTAGGACAATCTTTATGATTTATCCAAGAATATAATTATCACAGTTAACATACAAATAATATGATAAAAGAAAGGAGAAATTTCATTAAATTAATAATGTTCAAAGTACAATGATTGGCCCTTAGGACACAATTTCCAACACATTTCTCCTACACTATGATAGAGGGATAACAATAGGTAAAATGATTGATATCCCCGTGATATTAGCCATTTATGTAAGAATTTATTGTTTAAAAAGTTTTAGATTTTAATATTTTTCATTTTTATAACATCATTCTTAAGGTGCATATCCGACTTGTTTAGGCTTTTTTCCCCGCATAAAAAATCACATATTTTTAAAAGTAACCATTTTTTGTGATTTTTTAAAAGTTTTTAGAAATAATCAAAACCTAGAAAGAGTTAGATTTGTAATTATTTCCAATAACCCACAAGTTCTACAAGGAAAAAAATCTGTTAATATATTTTGAGGTTAATCAAGTTGTATCAATAATATTGATCATATTCCTCATCACAGTTAAGAGCCATCTTAAACATAGAATTGACTTATAATAATAAAATTTAACATAAATAGCATCACTGTTCAAAGTTCAATTTCTCTCAATACATGAAGACCTTACTTGCCTTCAAATATATATAAAAGAGTCCAAAAAAAGTAGAAAGTATACATCAAAAGGTCACCATATGCACTTCCTTCACCATCCAAATAACTCTAACATATTAAAAGAGTTACAAAAAATGCGAAGTGGATGAAAAGAGCCTCCAAATATATCTAAAAATACATATAATTTTTCAAAATACACAAAAGTTTTAGTATCTCTAGTGTAATTATGTATCCCATCCTTGCCCCATAGTTGCTTATCATTACTCACTAGTATTTGCATAGCAGATTGTGAAATAAATGTTTTTTACTCACATAAATAAACTAAACATGTGAATTTAGATTAATTAAGAAGAATAACCCAAGGAAATCATTAAGAACTGAAACCTATTGCATGGTCACAACAATGACATGTTACCATCCATTTTCTAAGAAATGGATGTGCTTACATTTTGATAGGTACATCAAACAAATAAACTAACCTTGTTGGAATTGTCCTTTAAGAAATTTTCCAGAACCTGTTATTGTGTTGGAGAAATGAGAGAAGATGCCTTTGAAGAAGAGCGGAAAAAAATAGGGAAGAGAGCATAAGTATCACCATTCACCATACTTGTTCCCTCACTATCATCTCTATATCTACAAAAAAAGGTCATGAAGGGGAAGAAGATGGAGCAGAAGCAAAAGTGTTGAGATGGGACAGAGAGAGAAAGCGATTCTGGTGAGGAAGAGACGACGACAGATGGCTTGTTGCAAACAAAGGAAAATAGTGGGGGTTTTGGATTTGATCGAGAGTGAAGAAGCAATGGCGACTAGGGCTGAGCATGTCACCCACAGCCCAATGAGCCACACCATGCCAAGTGAAAACTTGCCCATTTTGGCATGCCCAATAAAGGCCCATAACCTATGCCTATTAAACAATAAATGGGTGGGCGGCAAGCAGGCTATCGGGCGGCCCATATAACTCATTTCTTAGCCCTAATCGTGACTGATGATGGGTTAGGGTGAGACTGTGTTAGTTAGGGTTAAGAGTGATGTTTTGTGATTTTAAAAGAGGGAAATGATTTTGTTATATTTAAAAAATATTGGAAGGATTCGAATTTGAAATCTAAAGAAAGAATAGAGAAAAGGCATGAGATATGAGAGGATCTTGGAAATCAAATATTCATTCTAGTGCTTTGAAAGTGAAATAAATTAATTAATAAATTAATAAATATATTTGCTTCAACCCACTCTGCTTCAAATTAGAATATTTATATCCCCCGCCTTCCCCGCGCGCGGAAGACTGATGTGGCATTTGTTTAGATACGCATACATGGGAAAACGGATTGAAGTCTATTTCTTCACTCTATAATTAACGGCAAGTCAAGTGTGCGTGTGTGTGTTTTGTCCGATTGAAGTGTATTTATTCACTCCATAATTAATGGCAAGTCAAGTGTATGATCGTTTTGTCTAATGACATTTATCCATTGGGAGGCTAGTTGTCTACTCACTAGGTCCTTTTGTATTTAATCTAATGACGTGGATCTTCATTTGCGTGGTAGGAACACGTGGCAATTGATTTTACGTTAGTTGGTCCTAATAGGATTATTATTAGGACCAATCACTGTAGACTTACAAGTTTTAGTAGTATATATTTAAATTTAATGAAATAGGCAATCGTATGCTATCACTTTGATTCTATTTATAAGTTTAAATTAACTAATTCTCACATACCAATGAGAGTTAGTTAACTTATTAACTATAGGATAAATTTTCAATTTTGCCCTTATCTATGATTGACTCCAAAAGTCAACATGAATAAATTCTTTTTGTTTATTGCAATTAATAGGGGTAAAAAAATACAAAACACATTTATTACTCTAAAAAAGGAGGTATAATAAGGACCAAAATTTTTAATCAAAATATACTTATAAATAGGATCAGAGTGATATGCTCTTCCGCTCTAGTAAGAAAATTAACGAGTCTGGATGCAATAACACATCCATGAAAATTTACTATACGATATAAAGAACCATGTAGATTTAGATGGAAGCTTCCATCTGGGTTTTGATATGAACTAGTGGCAAATGGCAAGATTCACCATGGATAGATTTAAAAAAAATAATTAGCCTTTAAGTTCTATCATTTTAATTTAGGTTGTAAATCAATTCGTAAAGTTGTATTCCTTAGCCCTTAAACATTCTATCACTTAAAAAGTTAATTTTGTAAAATTCATAATGGATTTAGAAAGAGCACAGGGAAAACTCTTAAATAGTGGTCAACAATTTGGGGTGGAGAGTGGGTAATAGTTCTATGATTCCTCTTGACCACACTTATTAGGGGCCATGCATGAAGGTCTAGTAACATTAATGAACTTACTTTACATTGGAGACTTTTTTTTGTTTAAGGAGTAAAAATCCCCATGAACTTTTATTAAAAGTGCATCCAATACCATATACATTTTAAAAATACCCAAGAACATTCAAAATGGAAGCAAAAATGTCAGTGTTGTTAAATTTGACCTAACACCATTTTATATGCATGTGCAAAAAGAGTATGGGTCCCATTATAAAAAGTAATGGTGTTAGATAAAATGTAACTATGTTGGCAATTTTGCTTCCAATTTAAATGTTCATGGGTAGTTTTGCACCTTCACCTTCTTTTTCTTTTTGTATAATACTTTACGTTGGAGACTTATCATTGCATAGCCCTTTTAAGGGCAATCGATAGCAATAGAATAAACAGTTGGTTCATAGACTTGACTCTCCTTACATTGTTGGCTTGATCATTCGCTCGTGATAAATTATGTTGGGAAGGGAATGCTTCTTGTTCTTACATATCTTAAGATGGATTTAAATTGTACCTCCATGCCATAGCACGGGTGAGCTCTAGAACCCAACTGACCTAAACTTTTTTAACAAAAAAAAAACAACAATTCGTGCCTCTATGCCCTCCTTATAAATCCTATTTGGAAATTCTTATGGTCTATCTCATTGCCATGTAAATATTTACTTTTTAATATGGGAATTGCTACATCATTCTCCCCCTTCATGTGATATACTCTCCAAATCATCATGCAAAAAGTTAGTGAACTTTGTTTATTTGGTTGTGCTCATGAGATACCTTGGAGCATATTTTCATCCTATGTTCACCTTGGTTTGAATGGTTCTTGATAAGATTTCCTCCTGTATATAATCTAGCTCTATTTGAGTTGTGACTTAATTAAGCATACTTTATTACAGTTTCAAAATGATGGATTTGACATATCATAATTCTGATCAATAAAAGAAATATGTAATGTACTATGAAGGCAAAGTTCGGCATCCTTAGAACTTGTTTGGTTCAAAGAAAGGGTTGGAAAGTAATGAAAAACATTTTTCCGTAGGGGTGTTTGGTTTGCATTGAAAAAGAAAATAGGTTGATAGAAAAATTTTTGTTTAATTTGAAAAAAATAAGATAGGAAAATGAGCCAAAAGACCATTTTCTCCTTGAAGTAAAATTATTATTTAAATAGCCATGAGAACCACGGGTTGCATTGTTGCTCACACACATAATAAAATAAAGGAAAAAGGGGGCATTTGTGGGAGCAACGACATCCAACATGCATCAAAAAGTGAATGCCAGTGGGGAAATGGCGGGGGAAGGAGACGTGGACGATGGGCTGGGAGAAGGTGGTTCGAGCTTGCTGACGCAAGGCATGTGGAAAGCAAAAATTTTGAATATTGCAATCTTGAAATGACATTTACATTTTTGGAAATTGTTTGTTCAAAGAGGTTGAATGCTTTTTTTAGAACGGGGGAGAGCGAATTTTGAAGACAAAGCTAAATCTTCAGGCTAAATGGAAATTGGGCATTTTGCAAATCTTTCATTAACCACCATGTGGCCATCACCTGATCATGGTCAAACACGGACACGAGTAACCAATGTAACCATATGCACATGATGAGTAACTGATAGTTATGAAACACCTCAAATAATTCCCTCATAAACATAGCACAACCACCATATGCAATAATGTGAACATACGAATGAAATAACTCTTAACCATGATGTGCTCGTAGATTGCTTGTAGTCAAACTATGGAAGAAATAACTATGTTTGCCCTTGTTTCCTACTAAAGTAATAGAGCAATATTTGTAACAACAAATTTACTCATACCCATGACACACCTATTGGTCGCTTGTGGTCATACATGAATGTATGAACAACTTTAATCATATGCATTTGATGGGTGGCTCATAGTTACGTGCGACCAAAATAACTTCACTTTAACTATTACATACCTATCACTCGCATGTGGTGACATCTACTTTCATATGGTCTTATTTTACTCATAGGTACCTCAATGTTACGGGATAGTTATGTAACTTTACTCTCAATCATCATGCACTCATCAACGACACATAGTCAACACCACTTCCCTCGTCTGTAATATCATAGATGTAACCATGTTCACCATATAGGCACTTCATGATTAATCAATGTTCAACCAACTTTTTTCTCCTAACCATGGAGTTCGTCAACCTTTGTCTGCTCAAATTTAGTTCTAGGGGGAATAGGTGCACACTCGCATTCCTCCACAGACATAACCATTAACATCACATTCATGGGAAACACAAATAGAAGAACGGCTGCCACTGAGTAGAAGAAACCTACCTGTTGTCCACGCTTAATTGAAGGCCTCCTCGTTGCCCAAGCAAGACTCCCATCCCCTATCTTCACCTCCCTCACTTTTCTCCAGCCGCAACAATGAAATTTCTGTCCAAGGCACCATGTTTTTATATCACATCAAGGAGCATTTATGTCTTTAGTTTGTTTTATAGCGGGGATTGAAAATGGTTCCCACCAAATTTGTAGGAACCCATTTTCATTTAAGTAGCTAAAAATGGGTTCAGGCGGGAAATTATTTCTCAGGGGAAATGGTGAACCAAACTGCCGCCATTGGTGGGAAAATTTTATTTTCCTATTCCCGCCTCTCATTTTTCCTAAACTAAATGGGCCATTATTTAGAGACTCTAGAAATATAAGGATCACTATCATTTAATTATCACCTCCATAATGAGAAATTACCTGTCTTGTTCTTTGTATGTATATATTAATTTTTATTTAATAATTACATCACCGCCCCGACTAGACTGCCCAACTGATCTGACCATTTGAACCATGACCAACTGACATTTCCAGCTTGACATCGAGTCCAGGTTTTAAATCATTGCTTCAATACCACTTTCTCTATCTTTGGTGGTAGAAAATAGTACAAATATTGTTAGAAGAAGATGGCATGACATCCAAAAAAGGTCCTAGTCAAATTTGAAAGGGAAAGAAAGAAAGAAAACATGAAAAAAAAAATTGCATAACCGCAAAATCATTAAAAAAAATTAAGGAAGCACATATGATATTATTTCATATTTGAGTACCTCAATTGAGTTTCTCTCAATGGAGATTGAGGGATGATAATTATCTCTATTCCTTAATATATTCAGTTGACTTTTTTGGAAGATGTTAAGGAAGCTAAATAGTTAGTTAATTATAATATAACTTGTGTTTAATTTGATTATATATCATAAGTTAGACAAATTAGTTTGGTGTAAAAAAGATAAATATAAATACTCTAAAATAATTTACTTAGATTCCTTAATTTCCTCTAAAAGTCAACTAGGTCTTATATTAAGAACTGGAGATAATTTTAAACTTTAATCTAATCTAGTGGTTTTGGAGAAAGTTAACTTTATTTTTTAAAAAAGAAAATAGTGGAAAACTCTATTTAGGGGGTGCTAATCATATTACTCTTTCTTCCATTAAACCCATGGGTTAGATAATTAATTTGTCAATATTAGAAAAATTAGTTAATTTAATTATTTATAAAAAAAATGTGTTAATTTCTTAGAGTATGTATTTTCTTTGGCCAACTAAAGCATCTATTTTAATCCATTTCCACAAAAAATTACCCCTCCATGGAGAATCTAGCTACGCATGTGAGTAACTAATATTTTTTTATAACAGATGTGAGTAATCTTTAGGTTCAGGTGCAAAAATATCTATGCACTTTTCTCATATGTGCTTCTGACACCATGTACATTAATTGGGTGCAAAAATGCCTATGAACAACTCTAAATTAGGCAAAAATGCCAGCTCCATTAATCAAGTTAAACGTTGGTTAACTTTCAGTTTTATGGACTTTATACTAATTATTTTTAAGGGTTAAGGTGCAAAAATGCCCATATACTTTTTTCAAATGTGCATCTAGCGTCATATACATTTATTGGATGTAAAAATAAACACCAACTTCTTTAAAATATAGCAAAAATGTCATATCAAAGGTAACCAACTCTAACTATCGTACATGCCTGTTAACACTAATTGATCCATTTTCCCATTTGCTATTGAGGGAAGAAACAAGAAAGATATTTTTAGCTTGTTAATATTGTAAGAAATCCATTTAATGTCTCTTCCAATTAATGTCTTTGATTTCTTAAATATTCGAAGATAACCAGCTCTACCCATTATACATGCCTATATCATTACTAAATTCGCATCATATGAATCCGATTCAACAATAATCCTGTAGCAGTCAAAACAAAAACCAAAATAATAATTCGGTGGTGTTGGATGAGAGAGTGATAGAGAGGACAAAGAGAGAGAGGAAGGGTGAGTGAGAGGAGATAGAGATGAGAGAACATGGAAGGAGGGATTGATACGTAGATAAGTTTTGGTGTGTATTTTTGCACCAAGAAATATATATGGTGTCAGATGCATATTGATAAAAGTACATGAGTATTTTTACATCTTATTGGATTGACACCTGTACGATAATGTGGAGCCCATGACTAAAAAGTAACGACTGTTATCTCAAATAAATGGAGCTGACATTTTTATAACTTTTTGTAATCTTTATAGCAATATATGGTGCTAGTGCACGCTTAGGGTGTGTTTGGTTTGAGGGGAGGGTAGGGGAGGGAGGGGAGGGGAGGGGGAAAAATTACTATTTTAGATAAAAGAAACTTAAAATTTACCCTCTCATTTTTTTAAATTTTGGTTTCCCGCCCAAAATTTACTTTCTCATTCTTTTTAAATTTTGAGTTCCCGCCCAAAATTTAAATTCTTTCAATCCAAAAAGGTAATTTACCCACCCTCCCCTCCCTCCCCTCCCCTCACCTCAAACCAAACACACCCTTAGGAAAAATGCATGGGCATTTTAACCACCCAAAAAAAACCCTTTTTTTAATGATAAAATTAAAATGTGAGTAATATTTTTTACCGTCATAACTTGTTACCTGGTTTTGGCCTGCATGATCCCTTCTGCTCGAGGGGGAGTGAGAGAACAGCGAACTATATTTTCTCTCTTCTTCGATTATTGTCCCTGTCCCAGTTGAGTGAACTGAAACCTCGTCATCGATTCGTCCTTCCCACGCACAGGGAAGAGCATTCGTGAATCCCATGGCGGAATTCCTCGATTTAGAAGCACAAGACGGTGTTCGAATGCCATGGAATGTGATCCCAGGCACTAAGCAAGAAGCCATAAACTGTGTCGTCCCTGTCTCCGCCATCTACACTCCGATCAAGCACTTCCCCAATATGCCCGTACTTCCTTACTCCCCCTTGCGTTGCCGAACCTGTCGCGCCATCCTCAATCCCTTCTGCATCGTCGATTTCGCTGCCAAGATCTGGATATGCCCTTTCTGCTTTCAGCGCAATCACTTCCCTCCTCACTATGCTTCCATCTCCGACGAAAACCTTCCCGCTGAACTCTTCCCTCAGTATACTACGATCGAGTATGAGACTCCCGGAGAAGTGGCTTCTATTCCACCCGTTTTCATGTTTGTTGTTGATACCTGTATAATCGAGGAGGAAATGGCATTCTTGAAGTCTGCTTTGTCACAGGCCATTGAGCTGTTACCTGATAAATCTCTTGTCGGGTTGATCACTTTTGGCACTTTTGTTCATGTTCATGAGTTGGGTTTCGGTCAAATTCCCAAGACATATGTTTTTAAAGGGTCTAAGGACGTGACTAAGGACCAACTTCTTGAGCAGATGAGTTTCTTTGCTAGGAAGCCGAAACCAAGCGCTGGGGTTATTGCTGGTGCTAGGGATGGACTATCTTCTGAAAGCATTGCACGATTCTTGTTGCCTGCATCTGAATGTGAATTCACTTTCAATTCGGTACTTTCCATTTCTGGATATCTCTGTGTTTGAGACATTTAGAGGAATTAGTTGTCATGGGATTACTTGCCTGCAAAACTGAAACGGGAATTTTATGTTGTCTCTGTTGTGTTTTGTTCTTTACTTTGATTTTTGTTTCTTTAATGAACAGTTCTTGGAGGAGTTGCAGAAAGATCCTTGGGCTGTACCTGCTGATCAGCGTCCAACCAGATGCACGAGCACAGCACTCAGTATCGCAGCCAGTTTGTTGGGGGCATGTGTTCCTGGTTCAGGGGCCAGAATAATGGCTTTTGTTGGTGGGCCAGCGACTGAAGGACCTGCTTCTGTAAGGATAACTGATCATGGTCATTAATATGTTCCGTATTCTTCATCTAAGATTGTGTGGAAAATTACTCCTCAGTAGTCAAGGCCAATATGTTATCTATAGGTTTCATGAAAATCTCTTAGTATTGGATATAGATATATATTACATTTGGTAGCATTTGGTGAGTAAACTGGTACTTTCACTTTGGTATGCATGGTATGGTGGAGTTTTGGATGTGTTTGGCATGCATGCATTAGAGAATGTGGAGCATTTGGCATTCAGCTGCTGCTACTGCTGCTGCTACTACTACTACTACTATTATTATTTGTAAGTTTTTTGCAAACATGAAGGTCTTGAATGTCAAGTGTCCGACGCCACATATTAGTATGAGAATATTGGCCCACAAAGTAGTGCCTGTACAAATGACTGAGCAATTAAAGAAGGGTCAGGTGATTGCCCTACCCCAAGGCTTTGGATTTAGTCAAGGCTCATTGAATGTGAAGATAATATTTGGTTCCACCCAGCTTACAATTTTCTGGTTGACCTTCACTAATGTTTGAACCTTATGAAGCCCCATTGAAGTTCAAGCAATAAAAAGTCCTTAAAACCTGTTGGTTTCATATTTGATGCCTTGAACTATAAAACTATGATTAAACAGAAAATTTGGATAACTGTTTGTCATATTAGGTACTTATGAAGACCCTAAAATTATATATTTACTTTGGTCTTTTGTATTCTAGTATCATTTGTAAGTATGATTTTTCATTACACTTGACCAATTACTGAAGCTTATCTTATTCTATTTATATTTACAGATTGTGTCAAAAAGTTTGTCTGAACCAATTCGCTCTCACAAGGACCTGGATAAAGATTCTGTGCCACATTATCATAAATGTGTAAAATTCTATGAGGGTCTTTCGAAACAGCTTGTGCATCAAGGTCACGTGCTAGATCTCTTTGCTTGTGCTCTTGATCAGGTAATGATTTTGTTTTATGGCAGATTTTTCCTTCCTGTACTTCGCATTATCTGGGATTTTAAGTCCATAGACGACAGATGATTGCCTTTGCCTTCGACTTTTAAAACTTGACGACAGATGATTGCCTTTGCCTTTGACTTTTAAAACTCTTCTCTACTATTGTTTAGTCGGGTATAGAATATTCAAAATTTATGTGACTCTTTAACTACAGCTGTGTTTGGGATCACTTAATTTTAAAAAATAAGTCCATATTACGCAGGTAGAGATAAAACTCCTCTCACATACTTACCTCGTATACTGTGAATCACGATTTATAAGCACTTGTTGCCCAAAAATAAGTTATTCCAAACGAGCATTACATATGGTTTTATTCGTTTTGGACTTCTTCATATGTTATATGTACTTTCCAGTGCAGTGTGTTAAAAAGTTGAAATTTATTGTCTGTAGCTATTCTAGGATAAGGGGCATTTATTACATATTTATTATATGATGCAGTGGTAACTGCAACTTTGGCCTTGTTTGGCGAGCCACATATGATAAGGACTGGTACAATATTGGATAAATTGAATAAGCTATTCATTGTATAAATATTTGTTCTTTCATGGGGTTGTTACATCAACATATAACGTAGTTAATGTTATAATATTATGTGAATGCTGATAAGATGAAATAATATCTTACCCTATATGAATAAAAATTGTGGGAAACTACTATTTATCCCTTTGAACTAAGGTCTGATTACAAAATTGGTATATAAGCTTTATAACCCAACAAAACCTCCATCCATTTATTTTTGGTACAAGCAACATCCATTTAATTTCAGAATTTGTAAAATGTGATAAAATACTGAAGCAGTGTTTGGTGTTTGGGGGCCAAGTAGTTTGTCGTAAAAATAATATTAAATTCCTTGAGTAACATGGTGTAGTGATAGTTGTTAGTAACAATGATGGTATTAATAGTGGTGAGCGTGGTAGTGGAATGGTGAAGGTTGTAATTGTGGTCACTGTGGTGGCAGCGGGCTGTTGATAGTGGCATTGGCAATGATTGAGTGGTTAGTTTGTTGGAAGCCACAAGCAACAGTAGAAGTGGTGGTGCTTGTGGTGGTGGGGTGACAGCAATTGCAATGATGGAGGGGGAGCGCCTTGTGATTGCGAAGACTTGACAACTCGAGAAGGTGATCTCAATTTGTCATTTTATCGCAGGATTCGAGTTGGCGAGGTTAGAGAAGCTCTTAAGAAAATGGAAAATAGTAAAGCTGTTGGGCCTGATGGGATTCCTATTGAAGTTTGGAAATGTTTGGGTGAAGAGGGTGTTTTGTGGCTCACAAAATTATTTAATGAGATTTTACGATTCAAGAAAATGCCGGATGAGTGGAGGAAAAGTACTTTGATTCCTATTTATAAGAATAAAGGGAATATTCAAAATTGTGCAAACTATAGAGGAATTAAGCTTATGAGTCGTACAATGAAATTATGGTAAAAGGTGATTGAGCGCAGGTTGAGGTTGGAAAATGAAATTGCTGAAAACCAATTTGGATTCATGCTAGGAAGGTCTACAACAGAAGCGATTTATTTACTAAGGGGGTTTATGGAAAAGTATAGGAGCAAAGGAAGAGATTTGCATATGGTTTTCATTGATTTGGAAAAAGCATATGACCGGGTGCCAAGAGATATACTCTGGAAAGCCTTGGAAAAGAAGGGGGTGCGGTTTGCATATATCAAAGTCATTCAGGACATGTATGAGGGGGTTACAACCAATGTTAGAACGCCTGGAGGTGTAACAAAGAACTTTCCTATAGGGATTGGCCTACATCAGGGATCAGCTTTGAGCCCTTATTTGTTTAACCTAGTGGTAGATGTTCTAACTGAGCCTATAAGAGAGGAGGTCCCTAAATGCATGCTCTTTGCGGATGATATAGTTCTGTTGGCTGAATCCAGGGAGGAAATTAATTCTAAATTCGAGATATGGAGACGTACTTTGGAAGTGAAGGGTTTTCGTCTGAGTAGGAGCAAAACTGAATATATGCATTGTAAGTATGATAAGAGACAAGGTCGAAATGATGTGGAAGTTAAATTGGGGGGGCAAGTCATTCCGCAAGTGACAAAATTTCGGTATTTGGGATCAATTATACAACAAGATGGTGAAATTGATGGAGATGTTAATCACAGAATTCAAGCTGGTTGGTATAAATGGAGAAAAGCTCCTGGTGTTATTTGTGATCGGAAAGTACCTAATAAAGTAAAAGGGAAGTTCTACCGCACTGCTATAAGACCAGTAATGCTATATGGTAGTGAGTGTTGGGCTTTAAAGGGATTACATGAGCATAAAATGGAGGTGGCCGAGATGAGGATGTTGAGATGGATGTGTGGTCATACAAGAAAAGATAAGATTCGTAATAATCATATTCGTGAACGAGTTGCAGTGGCCTCTATTGAAGGAAAAATGGTCGAAAGTCGTTTGAGGTGGTTTGGACATGTTCAACGAAGGCCGTTGAATGCACCGGTGAGGAGGGTTGATCAAACCGTATGGAGTCCTGTAAAACGAGGTCGAGGAAAGCCGAAGCGAACGCTTAGTGAGGTCATTGAGAGAGACCTTTTGATTAATAATATATCTAAAGATCTGGCTTTCGATAGAGCACAATGGCGTCGTGCGATCCATGTAGCCGACCCCACCTAGTGGGATTAAGGCTTTATTGTTGTTGTTGTTGTATTGGAATTATTTGAAGTTCCGTGGCTATGGTTATCTCTCCCTTATTGGGTGTATAGACTGTAGTTATATGGTAATTAGAGTTTGAAAGGTCCTTAGCATATAGGGGGTGTTTAGTTTCCTGAATCTTACATCACTAGGAATGATAAGAAATGTGACATTCCTAGAATGTTAGAATGCTGCAACCTATTTTTGTAAAATACTAGGGAAGCAGAAGAATTGGTTTTATTATGTGTATAGAGCATGATGGAAATTGGAGAGGAAAGAGGGAGATCGAGTATTATTTCATCCGAAAAGAGGTTTGATCTCCTCTAGAATTGAATTGGTTTTGTGTGGACATTGATGGATCTGCTAATTTACAAGGAGAAGCTTATTGTGGTGGCTAAATTCATGTTTCTTTAGGAAATATCATTGAAGGGTTTATGAAAAGACTGATGCATTTATTGAAGTGGTTGTGGCTAGTGATTTGGCTGAAGCTATCAATCTAATCACCAGAGACAAGACACTGATGCATTTGTTGAAGTACCTAAATAGTAAGCGACTGGAATGTTGTTTTTTATCATGTCTATAGGAAGCCAATGAATATGCTAATTGCCTTGCTAGATTGGCGCAGGATCTTAATGTTAATTTTTGGTCTTTCTTTGATCCTCCTTTAGGTTGTAGGATGTTAGTGCAATTAGACAACAAAAGGATTTAAGCGTGTCTTCCTATATGGTTTTCCAATAGCCTTTTATTTGGGGAAAAAAATAAAAATAACTTGACATTCCCATGTTTGGTTCATCATAAATGTTCTGGGAAATTTTTTGTTACAGTCTAAGACTTTCGGGTTCACATGCTTTGTTCGTACTATGTAACCTTAAGTGAGAAAATAGACCCCGAAAGACGTAAAATGGGTTTTCTTAGGTTATTGTATTTTCTTATTGAAAAATGGTGGATGTTTTTATTTTTTTTTATTTTTTATAGCTATCCATTCAGGCCCAGTCATCTGGGTTTGGCCCTACTTGATTTCAAATATGTTTGAAATAGAATTGTGCTAAGTTTTGGTTTTTACTTTTTTGATAGGAATTTTTGGTTTCAAATCCATTTATTTTGAAGTAATGTTCTTTTTGCCCTCTACTTGTTTACCCAGGTGGGCATTGCTGAACTTAAAACAGCAGTTGAAAGGACTGGCGGTCTTGTCGTACTAGCTGAAAGTTTTGGCCACTTGGTGTTCAAGGAGTCACTTAAACGTGTTTTTCAATCTGGTGACTTTGATTTAGGGCTATCATCAAAGTATGTCCTTATGTTTCTCATTTATATAAACATACTTTCAGTTTCTTGTGCTTTTGTTGAATTAGAAAAGTCAGCCTAGTTGGTTCATGCATAAAAACTAATGAATTTTTTGATACAACTTTCATAATTTTTTATATGCTTTCTGACATTGAAGGTTGGCCTCTGTTTTTTTTTGTAAACTATAACAAGCTCAAAGTCTAAATTAAGTTAAACTTCAAATCCAATTCAGAGATCCACTGATATAGCTTCTCATTACTCCCTTCAAGTTTGTTACAAATAAAACCCAATTTCAAATTAAAAATAGATCTTAACTGATTTAAACATTGAAAATTTATATAGACTAGGACATCTATATATGACAATTAAAAATTAAGATCTGTCCAGACTAGGAGGCCTATTTATTGTCACTGCTAAAGGCATTTCTCATTACTTAACATTAATTGTTTATTTTTATTTGTTTTTCTTAAATTAATTCAAGGATATAAGAGAATTCTGTAATTTACAAAATTACTTTTTTATTCTACTTCCGTGATGTAAAACACTCACCAACAAATTGATTCTCACACAAACAGATTGGAATTTGGTTGAATTATGAAGAAACAGAGGTGGGGGGTGAGGGAAAAACAGACCTGGAACATAGAAGGGAGGGGGAAAACTGAGAGGCAGGCAGATCAGATATTGAGGGGGAGAGATGCAGGGAGGGAGAGAGATGAAGAGCTCACATAGCTAACAAATTTCATTCATCAAGTATGCCTTACATATGTTGTCTAAATTCTTATTTATAGGGCAAGGTTGCTGCAACTTGCTAATATTATAAAGCAAAAAGCAGCTTTGGTTTCCTTAACCTAGAAGGAAACTTACTTGGGAGGGTTTCCTTTATGAGATGGAAACATTCCACTTGCAGCCCATTTAATACATGTAATGATGAAACACAACTTGCTAAATAAAGTAAAACATAAAGTAATAAAATATATAAAGCAAGATATGGTTTCTTTTATAGGATTCTTCAAAATATCATTCTTGTGCTCCATCATTTCTCCCCTGCTTGATGAATTCAGCTCCCGACGAGTTAAAATGGAAGCACAAATTTGGGGAGGTAATGGTAGAATTCGGTATGACGCTTCAATCCGGAAATCCTTTCCAACGAACAAGATAGTGAAAAATGAGACATTGATGATTTGGAAAACCTTTCCAATGAACAAGGTAGTTGTAGAGGTTATCATTGAATAGGAAATAATATGCTCTTTCATAGCCTCAACAACTTCAAGATGATATGTAGCATGAATTTGGTGAGTTTGAAGATTAGGAAGGCAAGGTGGGGTAGGAATATGATGAATTTGAACCTTCACATCACAAAGATGTTTTTTGATTCAGCTTCCTTCTCTTGCTTCTTAATAACTCCTTTGTCAACTTCATTGATAATATCTAGAAAGCCTTTCCAACAGACAAGATACTCATGTAGAGACCCTGTTAGACAATGGAATGCCCCTGGTTGATACAACTTGTATTGGTGTGGACACATGATGAAGTTGATTCTCGATGGTCACAATGTGAGATGGTGGCACTTTCACTGGTGTATCTAGAACCACCTGATCATTGCTCGGAGAATTTTTGTTGTGATTGAAAAGATGACCTGAATCCTTTTTCGTCTTAACTACTAGAGTATCTGTGGGAACCTTTGTTGTCTCACCTGACGCCTATTTGTCTATTTGATTAGATCCTTGCTCTATTGTCATTGTCTTGCCAATAGTCTTCATGAGTTGCTAAAGAGCATTCACTGAAGCATCCTATCAACATTTCCTTTAATCATCTTTTTGCTTCCATCTTTGTTGTATTCGATCTAGCATTGTCGTGATTTGTTCTTCCCACGAATTGTTTGAGTTGCTTATGAACTTCTTCCTCGTGTTGACAAGATTCAACATATTTATACTGATGATGGCTAACATATCCATGTTGATCAACCTCCTTATAGTGATGGCGATTTGTCTGCTCAAAATGTTGATGCTTAGTGTACTCAAATCGGTCAGAATATTCACATGTTCCACAATAATCAAAGACATTAGAAACTTGCTTTGAATTAACGAGCTTGTCAAACTACTGACTCCTATAATGAGCTGGGACATACTTCTCCTTTAACTTTTCCTTCATCTCATCCCATCTCATGATTGGAGGTTGATCTAGCTGTTCAAGGTTTCTGCATTATGCTAGTACTTTCTTGCATATCCCACAAGCATCAACTTTGTGAATCGGACTCTTTCAACATCATTCATGTCATACACCATTCAAAGTAGTTTTCCATGTTAGCCAACCAGCCTGGGAAAGCACTAGGATCTAGTCTCCCATAAAATTCTGGGACCTCCTTAACTTTCTTGGTGGTGGTACTAGTAGGATTCCTTCTGAAGTTTTTTTGACCATTCCTATGAGATGTTTCATGTGATCTATAATGATTCTCTTTTGGGTATTGGCCGTACCAAATGTTACCTACATCCTTAAACTGATTATGATTGATAAACTCATGAGTAGGTAGTTTACTAGGCCCATAACCATTGATTCTAGCACTGTGACCAACCCTAAGAGAGGTACTTTTAGGTTGATCAAAGATTGGGGATCTCTCATAGTAATAACTTGGCTCTATTGCATTCCTAGGACTTTCAGAACTCCTTGTGCCATATTTCCACTTTCTTGACTCTTCAAGCATCATAGCAAAGCTTACAAAGCAAAAAGTATAAACTTTTACCTCAAAAGAAGCCATTATATGATGATTCTTTCATCTAAGGTTGACTGGAATGAAGACAAACCCACAAAAAAGCTCAGAAAACGCAGGAAAACAGGTTCTGGATGATTGTGCACGACGGTGCGTCTGGATGAGTTTGCACGACAGTGTGTGGAACAGAGCACCGGCCCGTGGGGCATGTGAAGCCCACGTGCAGAGGGCTTCACCAGCGTGTGCCCATCAGATGGTGGCGGTCTTCGCTGGTTTGGCGGGATTATCCACTTTGAACATGATGATGGTGGATTTTTGGTGTTCCGATGTTAGGAAGTGGTTGTTTTGGTTTGGACAGTAGCGAAAACAGAGGATTAGGGTTTTTTCTTGTGAGTGATCTGCAACTTTTTGCAACGGAAGCAACCTAGGAGCATATGAACCGAAGCTCTGATACCAAATTGATGTAAAACACTCGCACAAACTGATTTAATGCAATACAGAGATGGTCTAGGCAGAAAAATAGACAGACAGTAAGGAATAGGGAGAACAGAACATGAAAAGAGGAGGAAGGCGGAGGAACAATGAAAGAGAAGGGGGAAAATGATTAGAACTGAGGGAGGCGAGAACAGAACCAGGGGATGGAGGGAGAGATAGAGAGCTCACATGGCAATAGCAATTCATTCATCAAGTCTGCCTTACATATGTTGTCTAAATTCCTATTTATAGAGCAAGGTTGCTGCAACTTGTTAATATTATAAAACAAAAAGCAGCTTTGGTTTCCTTAACCTGGAAGGAACTTACTAGGGAGGGTTTCCTTTATGAGAAGGAAACATTCCACTTGCAGCCCATTTAATACTTGTAATGGTGAAACACAACTTGCTAAATGAAGTAAAACATAAATTAATAAAATATATAAGGCAGGATATATTTTCTTCTATGGGATTCTTCAAGATATCATTCTTGTATTCCGTCATTCTGTTTTTACTTAATTCCATTTTTGTGAACCAAATGTGCCCATTATAAATGAATGGATGGATGACTTATTACTAAAGATAAGAGTTTATACTGACACAGGACAGCTGTCAGAAGTTAGAAGCATAATATTAGGATATTTACAAGTAACCACCAAGGGTTAAATGATTTGTGTACTTGGGCACTTGTGCACATGATTAAGGGCCCTATTTATTGGCAAGGGAGATTCAACAAGCATTTATTTTTATCGTATCTCTACTTTGTTCAATGTATATAGAAAAATGATGGGATATTTTTGGTCAGTTGAATTCTTGATGTCATGAAGTGAAACTTCGATTTCAAATATGTTTCTCCTTTAAAATCATGATTGTTTGTTATATATGGAAGTGCCTTTTGAATGGCAACATATCTTTCCCTGAAGCTGAATCCAATGATGTTAATATCTAATTCTAACTTAATAATTATTGTCTTGGAACAGCCTCTCCGCTTGCGGGGGTAAGACTTCTTACATCTATTCCTCCCCAAACACCCACTTGGTGGGAGAGCTTTGCACACTGGGCCGCCCTTAACTTAGTGTTTGTGGGGCTCTTCATCTTGTTTTGCATTTAAAGCTCCCCCTTATTTTTTCTTTGTTTTGCAGTGGAATATTTGAGGTAAACTGCTCTAAGGATATTAAAGTTGAAGGTATTATTGGTCCTTGTGCATCTCTTGAAAAGGTATATCTTGAACCTTTCTTCATTCCTTTTTACTAATTGTTTATAGGGCAAAGGGGCAATTTTGCCCTGGAACGGGTTTTGCCCTAGAAGTGTTAGAAACAGAGCAATTTTGCCCTGGCCGTTATCTCAGTTAATTTTGATTGTTAGTTGACTAAATATGTTGAGCTGGAAGTCCACATGTCATCCACAAATTTGCCTAGGAAGTCCATGTGCCATCTTTTTTCTTGAAAGTTAGATTTAAAATTTTTAGGGCAAATTTGCACCTTAAAAAAAAATGGTGTGGATGACATGTGGACTTCTAGCTCAACATTTTGGTTAACTAACAGCAAAATTAACTGAGACAAAATTGTTTCATTTTTGACACTTCCGGAGCAAAATTGCCTCTGAACGCTTGTTTATATGCTCAATCAGTTAATTATATGTTTGTATATGCAGAAAGGTCCATTGTGCTCAGATGTTGTCATTGGTCAGGGGGGTACAAGTGCATGGAAGATGTGTGGCCTTGATAAATCAACGTCATTGTGTCTGTTTTTTGACATTGTGAGGAAGGAAAGTCCTGATGCTACAGTTCAGTCTACAAGCAATCAATTTTACTTCCAATTTATGACATAGTATGAATTCTCCATCCTAGAGAACCCCTCTGTGTAATCTATTTTCAGTTATGATTGCGTAGATGAAATCTTCCTCACTCGATACAGATATTTTGATTCAGTTATCAGAATAACAGTGGGCAAATGAGATTTCGAGTTACAACCCTTTCCAGGAGATGGGTTGCTGGACCAGGAAGCATACAGGCAAGATTTACTAGTGCCATCCCTTGATTTATATGTCTACTTGCTCTGAATTCTATTGATGATAGAAATTCTGTTGAATGTGTGTAGTTGCAGCAGTTTTTCATTTAGTCCTAGGAATGAGGTGGGGTAATTTTTCTCACCTCCTTTCCTCTTCACCCCTCCCCCTATTTGCTGAACTGTGATTCCATGTTTTGGATACTGATAATTTCTGGCTTTTCGGAGCACTGATAACTGTCTCTTAATAACAGGAAACAAGTAAAAAAATATAATTTTAGTTACTGTGCTTTCTGCTGATACGTGATGCAGAATGAGAGAGTTGTTATTTGTTTATTTTTTAAAGATTTAATCACCATTTAGGATTTATAATCTTGTAATAGAGGTTTGAGCCTAGTGTGATGTTAGCCTGTTGTGGTATTGTTGCATTATTACGATTTATTACTTTCAGTTTCTTAGTAAAAGGGCTTTGGTTGAAAATTAGTTATCATTATCATTGTTAATTCTAATCGTGTTGTTCTGTCATTTCTCTTCCTACCATAACTGATCTGGCAGGATTCAGTTGTTAATTCTAATCTTGTTGTTCTGTCATTTCTCTTCCTACCATAACTGATCTGGAAGCATTCAGTTGGTAAAGGGGCAGAATTTGTATGTATATTTCTTGATAATTTTCATGCAATGGGTGCATATTTACTTGAATGACCAAACCCAATGAAGATTTCATTTCTTTTGGCTGGTTTACTTTTTGTTTTTTTTGGGGGGGGGGGGGTGGGTGGGTTTGGATTTCTGTGTTCTTTGATGTTCTATGAGGATTCCTGGTTCTTCTGTGTTTTCCCCGTTTTTTCTTGTTCTGTAGATGTAGCTTTTAACATTGTGTTATGTTCATTTGTTGCCCATATGGAATTCTTGAAAGCTGCCATAACATTTTAGGAATTGATTGCTGGGTTTGACCAAGAAGCAGCTGTAATTGTTATGGCACGCCAAGTCTCTTTCAAAATGGAAACAGAGGTGAGCACTGAATTTTGTAGCTCTAATATTCGACGTTTTTGTAACACGTTTCTCTTAGGTTATCTGTCTCTGGGGAGTATAGCACATGATTTCCATCTGAGTGAACCCATTACCATTGAGTATGCCCTCCCTTTTTCATTGGTGAGGTCGAGAGTCCAAATAATAAGGACCAACCGTGTGGTTGGACTAAAAAGCACAAATGTGAATGAAACATCCGGTATAGTGTTCTGAGCCTCACTGGACCAATTGTGACAATCTCTGTTTTTGCTTTTAACATTCAGTATTCAGAATTGAGTTTTTGTTCTTCAGACGTTGGTTCCAAATTTCAACAATGACTGAACGGTCATAGATTACAATCGCAGCATGCACATTTATGGGACCAATTAACAAATGGGATGCAACTGATGCAAATGTGAGAGGAATACAGCAATGTCAATTGCTTTAGCTCAATTGATTCTTAATATAATTCCATGCCTCATTCTCTCAGTTGTTTTCGCTCATTCATAAAGAGAGTGTGTGTGTGTGTGTGTGTGTATTACCGAGGAAATGCTAGGCCACTGTGTCTTCCATTGATCACAGAAAAGATATATAAAGTAGAGATGGCACACCACAATCAGATGGCTCAGTCCCTTAAATCAAGGCCGTTTGTTAAATGAAAATAAACTGAATCTTAACATATCAAATCATTAAACATAGGATGAGAAATTAATCATAGAATCAAATCAGATTATGATAGCATTTAATGCATCGAGATTCTCTGACAATTTTATTTGTAATTACAAAACACAATCCAGCGCCTGCACAACTTCTTGAGTCTACCATTTTCATTTCAGGAGCTATTTCTGATTCTAAGCGACAAGTTCAACTTAAATGTCTATTCTTTTTTTGTTCTCTTACACTATGATGGAACTTGGTTATATTAATGGCTACAGGAATTCTCTCTGTAATGGGAGGAGGAAAAACAAGACACAAAATAATTTTCCCTTCTAACAACAGATTCTCACAGCTGGAGATGAAGAAAAATCAATTGAACAAAGAATAAAACAGCAACGGAAGCCCCCGGGGACATTTGAGAGATCAGGTTCTCTCGTACCCAAAACTGCAAACATCCTTCCTGCTCCACCCATTCTCTCTCCCTCTCTTACCCAGAAAACACGATTAATTACTACCCTCGTAATTCCCAATGTGCCCCTTCAGGTTACTTTTTTGCCTCTATAACATACACCTGATCCCACTTGACCTTTCTTGAGAGAGCGCTCTTAAGGACTTCTTAAGGTATTAACTTGTCCCATTTGTGTGCTTGGTACACAACCATATAATTAATTATATGTTCTATGAAGGACCACTTCCAACTCAAAACTTAATCTTTTAAGGGAAGGCCCTTAGTTTTTATTCTCATCTTTGATATGCTCCTTTCCATGAAAGCTCTTGGGTCTGAAGTTTTGACATCTGTAATCAGAGGGTGCGCTGAGTGTTCTTGCTTGTCCACAGTTTTGCAAATTTTCTGCAGGCTCTTTCACTGCACATTGAAATGGTCTTTTGCTATGAATTCTATAAATTTCGCATTTGTACCAACAATTGACATTATGGTAATTTGAATTCAGGCTGAATTTGATCCTATCAGATGGTTGGATAAAGCATTGATAAATTTATGTTCCCGGTTTGGTGATTACCAGAAAGACTCTTTATCATCATTCAGTTTGTCTCCCAGGTTGGCAATATTCCCCCAGTTTTTGTTTCATTTACGACGCTCTCAGTTTGTTCAGGTATTCATTTTTCTTTTTTCTGATGTTGGCTTCAATTATTTCCTGCACTTTAATTTTGTTTAACATTTTCATTTGCTTTTTTCATACATGTTACAGGTCTTCAACAACAGCCCTGATGAAACTGCATATTTCCGAATGATACTGAATCGTGAAAATGTTGCCAACTCTGTTGTGATGGTTCAGCCTTCTTTGATTTCTTATTCATTCCATTCAGGTCCAGAACCTGCTCTTCTTGATGTGGCTGCCATTACAGCTGACAGGATCCTGCTTTTGGATTCTTTCTTTACTGTTGTTATTTTCCATGGTTCAACCATTGCTCAGTGGCGAAAAGGTGGATATCATCATCAACCTGAACATCAGGTATTTTTGGACATGTTTAATTCGATCACTTGTATTTTCGTTTTGTTATCACCTGGGTTTACTGTGTTCGAATAAGATGGTCCTACTGACCCAGATAATACACATCGTGATGCTCATCAAAATGATGAGGATGCAGTGCTCATCACAATATGAACCTTTCAGATTAAATCTGGACGGTCTAAATCTCATCACAATGATAAGCACCCAAAGTAGAACCTACACATCAAGAAAGCATAAGCTGAAAGATCAATCCTTTCAATATTTTTGTGTAGTTTTTATTGAAATTCAGGGTTTATTTTTCTTTCTTTGAACTTATTTTATTGAATTGAACTTATATACACTAATAGATGATAGGACTCTCAAGTAACTGAGTGATAAATCCAAGGGAGAATGATACAAAGGGACCATGGAAGGAGACTAATCATTATAAAGGACCATGAATTTTTTAGAATTACAAAGAGGACCAACGTCTTAAAAGGGAAGTAAATGGACAAAAATGCCCTTATGCAAATGACACATAACTCAGTTGCAAATTGTAGAAGTTCAATTGCAAACTTGAAAGATCAATTGTAAATGAGTTATAAATTTTTGAAGCTCCCACCAGGTGGGGTTTAGAGAGGGTTAGATGTATATAGCCTTACCCTACAAGCGGAGAGACTGTTTCTAGGATTTGAACCCATGACGACTTGGTCATATAGCAGCAACCTTTACCGTTGCTCCAAGGCTCACCCTCTATGATTGAGAAATAAAGATATCATTTTTATTCAATTGGAGATTCTCCTTTTGTTGGTTATTGATATTAGTAGAGTGAGATTCTTGCTTTGCTCTATAGTAATTGAGATTTATCCTTGGCTATTAGGGTGTGAGACTTTGATACTGGGGTCAACCCATATTAGATTTATCCTTCTGCCATATATTTCCTGTCTTTTAGAGTTTGGGTTCTCCCAGATTTACAAAGCTTCTATAATTTAGAACTCATCTGCAATTGATCTTCCAAGATTTGCAACTGAGTTTCTGTGATTCAAAACTAATCTTCTACAATTTGCAACTGAGCTATGTGTCGACTACATAAGGGCATTTTTGCCCCTTTACTTTTTAAAAAACCTTGATCTTTTTATACAACAACAACAACAAAGTCTTATCCCACTAGGTGGGGTTAGCTATATGGATTGTAGGATGCTATTGCGCTCTACTATTGTAATCAGAATATTCACTGAAGAAGTTGTATTATTCATGCATACACTAGGTATTTATATACAAAGTAGGAGCCTTAGAATTAATGACTCATTATGGCTCATTATGGTGATTGATACTAATCATAATCCCTAATTATGTGGGATATTTACATTGTTTCCTAATACTCCCCTCAAGTTAGAGCACAGATTTAATCAGGCCCAACTTGTTACAAAGATAGTCAACCCGAGTGCCATCCAAGGCCTTAGTCAAAAAATCACCCAACTGATCACTAGACGGTACATATCCTGTAGAAATAAAGTTCTCATTGATTTTATCACGTACGAAGTGACAATCAATCTCAATGTGTTTCGTACGTTCATGGAACATGGAGTTGGAGGCTATGTGTAAGGCAACTTTATTATCACACCATAGCTTCGTAGGCAATGACATGGCAAGACCAACCTCCTTCATTAACTGGTGAATCCACACAATCTCCTGTACGGACTGAGACATGGCTCGATACTCAGCCTATGCACTAGACTTTGCTACCACGTCCTACTTCTTGCTCCTCCAAGATACCAAGTTTCCACCTACAAGAACGCAATAGGCTGTAGTGGACCTCCTAGTTGTCTTTGACCCCGCATGATCTGCATCACAGAAACACTCTATCTTTGTGTGGCCATGATTCATATAGAGTATACCACGACTAGGTGAGCCCTTCAAATAATGTAGGACATGCTCCAAAGCTTCCCATTGAGTTATAGTCGGTGCTACCATGAATTGACTAAGCCTACTGACAGGAAAGGTTACATCAGGGCGAGTTACCGTGAGATAGTTCAATTTTCCAATCAGCCTTCGGTATTACTCAAGATAGGCAAACGGTTTAATCTTCTCAGGATCAATCCTTTTTTTCACATTCTCGGGTAGCTCATCAAACGACACACTATCATCAATGTCCAAAAAGGGATTAGGAATCATGGGATAGCTACTGGGTGTTGCTCCAAGTTTCCCGATTTCTTTTAGTAGATCAAGGACATATTTCCGCTGGGTTAAGAGAATGACTTTCTTGCTTCTCATAATTTCGATCCTAAGAAAGTGCTTTAACGGACCCAAATCCTTTGATTGGAAATGAGAATTAAGAAAGACTTTGAGTGATGAGATCTCTGACGTATCACTACCTGTAATAACAATGTCATCGACATAGTCTACTAAGAGAATCATGCCAGCATCCGTCCGTTGATAAAACATAGAATGATCACATTTACTTTGATTTAGACCAAACTTCTTAACCACAGAACTGAATCTGTCAAACCAAGCACGAGGGCTCTGTTTCAGACCATATAAGGACTTTTGAAGGTGGCATACCTTGTCGTGCTCCCCCTGAGCAACAAAGCCAGGCGGTTGCTCCATGTAAACTTTTTCAAGAAGATCACCATTTAAAAAAGCATTCTTAACATCCAGTTGATGAAGATCCCAACCATGGGTAGCTGCCATAGAGATGAAGAGATGAACAGAGGACAACTTGGCCACAAGAGAGAAGGTTTCAGAATAGTCAACACCATACGTCTGAGCATAACCCTTAGCAACCAGTTGAGCTTTCAATCGTTCCAAGGTGCCATTAGCTTTCGTCTTAACGGCAAACACCCACTTACACCCAATAGCCTTCTTTCCAGGAGGTAAATCAACGAGAGTCCATGTACCAGCTTTATCAAGGGCCATCATTTCCTCGTCCATCGCAGCACGCCAACTGGGATGGGCCAAGGCTTGGGAAAGGTTGGTGGGAATGGTAAGAGAGTCTAAGGAGGCTATGAAGGAACAGGAGGTGGGTGACAGGTGATGATAGGAAACAAACGAGGAAATAGGGTATGTACAAGTGCGTTTACTTTTGTGGAGGGCAATAGGTAGGTCAATAGAAGGGGCAGTAGGATTGAGAGTAGCAGGCACGGATTCAGGCACTGGTTTAGGGTCGAAGGCAGGAGGAGGCGAGGTGCGAATCAGGCGCTATGGTGGTCATTGGTAGGTCAGAAAGATGAGCAGCAGCATTACTTTCCTTGGGATGTCTCTGATAAACATGGTGGATAGGAGGTGGAGCAGGGGCCGGCACAGACGCTTGCACTGGTGGGGAACGAACCTCATACACTAAGAGGTGATCAAGATCGGGTTTAGGGGCAGAAGATGGAGGCAAAGCAGAGACAGAGAAGAACGAAGTAAACTCATGGAAATTGACATCTGTAGACACAAGATAACGTCGAAGATCGGGAGAATAGCACCGATAACCCTTTTGAACGCTAGAATAGCCAAGGAAGACACACTTGAGAGATTTTGGATCAAGTTTGGTTACAGTGGGGCGAACATCTCGAACAAAACAGACACAACCAAAGATTTTCGGATCAATAGGAAACAAGGGTTTTGAAGGAAACAAAGTTGTGTATGGAATGTCACTATTGAGAACAGGAGATGGCATACGATTAATAAGGAAGCACGTGGTGGACACAACATCAGCCCAAAAGGATTTAGGAACTTGCATTTGAAACATTAGAGCCCGGGCAACTTCTAATAAGTGCCGGTTTTTTGGCTCTGCAACACCATTTGAGCAGGTGTATCAGCACATGAGGACTGATGAATCATGCCATGTGTGAGCATATAGTAGTGAAACTGGCCAGAAAAATACTCTTTAGCATTATCACTTTGTAAGGTTTTCACAGAGACACCAAACTGAGTTTTAATCTCAACACAAAAATTGCAAAAGTGAGAAAATAGCTTGGAATGATTCTTCATTAAATAAAGCCAGGTGGTTCGAGCAAAATCATCAACGAAAGAAACAAAGTACTTAAAACCAGACGTGGACACGATAGGACAAGGGCCCAAACATTAGAATGAATCAAATCAAAGGGGGACGCATCCCGCTTATTGACGCGAGGTGCCAGGTGAACATTATGGTGTTTGGCAAACTGACACGACTCACACTCTAAGGACAACAAATCATGAAACTAAGGATACAACCTCTTCAAGGATGACAATGACACATGACCTAGATGACAATGAACATCAAAAGGAGAGGAACCGCCAGAGCAAGCAACGGAACGCGGCACCCGATCGTCAAGAAAGTAATGGCTGCCAGATTCATATCCCCTACCAATAATCCGCTTCGTCGTAAGATCCTGAATCACACAATGGCCAGGGAAAAGTGAGATAAAGCAATTCAATTGGCGAGTAAGCTTGCTGGAAGACAGAATGTTAAAAGCAAGGTCAGGAACATTAAGGACTGAGGACAAAGAAACAGAGGATGTAGGTGTAACAGTGTTGGAGCCAAGGATATGAGAAGAAAAGCCATTGGCAATAGTTATGAAAGAGGGGTTGGCATAAGACGCATTCATGGAGAACAAATGATGGTTACTTGTCATGTGGTTAGTGGCATCGGAATCGATGATCCACCTCGAGGAAGAAGTAGTAAGGCATGAGTCACCGTTACCTGTAGCGAGTGCAATCGGAGTGGATGGAACATTGTCAGATTGATCTTAGGATTAGGCCATATGAGCAGCTCTATTACGTTGCAGCTTGTTTTGTAACTTACGACAGTAACGTTTGGTATGACCTGGTTCCTTACAATAGAAGCAGACAATAGGATTAGGAATTAGAGGATTGGTGCCGGAGCGTGGAGGACCTTGGTTCCATGAATTAGTAGAGATCGAGGATGGTGTACTATTTCCAGATTTCACGAAACTCTGGTGACGGTTATTAGTGAGACCATGGCCAGCTAACGCACTAGCATTAGGAGTAGGAGTCTAGTGTAAGAGACTATCTGCACGTAGCACACGAGAGTACACATCCTGAAGTGAAGGAAGTTCAGAACTAGACAGAACCTTAGAACGAACTGTCTCATAGGCCGGATCAAAGGGCAGTAAGAAAGCTGATAATCGCCAGTTTCTCCATATTATCAACCTGGAGCTGAAGGTCAGTGGTTGGAAACATTAACATCTTCAACTCTTCATACATTTTCTTAAACTCCACATAAAAGTTCTTCAAAGAACGGCCCTGCTGTTCAGCATGATAGAATCCCTTGCAGACATCATGAATGTGAGTAATATTGTCTTTTCCAGAGTATAGAAATTCCAAGCAGGTCATAAGTTCCTTAACGGTATTACAGTGACTAACCGAGGAAAGGATTTCGCTGTCAATATAATTCTGGATTTGCAAGAACAAATGGGCATCAGCTCGGGCCCAAGCCATCTTAGGGTCATCCGTGGGAGGCGTATTAGTCAAATGGCCCTCCTTCTCAATACTAAGCAAGTACATGCAGACGGTTTTGCTCCAATCCATATAGTTTGTTCAGGTCAATTTGTGCTCAGTGATTTTGTTAGTCACAGGAACAATTTCAGTAGTGACACTAGCCTTGAAATCAGCCATTAATGCAAGGAGAGAGCACTAAACCAAAAAAATATGAACCCCAAACAAGTACACACACCAAATAAGCAACCAACCAAAGTGGTCTCACAACCACAATAACCAAACAACCCTAAAAGAGCTAGTAAAGCCAAACAAGTCAGAAGCAATAACCAAATAGGCTTCCAAACAAGCTAATAGAGCTAAATAGGGCAGAAACACACCAGAGACAGATGCAAGGACGCAGCAACAGTAGCAAAGAGAGAGAAAACAACCACATTGCAAACAGTGGATACCCACGGCACGAAACCACAAGGGAAAGGACGGCGGCAATGAATCGACCCCGACACAGCAAACGGCAGCAGAAAATACGCCGGAAACCGCCCTCACGCGCCGGCGCGTGGAACTCCGGCGAGCTGGAAGGTGGTGCGTGAAGGCCATGCGCAGGTCAGATGGCGGCGATACTCCGAGGAAGGGCCGATTGGATGACGGCGAGATCAGCTGTGGGGCGCGTGTTCACAGATGCACCCTGCCACCGAGCTCCTTGCGCGAGGAACAGTGACTGACAAAGGGAAAAACAAACCAGAAACAGAACAGCGCCAAAAAAACAAAAACAACAGAGAGCTCCTAGGCTCTGATACCATGTAATCAGAATATTCACTGAAGAAGTTGTATTATTCATGTATACACTAGGTATTTATATATAAAGTAGGAGTCTTAGCATTAATGGCTCATTATGGCTCATTATGGTGATTGATACTAATCATAATCCCTAATTATGTGGGATATTTACATTGTTTCCTAACAACTATCAACAACCAAACCTTGATCCTTTTATCCAATTTTAAAAATTCTTGATCTCTTTTTTTTTTTTTGAGTTACAAGGGTAGGAATGGCTTGAGTTACAAGGGCATGATCAAACCTATGACCTCTCACTTATCTGGGAGCATCCATACCACTAGGCTACAAGGCCTTTGGTAAATTCTTGATTCTTTAAAATGATTAATTTCCTTCCATGGACCTTATGCGTCATTCTTCCTAAATCCTATCCAAATAAAAGAAAATGAATGGCTTAAGACATGAATCCAAGCCAATCCTCTTTGAACAGACAAGACAATAATAAATATATCACATGTTTTGAAGAATGAGTTGTACTGGTATGGCTTGTTTTAAATTTTGAATTTTATATTGATATTGATTGTTAATAGTATAGTAATAAATGGAAATATCACATGTTGTGAAGAACAACTGAACATTTTCCGATGGCATTTTTTTGTGCTTTTCTCAACCATATATAGAAGCATTTTCGTAGCACAATATTCCACTGGAGGACTGTGCTTTCTTTTTGATAATCTTAAGATGTTCTTCTACTTGGTGTTTTGAAGCACATCTTCCTGCCTCTATGGACTGTAATTTCTTCAACTCTGCCAGCTTGCTCAACAAATCCACTCCTACGTGATTCAACTGCATCTGTTTTGACTTCGTTCAATGTTACTTTCTGGCCTCCCACTAGTTACTATCCGCTGCCTATGTCAGCCATTTCCTCAAAAATAAGTCATAATATAATGCTATCCTTTCATCATAGAAAATTAAGAAAAGTGGGTAAGATCAAGCCAACACGAAAGAAATAATAATTTCTATGTGCGGCTCCCTTGCCTTACACAGACTTTGATGAATGAGCTGTACTGTTCATAGTTTGTGAATATTCCAGCTTATTGTAGATTTTATATTTTTTGTTGAAATTGATATATGTGACATTATATCAATGTTGTCATGATTCAACTGTTGTTACTACTACTGCTACTTGTTTTATTCAAGATACCCAGGGGCATTTTCCATTTACAAAACTATTTTTCATTTCATTCTTCATATCAAACAACCCCTTAGAAAGAGACATTTCTGCTGATCTCTGCAACAATTTCAGTTTTGCTTGTACATGCGATGATTTTAGTTTCGCTTCTCTTGTGCAAGTCTTTTGTTTTGTTGGTCTGTACTACTGTTTCTTGAGGCATCTATACAGTTCCCTACAGCATTTAGGATTCAGTCCCATGGCTGAGCATTAAGACTATACTATCATACATCTAAAGCCCTGCCTGATCCTGACATGAAATTAAGTTCATGTATGACCCAAAACATGAAGGGTGAGCCCTAATGCAACACCTGATTAGGGAATCATCATTGCCGATTTATATACATATTGTAAATTTGAATATACACAGCTTCTCAAGATCCTGAGCCCGATTAAGGTCTCGAAAAGGAACTCCATCAGATGTCATGTACCCATTAATGCTTGATAATTGAAACCGACTTTTGGATACTTTCTCTAGGTCTTTGCATGGGCTGAAAATGCGTTACTATGTATTATATATTTTGACTCCATTTCATTAAGCATAGTCCCTCTATTTTGTAGGCATTTGCGCAGTTACTTCTAGCACCTCATGACGATGCAGATTTAATAATAAAGGAAAGATTTCCTGTACCTCGCCTGGTTGTTTGTGATCAGTACGGCTCTCAGGTTATTTTCTATTCCTTCCGCTTAATTTGATGTTAAATATGTGAAACTCCCTACATGGCAGGGTTTTGCATTGTTTCTACTTCTTGTTGTGGAGATCCTCTGTGATGACTTACTATATTTCACTTTTTGCTGTTTGCCATTCTGTCTCGAACATGTTTATGTTGTCTGCTTCTATATTTTCCACTGCTGAGAAATCTTGATGTATGGAAAAATTGATTATTTGCTACAATTCTAGTGATTATAAGATAAATAATCCCTCATCTTATGTTAGTGATATATAAGTGTAAAAAGGGCTTAAAAGTTAGTTAATGTCAGGTAGTTAGAGCTAACCGTTAGAATTAGTTAATTAGTTAGTTAGTTATAGCTTGGCTTGGTCATTAAGTCACTCTAGCCTATAAATAAGGCATAATCCCATTGTATTTGGCAGTTTTGCAATGTTAATGAGATCCAGAGTATTATTCTGTATCTTCTACCTCTATCTTCTCTCTCTCTAATCTCTCTAATTCTCTTCTTCAACCCTCTAATCTTCTTCTCTTCTACCTTAATCCTCAATTCTATAAACATTCATATTACAAAGGCTTATCGGTGGTATCAGAGCATTCGGTTCTTGGCCTTGGTGGTTAGCTCTTCACACTGATGCTGAATGATAGAAAAAAGATCCCAAGAAATTTCAAGAATTATAGAAGAAAGGTTTCAGGCCATTAACAAAAATAGGGAATCGTCGACACTCTCCAAGAATCATTTGACAAGCTTCACGATGCTGTCCAAAGTTTCAGAGACGAATTCCAGTTACTACAACATGGAATGCAACAGAATATGGAGACTCTCACGCAAGAAATGCGAGCCTTAACACTGGCAACTCAAGGAAACAATCAACATGGACAACCCAGAGATCCAAAAATTCAAGGAGGGAATGGCATATTGGCTTACCATCGTCCAACTCAATTTACTCACCTTCGGCAAACTGATTCTTTAGCAGAGTTTAACGTGACATTCGATGCTATTGCTGCCAAACTTGATCTCCCGAAGCAATATCTGGTTGACATTTATGTCGGTGCCTTAAAAGATGAGATTGTAGACTTGGTGCTTTTGTTCAACCCCCGGACGATGTTAGAGACGCGACGCCTAGCACGCATTCAAGAGATTGCTGTGAATCGCAAACAATCTTGGAGTAATAGTGACAGATCTGATGGAACTAAGATTTTATTAATGCCGAATAACTAGGATAACCAGTACAAGCCTCTTCTATGGGAAAAGGAAGAGGAAAATGGGAAAAATGACTAGTGATCCTAGCTACAAATGGAATAGTGAAACAGAGCAACAAGCAAGGAGCCTTCCCTAAACTTTCGAGAGGTCAGAAGCTCTCCCCAAAACAACGCCTGAGCACTCATTGTCTGCCTACTCAGTGCACAGAACCCTAGATAACTACTTAGTTCGTGTCTTGAGTCTATTGGGCTGCTAGCTATTCGATGAGCTGCTCGGTAGGCCCACGTCCAGTGCTCTTCCTCTGGTAGGTTCTGTCATAAGGGATAACAGGTCCATCATTCGCCCCTCCTAGAAGCTTCACCTTGTCCTCAAGGGGAAAATTTGGAAATTGTGCTCTGATGGCCTTGAGATCCTCCCAGGTATTGTCACAATCTGCAACTTGGCTGTAAAAGGGTGAGAAAGTGGCAGGAAATGGGCATATTTTGTTAGACGATCCACCACTACTATGATTGTGTCAAACCGGTGGGATCTTGGTAAGGCAACAATGAAGTCCATGCTAATGTCCCTCCCAGACTTGGTTAGGAATTGGTAATGGCTGTAGCAACCTAGCAGGCTAAGAGCTTCATATTTATTTTTTTGACAGACCTCACATTTAGAAACATGCTCCTGTACATCTTGTTTCATTCCTTCCCAGTAAACCACCTCCCCAAGTCTTTTGTAGGTACATAGATAACCTGAATGCCCCCCAAGAGGGGAACTATGAAATTCGTGTATGAGAGCAGCTGTCCTTGGAGACTTTTTGGGTAACACGAGCTTTCCTTGATGCAGCAAGAATCCATTTTTAAGTGTATATCCCTCTGGAACGTCCCTCCCAGTAAGTACTCTCTGCCAAATATTGTTGAGTTTGTGATCCTTGGTGATTTCTGCCTCAAACTCTTCAATTCCTATATATTGCCACAGAGAGAAAGCATGCAACGTCATCTCTTGACAATCCCTTCTAGATAAGGCATCAGCGGCTCGATTTTCTTGTCTTGGTTTGTATTGAATGTCAAATTTGTACCCCATTAGCTGGGTCATCCACCCTTTCTGGTCTGGGGCTACTTCGCGCTGCTCCAAAAGCTGTGTTAGTGCCTTCTGGTCAGTCTGGATGACAAAGGGCTTGACAGTGAGGTAATGCTGCCATTTTTTTACGGCCAAAACAATGGCTATGAGCTCTTTTTCATACACAGATCCCATCCTTGCTCTTGCTGAAAGCTGCTGGCTGAAATACGCAACTGGCTTCCCCATTTGCATTAACACCGCCCCAACCCCCGTCCCACATGCGTCTGCCTCAACAACAAAAGGAAGCTCAAAGTTGGGCATAGCCAATACTGGTACAGTCACCATGGCAACCTTTAAGGCTTCAAAAGTAGCTTGAGCTTGTTCATTCCAATGGAAGGCATTTTTTTTCAGCAACTCTGTCAGTAGGGCAGCAATCTTGCCTTAGTCTTTTATGAATTTCCGATAATACCTAGTGAGTCCCAAGAATCCTCTTAGCCCTTTTATTGCTTTTGGTGCCGGCCAATTTGTCATTGTGTCAATCTTGGCAGGATCAGCTTGCACTCCTTCAGAGGAAATTATGTGGCCCAGGTACTCCAGCTTGCTTTGACAAAAGCTACATTTCTTAAGGTTGATCACTAGCTGGTGTTGTTGCAATATTTTTAGCACTTCCTCCAAATGCCTCAGGTGATCTGTTTCATCCTTACTGTACACAAGAATATCGTCAAAAAATACCAGAATGAACTTTCTCAGATGTGCTCTGAAAATGTCATTCATCAAGGATTGAAAAGTAGAAGGAGCATTAGTGAGCCCAAAAGGCATAACTAAAAATTCATAGTGACCATCATGTGTTCTTAAAGCACTTTTGAACTCATCCCCCGCTTTGATTCGTATCTGGTGGTAACCAAACTTCAAATCCAGTTTGGAAAATATTGTAGCACCCCCTAACTCATCAAGTAATTCATCAATAGCGGGTATGGGATACTTATTTGGTATGGTGATTTTGTTGAGAGCTCTGTAGTCTACACAAAACCGCCAACTCCCATCCTTTTTCTTGAACAGCAAGACCGGACTTGCATATGGGCTGGTGTTGGGTTGTATTGGGCCAGAATCCATCATGTCCCTCACCAGTTTCTCGATCTCAGTTTTCTGCCCAGCAGCATAGCGATACGGCCTGATGTTTGGGGGTCGAGCCCCTGGCTCAATAGTAATCTCATGGTCACGGGTTCTATGAGGTGGAAGGCTTGTCCCCGGTTTACAAACAGCCTTATAACTCTTCAGTATGCTCGCTACTGCTGGAGGTATGTTCTCTGCCTCTCCTTTGCTTCCACCTCCCTCCACATCCAGCATCTGAATTTCAAGTAAGTAGCCTTCTCCCTTTCCATGTAGAGCCTTTTTAATGGCTTAGTAGCAGGGGCTTGCTTGAGAGCAGGGTTGCCCTTCAAATAGACCCACTCATCATTCATCTTGATCTTCATGCTTAGCTGTCCCCAGTTGACACGGGTTTCCCCCAGCATCTCCAACCAAGCCATACCGAGCACTAAGTCAATGTTGGACAGATTGTAAGGGTAAAAATTCTGCTTGACATGTAACCCTTGTAATTCCACTTCTAATTCCTGGCACACTCCCTTCGAGAATGTCTTTCGGCCGTCGCCGACTGTAACTAAGTATGCACGTGTAGGAGCAACATTTAAGCTTAAACGGCTGACCAAGCTATGACCAACGAAGTTATGGGTTGCCCCGCTGTCTATCAAAATGACCATCGGCTCTTCTCCCAATTTCCCTCTTACCTTTATCGTTCATTGGCCTGACAGCCCCGCTACTGTACGTTGAGAAAGTTCCATGGTCGCCACCTCTTTCTCGTTGGTACCTTCTAGCTCGGCAAAATCGTCCTCATTAATTTCGGCCTCCTCATCGTCGTCACACACCAATAATCACAGCTGTTTTCCCTTGAACCGATGATTGGGACCGTATTTTTCCTCACATTTGAAACACAGCCCTAGTTCCCTTTGCCGATTTAGCTTTGCCTCTAAGAGTCGCCTGGACCCACGTGTACTGCTGAATCGATCGCTACCGGTAGGGGAAGGGGACATGGCCGTTTGATTGCTTGTTTCCTTCAACTCTGGCTTATCTTTTTGTTCACTGGTGCGTGTTGGAGGGCTAGGGAGAGAGCTCTATGGGCCTTCAGCAAAACCCGAAAATTTTGTGAAGTTGGGCTTCACCGTGGGCCATTGCGCTGGGATCCCAACCTCTGACCCCGGGCCCGCTTGTCTTCAGATTTCTTCAGTGTGGCATTCCTCCCTTCGACCTGGTATGCAACATCCATGAGCCCTTTGAGAGTTCTTGGCCTCATAAATCGCACATAGGCCTTCACCTCCTCCTTAAGCCCATTCAAAAACATCCCTATCAAAGATTCTTCTGGCACATCGGGCAAGGTTGCAGAGAGGAGTTCGAACTTCTCCCGGAATTCTGGCACGGTGCCCTCTTGCTTCAACCCTGCGATTCTCTCATAATTATCACCTTCTTGGTTGCAGTGGAACTGTTCAATCACCGCGGTTTTGAAGGTCTTCCAATCCTTGATTGGTTCCCTCATCTCAGTCCATTGAAACAGTTCATAGCTCGACCCTCCAATCCTATCACAGCAGCATCTAGTTTCTTTGTCTTCGACAGTCCATTGGCATAGAAATATCGTTCCATTCTAAAGGTCCACCCCAAAGGGTCTTCCCCATCGAATAGAGGCGTATCTATCTTCCGATATCTTTGTCCGTCCTTACAAGCTGTTTCGCCCGATTTCTTCTCCGTTTCATCCTCCTGGCTGGGCCCTCCGTTCTTCAGCCCCCTCCTCCTTCCGTTTCTAGGTGAATAGTCTCCGTATGTTTACCCCCAGTCGAACTCTCGTCACTGGTGTGGAATCGATTCAGGGATGCAAGCTGCTGGGATTGCGTTTGCAGTATAGCGAGGATGCTGGCATTTTGCTCTTGAAGCTGCGCAATCACCCTCTGAAAATTAGCTTGCTCTTCTCTGGCCTCTGCGCTGGTCCTTTGCAACTCACCGACTGCCCTCTCCATATTCTCCAACCTTGCCTCCATTCTGGTTCCGACCATGCCCCAAGACACGCCGGCTCTGATACCAGATTGATGGAACTGAGATTTTATTAATGCCGAATAACTAGGATAACTAGTACAAGCCTCTTATATGGGAAATGGAAGAGGAAAATGGGAAAAATGACTAGTGATCCTAGCTACAAATGGAACAGTGAAACAGAGCAACAAGTAAGGAGCCTTCCTTGAACTTTTGAGAGGTCAAAGGCTCTCCCCAAAACAACGCCTAAGCACTCATTGTCTGGCCACTCAGTGCACAGAACACTAGATAACTACTCAGTTCCTATCTTAAGTCTATTGGGCTGCTAGCTATTCGATGGGCTGCTCGGTAGGCCCATGTCCAGTGCTCTTCCTCTGGTAGGTTCTGTCATAAGGGATAACAGGCCCATCAAGATCGCAACGATCATATTCAGTCAATTCATTGGCTCTTCCTTCATCGTCCACGTCAAATACCAAGAATGGATCGTTTTCTAATGGGTATATACAAAAAGACTGATATTCCCCTCAAAACTCTAAAGAATCAACTTTTCAGCAAAGAAACATTGTTCGGCCAGTAAAAGCATTCACGGCAGAGGAAGAAGCATAGCATCATCAGAAAAACTTGTGCTTCTTCTGCCATGAACAGTTCTCTCATGATCACAAGTATGCGCAGCAACAAAAGATGCAATTGCACTTGGTTCTTCTTGAAGGTGATGATGAAGACCTGGAACCGATAATTCAAGAACAAGAAGCAGAGGATGATATAGAAACAGAATGTTCCTGCATCTCTCTCCACGCAACTGAAGGCACTGCCCATTCTGAATCTATGCGTGTTTGGGGCACTCTTGGGCAATCTCTGCAAATTCTCATGGATGGTGGCAAAAAGAGCTTTGCAAAGAATCAATTTAGAGTGTAGGATGCAAGAGGTTCTGTTTGAAAAGTCAAAGGAACAGCTGGTTTGCATTTTTTTTGTTCCTAGCACTGTTTATCTTGATGGGTTACAGCTGGATAGCGTTTCATCTATGTGTCGAGTATTTTGGAGACACCTTGGGTTTGGCCTTATCAGATCAGAATATGGGCTTTAACTTTCAAGAAAATGACCCAAGTTCATTGCAGCAGTGGGTGAATTCAGTCAAGCCTGTATACATGTCTATTCATTGGTCTTTTCATGTTAAACTCTCTTGTAAAAGAACTCTTCTGCAGCTATGGTTCACAGGGGAAAGTTGATTGTAATGCTCTATGGAAGGTTTTGCTGTCTAAGAGGGAAAGACAAGAAAATGCCTAAAGTGACGTGTGCAGCAGAATTAAACACAATCTGAAGGAAAAGGCTTCTGCTTCCTAGATTCCATGTCACAGAATGCAAGTCCGTTTGGCTGAAGATTTTTCCAGAAAATTAGAAGCTTATGTTTTTAGTTTGGATTCACTTTATTAGATTGTATTTTTTTTTAGGTGCAGATTTGTCTTTTGTTGTCAATCATCCTTGTGGGCAAGGTTTTTTTTTGGTGGGGGGGGTATTGATATGTAATTGTAATAGGACTTAAAAGTTAGTTAATGTCAGTTAGTTAGAGCTTGCTGTTAGAGTTAGTTAGTTAGTTATTTATAGCTTGGCTTGGTCATTAAGTCACTCTAGCCTATAAATAAGGCATAATCCCATTGTATTTGGGAGTTTTGCAATGTTAATGAGATCCAGAGTATTATTCAGTATCTTCTACCTCTATCTTCTCTCTCTCTAATTCTCTTCTTCAACCCTCTAATCTTCTTCTCTTCTACCCTAATTCCCAATTCTATAAACATTCATATTACAAAAGGCTTATCAGTTAGTGACTGCTTTTTTGCTTTTGTTCTTGAAGAATTGCTGAGACTCCTAGGCTCCATCTTGTGCAAAGTGTAGAAAGGGAAAGCTTGATTTTATAAAATAGGGAGAAGCCTTCATTGCAAATTAGTGTACAATCTTACCAATTTAGGTTCTTTCCAAAGGGGAAAGGGTTGTCTGAGAATCAACCTCTACGCAACATAACTTATTACTCCGTTTCATTTTATAGGAGACAATTTTTGGGTATGACTTGTTCCTATTTATAAGAGACACTTCGATGTTGTCTCCAATTTTTTGGTTAATTTCCGATTTTGATCCCATTTAATTACTCATGCCATTGCAATTTTTGCATTCACGCACCCTCTCCACCTCACATTCTTCTCCATCGCACGCCTCTTCTAGTAATTTGCTTATTCTCCATCTTATGTTGTCTCTATATATGGGTATTTTCGGAAAAAAGCGCTATATTTTTAAATGTTTATTGCTTCTGACTAATTTTAACCAACTTTTTTTTTTTAAAATCAATGTGGTTTGGTTAATTGTCTCTTAGAAGAAAGAACGGATGGAGTATATTTAGGTAGCATCTTGGGACTTCCCCCAAACCTTAACCGTGCTGGCTGGTTTTTGAAATTCCCCAATCATAAACCCTGCCATAGGGCAGAATTATTTAACGGAATAAGTAGTATAGAAGGAGTAATTTTGTAGAGAACATGTGTTCTTGATTTGGAAAACAACATTGTTGTTAAATAATAAAAAATAACAATTAATGGCAGTTGAGTTAGGTAGAAGGGATCTAGACACCTCTAAGTAAGACTTTTATGCGCCTGATGATGTTTAAATTTGGATTAGCATATAATATTTGATACCAACAGGTTGTTTTGAAAAAAATTAGAAATCATATTTAGTTTTTGTGTGATATGAAAGGTTTTCATTTACCAGAAAGACAAACCATCTGTTTGTCTACGGTGTTTCTACTTTTTGAGATACCATCTATTTTTACAAGTGGGGGGTACAATATTGATGTGTGCATTTTTTTTTATCTAGGCTCGATTTCTCCTGGCAAAGTTAAATCCTTCTGCTACGTATAATTCTGACGCTGCTGTTCCTGGAGGGGATATTATCTTCACAGATGATGTTAGCTTTGAGGTGTTCTTGGATCATCTCAAGAGATTGGTAGTTCAATAATTATCCATAGATACAGTGGGATTTTTCTCAATTTTGTAAAATTTGTTTTGGATTTATTGTACATTGACTTGCTTTTCCTTTTTGCCCCCTTTGGTGCTGACTTTTGTAATTAGTTGGTGAATTATCACACGAGGCAATACATTAAGATTTAGAATTGTACTCCATTGTTTTAGAAAAATAAATCTTTTGACATGGTATTTAATTTCTTTTGTTAAAATTATGACAATGTCTACAAAGAAATTTGAAGCATGGAGATGGAAGGAGTGTGAGAACATGATTAGAAATGGTTGTCATGTTTGTACATTAAAATTAGAAATAATGAAAATAAAGATATAATTGAATTATTTTAATAAAAAAACTAGGGGTTCTTCCTCGTGCTTGCACGGGTTGGTGTTTACACGTTAATTTTGAAATATGTTTATGAATAATGTATTTGTTAATTATTATTAGATATGTGACCCTTTTAGTTTCACTGTTATTCTAATATTTATGTTTTTAACTTGTAATTTAAATATGATATACACATGTCGGTAGGTATTGTAGGATGCAAATTCAAAATCAATGATTATTTTGTTACTGGTTCTTTTTCATATATATTGATGTATATTATTACAATTTTTTTTGGATATATATATTATTACAATTGATTCTTAATATAAAGCCTCGTTTCTAATGCTTATTCGTATAAACTATTAAACTCACTTATAATAACTTCATATATTGCGAGGAATATGGCATTCTAATTCCAAATTCATTTATAAAACATATTAAAGTTTTAAAATATTATTTCGAACTTCTTCCCTTGTAGCGTTAAAATCATCTGATAAAAATAAATGGGTAACATCACATTTACTCAAATTTGAAGTTAAAGAGCTATTTGAATTTTGATTTCTCACACATCATATTTTGTTTGGGCCCAACCCAAAAAAAAAAAGGTAATAAAAGCTCTCCTTGATCCTTATACAGGTGACTTTGGAAAATTCTCCTTTCAAAGTCAAATGAATGTCATTTATAGTGATTAGTTTGTCATTGAGATTTGACAAGTAAATGGTGACTGGGTTAAAAAAGTCTTCCCTGCACTAAATGACCAAGAAAATTTTCAAATCATACACCTCATTGTAATTTATTGACATTTGGATTTGGAAATGTGTATGGAGTCATTATGAGAAAAAATATCTCTCCTTGATGGTGATTAGTTTTCAAGTTAGGAAATGATATTAGGAAATAAGATAAAAAATTAAAAACCAAAAATTAAAAAATATCTCTCATTGATGATAATTAGGTTTCAAGTTAAGAAGTTTCATTAAATAAAAAAATAAAAAATTGCATTAATGAAGCAAAACCCTATGTGAGACTTGTTTAAAGGGGGCACTGTAAAATCTTTTCCTTAAAACTCAATTTTCCATTCACTTAATCTAAATCTCAAGATGATAAACAATACTATAGCGTAAAAGAGAAGAAAAACTTAAATCCAAAAGCCTACTATAGTAGAAAGTTTCCACCCAACTTTTCAAACATTAAACACTAATAACAAAAGTTCTTTTTTTCTTTTTCAAATTGAAATTAACCATGATAGCAAAGAATTTAACTAACCCGTTTGAAATGTCTATTATGGTTAGAACAAAGGGAGAAGGTGCAATTTTAATAAATAATGTTTTATGGGACATTTGGCACCGTTAAGTTTTTAAAGGTGCTAAAATGCACATAAACTTTATAAATTGGGGCAATTTTACCAATACCATTAAGTTGAAGTAAAAAGGCATTACTTTTAGTGTATGTGGGCCCTATAGTGTTTTTTTTTTTAAAAAAAATCATAGTTCATGAACTCAGACTAGACTGACCGGTCTGGCCCATAAACTGGCGAATCGGCTGGTAAATCGGTTCGGTCAAGCTCGGAAACTGGTTGGTAAACCGGTTTGATCTGGGTGACTGTTTTTTTAAAAAAAAATTTAGTTTTTCTTTAGAATTTCATATTAATAAACCTAAAATCTTCAATTTCTCACCGTTTTGGCCCCAATCTGAACCACTAACCCTTAGCCTCGTACCCCAACCGATTCAGTGCCTTGTCCGGGTTCATGAACCTTGAAAAAAATAAGTGCTTCTTTCCCTTACTCTCTCTCTCCTCTGTGAAATTTTTTCAGAACTCATGGACAAGGCTTGGTCGGACGCAGCTTCTCTCCTTTTCTTGCTGGGTCCGCTGCCTCCCCTTTTAATTGGTGCCAAATATCCTTGTCCTCCTCTTTTTTTGTTTTTGTTTTTTGAAAATAGCACCCAATGTCTTAAAATATATTTTCAGTAACATCCATGGTCATAAAATATTTTTTCAACATCACTCTATCCTAAAATGATTTTTGGTCCACTTAGCACCCTAATATATTTTTTCAATACCACTCAGTATCTAACACCCAATATATTTAAGTATCTTTTTCAGATGTACTTAATATCCTAAACTAATTTTTAATGCATATAGCACCCAAAATATTTTCCTAGTAAATCAGTAATACTCAAATATCTCAAAGTAATTTTTGGTGCAATGTCTTAGGGTGGTGGATGCACTAAAAATTAGCTTAGGATACTAGATAATAGTGAAAAAAAAATACTTTAGTGTGTTGGATGTTAGATACTAAGTGATACTAAAAAAATATATTAGAGTGTTCAGTGCTGCAAAAATTATTTTAGGATACTGAATGATGTTAAAAAGATATTTTAGGATTTTGGATGGCACTGAAAAAGTATTTTAAGACCTTTGATACTATTTTTCAAAAAAGAATTGAGGACATGGGCATTTTGCACCAAAACGGTACAGTTTAAAAGAAAAGGAGGGGGCAGCGGACGCAGCAAGAAAAGGAGAGAAGCTGCATTCGGCTTGGTCTGTCTGTTACGTTGAGTCTCCATGAGAGGAAAGCCATACCGTTGTCGTAGTCTTCGTTGCCGTCTTCCACCATTCTAGGCGAGTAAAATGGCATTCTCTACCCGTGAGTACGATGATTGTGTGTACCAATGGTTGTCTTGGTGGCCTACATCGCCTTAGACTTCATGAATCCATTGGATGACGTGGAAGCCGTAGCCGTGACGGCGGTTCTCCTCTCTTCCCTCTTGTATTTGATCCCACAAGCATTGCACCATGACTGCCATTGCCATTGAAAAAAAAGACCATTAATTCTTTTATTGCTGAGTATATAGAAAGAATAAAAAAAAAAAAAAAGACAGGTCAAAGGAATAATTAAATTTATGAGGCAATTAAGTACCTTTGGACCTCTAGGGCCATTTCGTCAAAGGGGAGTGGAAGTGGTGTTGCAATTGGCATAGCGACAAGCGAGAAGAGGATCATTGAAGGAGGAAGAGTTCTGCAAAAATTTCGCAAAGGAGAGAGAGTAAGGTAAAGAAGCAATTATTTTGTTTAAAAAGAAATACCGTGTGGGGCGCACTACACTAAAATAACGCTTGTTTGTTTTAACTTAACGGTGTTGATAAGATTGCCCCCATTTGTAAAGTTTATATGCATTTTAGCACCCTTAAAAATTTAATGGTGTCAGATGCCTCTACCATAAAACATTATTATTAAAATGCACCTTTACATTAGAAAGAATTAAAACCACTTAATTTACTGAACAAAGGGCACAATTCACCTAACGTAGTTATTAAAACAAACCCCTTGTCTATAAAACCATTCCAATTAACATTTGAGCTTTGAATTTCTCGAAGCTCATAATATAGTATTTAACCATAAATCTAGGCATAAACTCATTGCTAAACAATATTCTTTCACAAATATTTATCAAAATGTCATATGTCCACTATCCAACAACCAGACATTTAAAATCTATCATGGATAATATAACTCTTCTCATTGTTTCACAAACTAAACCATAATTAATTAACATATTTGGGCCTTGGACTTCTTAAAGTCTAAAATATAATCATTCGATCACAAGTCTAATATCAAACTCAATTATCAAAATACTTAAATAACAATTTTCATGATAGAAAACAATATAATCCAAAACATAATACCATATCAGAATATGCAACAACAATTCATCACATAGATAAAAAGGAGGAGGCTTTACAAAGATTGTCACAATAATCAAGTCTCTAGAGCCTTTCGCAATTGACTAGCAGAAGAACTATGACTTGAAAAATGTTATATTAATGGGTGAGACAAAAGCCTCAATAACAAGTTATTCAACTCATTATACATGCTAACATGTGCTCATAAGGTGCCAAGTGGAATACTTTAAATAATAAAGTATTAGTGATATAATTCACAAAATTCCATATCGCAAATTTCATATCACAAATCCTATATCACATTTGATATCTCAAATTTGTTATCATGAATTTGATATCACAAATTCCCAAGTTGCCTCTCATCAATCCAACCAAATTGTCTTATTTTTGGCACCAATGGGCTAAGTTACTATTCCGGTCATTGGCCACTCAAAAAGCTCACTAGTAATGTGATGAGAATAATCCAAAATCCATAGAGCATATGTCAGGCCCATGGGTTCTTTCCTGTCATTGAACTAGTGGGGTGCTACAGCCCGTTGTTGAACTAGTGAGGCAGTTCTTCATTAAATTAGTGGGATAGTCCCTCGTTGAACCAATGGGACAATATAAAGCTAACTATTATGCACCAATGGAGGCTATACCATATGGTAAAACAAACTACTCCATTTCATCCCCAATCTAATCATCACAATATTTATCAATAATAGCTCAATAGAAATTTCTTAAGATTTTCACATTCATATATTGCTATGCAAATTATCTTCATATATATATACCATAATATCTCAATTTCCAACTCACACACACACACACACATGTGTGTGTGTATTTAACAATTCAAATCATAAGGTTCTATAAGGCAATTTCTATCAAAATACTCATCAACATCATGATAACTTTCTCAATCTCAATACACATTTCAAAGTACTTTTTGAAATATCTTATCAATATCAATACATCATTTTCATTCTCATAATCATTTCAAAAATACTCACAAATAACATACTAATAAATATAACAAGTGGAAAGTGGTTACTGTTAGGATCAGCAGGCACAGCGGAAGAATTTTAAAAAGTTTACCGATCCTAATCGAGGATCTATCAATGGTGTTTAAATCGGGTTAGAAAGAACTCGTACCTTTTTCAACTAGGGTTTTCACGATCTCTAGGAGCCAACACGTTAGGTCCACTCCCTCTACCGGTATCCACACAAATGCTCTCCAACGGAGACTGCGTGCTAGCACCTCCAATGTTCTTGGGGTTTCCCTTGCGGCTCTAAATTCTCATGCGCCTAGGAGTATATCTGCTCTATCAAGTTTATAACCTATGATGACTATATTCAAATTTCAAAATTAATCAACAATTAATTATCTTGATGAGCTAATTAAATAAATTCAGTTTAAATTAAATCTGTCAACAGTTTTAATTTAACCTATTTATTTAATCCAAATAAAGAGCCATTAGATTTAATTTATCTTCATAAATTAAATCTGAGATACTATATCTCTATCATGTTAGTTATTAAATTTAATATATCTTAATAAATTAAATTTAAAACTAACACAATATAATAATATCATATAATATATATACATATACATATATATATATAATATAAGATATGTATTTCGAAAATATATATCTATATAATATTATGAACGAATTTTATATTATATATATAAATATAAATATAAAATTCGTCCACCCTAAATTAAACATTATTTCGTATTGGGCCATTCTTGTATGCGACCCTGTAGGCCCATATGAAGTTGGCAGTGGGCCAATAACTATACTAACCCAAAAGTCACAAGCGACCTCTAGCAAGACATTACGACTTCCAAAATCATATAAGGATCGTTATCACAATTCAACTTGTCATACAACCATGTCACGTCTATATCGATCAAGGATAAGGCATGGATAATGTCATCCTCTTGTTCCTGATCATTACTTTCTCGATTCCTGAGTAGCCTGACAATAGAAATGGAAACTCCTTTCCATTGTAGTATGGCCATACATTTCTCATACTCACTCATCGAGGGGCCCAGTAATATCTCTCTACTAATGTGAGGGACAAATTCCATCTTGATCATTCATATTCCTCTGCATGAAAAACTACCAAGCCCGATCATAGCATTTATCATCACTCGGTCAAAAGTGACTTTTAACTAGTTCAAAGCTCAGCAACTCTCATTTAGGAATCCATGATGACCTCAGTTCTAAGAGTATTGTGATGTGGTTATACATGAGAAAAACTTATGACTTGATCTATGTAGCTTTCTCATAGTGGGTCGGTCCAGCACCTTATACTCTTACAAGTGCCTAAGACTTTGATTCGTATCTTCATATCTTATCAAAGTCATACTGGTCTTGTTTCATCTCTGCTCCCACATAGATGACCAACCAGGGACATTTTAGGACAATCTTCATGAATGCAAATAATATGATAACAAAATGGAGAAATTTCATTAAAATAATAATGTTTAAAGTACAATGATTGGCCCTTAGGGCACAATTTCCAACAGTTACCTCTAGCCCAAGCTAAGTTTACCACAAGAATCCAAGCTCCAAGTTCAGCCACAATTCACAAATCAATCTATAACAATCCATTAGAAGCACAATTTAGTAGTCAAATTGAGTGGTTTACAAAAACAATTTAGAGATTTAAAGTCTCTCTAAAAGTCCCTTCTATCATTTTTGACCATACCCAATCAATTTAATTACCAAACCTTATTTCCATTAATCACAATAACAACACCAACTCAAAATCTAACTCTATTTTAAATCTTAATATAACCCTCAAATTATTCACTTCAACACAGATCCTCAAAATCCTCAATTATTACTATAACTCAATTTCTCTATTTCAATCATATTTCTATTAAAAAAAATATCTAAATTCTCCTCCCCTAGAAAAATGTTTTGGGACACTTTTTCAAATAAACCTCTTTCTTATCAAGCATTTCATTGAACACCTTACATGCACTTAAGATTAACTCATGAAATCAACTTCTCAATTCATAACTACTAACAACTAATATACTTCCAAGCATCAATCAAGTCTTTTAAAGTTTTAAAAATCAATTCTTTAAATGATGATCCCATTCACAATCCTATAATTTATCAACTCTATTTCAATAATTAAAATCTTTAATTAACTTCAATAATATCTATCTCTTCAAATCCTTCAAATCTCCAAAATTCCAACATTTAAAGTTTTACCTAAAATCACCGATATTCAATTTCATCACAAATTCAAATATCATTAGTACAGAAATCGTGATATATAACGGTTATTATCTTCTAAACTGTCATATATATAGGCGTTATATATGTTTCACCCAAATAAATTATGGTTTTGAACCGTTATTTGTTCTAGACCTATTATAACGATTATAAAATAACACCCATTATGTATTGCGGTTTGGTGAGGCCATAATATACGCATTGCTATGATAATAATTAACGGTTACACGTAAACAACCACAATAATACATGGTAATGCATAATACATAACGATTCCACTTTAACAACCGTTATATATGTTATACATATATAACAATTCTTTCAAAATAGCTGATATATATTTGTAGTAATGCTAACGGATTTATTTAAACAACTGTTATATATAGTTAACATAAATAACAGTTATTAGGTAACAATTGTGAATTATTGAAGCTAATTTTTTAAACCCTGAAGGGAATTCCTCAATGTGATGTACTATATCGATATTTTTATGCTATTTCTGTACACCCACCGAACTGTGCGCAAACACTCTGAAAAATGAGAAAACAAGATAAGGGTATGACAATATACCTATTGATTTGAAAGCATGTATGTGTCACTGGTGACTTAGCAACACAAATATAAATATTTATAAAACTGTTGGTGCTTATAAAACTGTTGGTGCCAATTAAGATGTTAGCAAATGCCTAAAATACATATCTCACCAATCCATCAGTAATGTTGTAGTAAAGTAAGAACACAAGTAAAATGGATCCCTTTGGTATGCTAAAACAAGAAGAATTGATCGGCTCTGATAGGGATTTGAGATGACTAAAGAGTGCTCCGCCTCCCACTGCGACTGAGAAAATGAGCGTCCCCTCTGCTCACGCCTTGTGAGAAGGGGAAAGTGAGGAGATGCTGGAGGAGGAAAGGGATAAGATGAATCGAAGGAAGAGGAAGGTCAGATTTGCAGTAGAGGAGTTCTCGGGAGGTGAATCATTAAGAGCTTGAGAGGAGAATTGGATGCAACCAGAGGGCCAAATGCCATCGCTGAAGTTGTATAGAGAGTCGCTACTACAGAATGTGAATTCGAAGGTATGCTGGTGGGAATGGTCAAAGAACGATAAGGAAGAAGTGTTGGAGGACTATGGCACAAGCATTGACTTCACAAAGGTGTTGAATCCAAATGATGGAATTAATGTGGATTTCTCTAATCCTTTGTGTCCGAAATTCCTATTTGAAGAAAAGGAAAGGGAGAGACTCATAAAACCTTTCCGGTGGACTCTGATTGTTAAATTGATGGGAAGGCAACCAACATATGGGTTTATGGTGAAGAAGCTGAAACAGATCTAGGAAAGGAAAGGTAATATTGACACTTTTGGTTTAGGAAATGATTTTTATTTGGTTAGCTTTCAACATATGGATGATTACATGGAGGCCTTGATTTGGGGACCTTGGGTTATCACTGAAGCGTATTTGAATGTGGCTAGATGGCGTCCTGAGTTTAGTCCAAAGAATGAAAAAATTGATTCTGTTGTGGCTTGGGTCCGATTTCCACACTTGCCAGCTCCTCTGTTTCACAAGAAATTTATGCTTAATTTGGGAAATGCAATTGGTAAAGCAATTAGATTAGATATTCATATGGCGCAGAGAGCTGGGGGGAAGTTTGCGTGTATGTGTGTGGAATTGGATCTTACCAAGCCACTGGTACCTGAGTTTGATGTGGAGGGCCAGGTGTTAAGTGTGGTTTATGAAAGCCTAAGATTGCTGTGTAAGAAGTGTGGGCGTTTTGGGCATGAAAGGGATGATTGTGATGAATTTCATAGGAAAAGTAGTGAAGGGATAAGGGAGGTGGAGGATATAGGGGGAAGGCAGAAGGCTGAGGCTGTTAATGAAGCATAGAAGGAGCTATGGAAGACTGTGCAAAGAAGTAGGAGACATAGGAGGACGATAATGTCAAAACCAAGTCAACAGAGAGGGTCAAGATTCTCTGTCCTAGAGGTGGAAGAGGAAAGTAAGGGAAGGGAGGTAGAAGAGGTTAGAGGGCAGGAAAGATTTATTCAAGAGGAAGTAAATGAGAAAGTGCAGGGGGATGGTTTTCTAAAACAGTGGAGAAGAAATGGCAGGAATGAGAACATGGATTTTGAGTTGCCTAAAGCTCGTGCTATGGGGATAAGAGCTCAGGAGGAAAGGATGGAGAAGGAGAAAAATTTGAGAAATGCTATAGTAAAGAACAAGGTATAGAGTGGCCGAAGTGGATCGAAAGTGACTCAACAGGTGTAGAGCAGTTATGAATGTGTGCCAGAAAGCAATTTAGATATGTACAAGAGTCAGGGGGTGAAATATTTTGGGAATGAAAATCTGAATCCAAGGGACTATATTGGAAGATTGAGAGGTGAGGAAGATATGGATCCAGGGGAGCTGCAGATGGATGAGGAGGAGGAGGATCCGATTGAGAGTACTGGAATGAGTGTTGACAGTGGATGCACTACACCTCTCCTTGCTGAAGATAGGTAATCTGATCTGTTACCTTTATTAGTATTTGTTGTTATGATGAAGTTACTAGTATGGAATAGTAGGGGTGCAACTAGCAAGGGTTTTATGGCTGTGATAAGAGATATGAAGTATAGATATAAGCTGGATGTAGTAGTGATTCTGGAGCCAAGGATAAGTGGTAGCCTAGCTAGCAAGGTTATCAAGAATTGGGTGTTTAAACACTCGGTTAGAATGGAGGCTGAGGGGTTTTCAGGGGGAAAATGGATTATTTGGGAGCTGGATGAGTTATTAGTAGATGTGATAGTTAAAGATGCACAATTCATACATTGTAAGTTGGGATTAAGTAGGGACAAAATGTTATTCACGGCAGTGTATGCAAATCATAATGAGCAAAGGAGACACCAGATATGGGAGATACTACATGGAATAGCTAATGAGATTGATGAGCCATGGCTTATGGCTGGAGATTTCAATGAAATCAAAACACCACTAGAGCAAAAAGGGGGTGGAAGAACAAATGAGACGTGGTGTAGAAATTTTAAAGACTGGATTCAGGATTGTAGTTTAATTGATATTGAGGCAAATGGACTGTTTTACACCTGGAAGGGTCCTAAATGGGAGGGATTAGAGAGGGTTTACAAGCGCTTGGATAGGTGTTTATGTAATGCAAGATGGCAGGAAAGGTTTGAGAATAATGAGGTTAGGGTTATTCCAAGACTGTGTTCTGACCATCACCCTATTCTTGTTAGTTTGTAAGAGGAAAATAGAGAATATAGGGCAAGAGCATTTAGATATGAAGCTGTGTGGTAGATGCATGAACAATTTGAAGAAGTGATGAAGAATAGTTGGATAGGTGGTGAAGAGTCCCATGTAAAATTATAAAAATTACAAAAAGATCTAATACAATGGAATAGGGATGTATTTGGTAAAATTAAAGGCCGAAAGAGGAAATTGTTGAATAGGTTGAAAGGGGTACAAAATAGTATTGATAGAAAAAGTAATCCTTTCCTTATTAGATGGGAGGCTGAGCTAGAAGATGAACCTATACAAACATTAAGACAAGAAGAAATGCCCTGGTTCCAAAAATCTAGGGGAAGATGGTTGGAGGAGGGAGACCGGAATACTAGGTATTATCATACTAAGACCTTAGTAAGAAGGAGGAGGAATAAGATAAAGATGCTTAAAAATAGTGATGGAGAGTGGATTGAAGATGAGGAAGAGATTGTGAGTATATTCCAACAATTCTACAAGAATCTGTTTAAAGAAGAAAAAGATGACAGAGAATGGATGTTAATGAGGCAAGGTTGGGGGAAGTTAATAAAGACAAGTTGAGTAAGGTAGGGAGGGAAATTAGTGGATAGGGGATTATAAGAGCATTCTTCCAAATGGGGGGATTTAAGGCTCCAGGAAGTAATGGTTTTCCTGCTGTTTTTTATCAACAAAACTGGAAGGTAGTGGGGCAGTCAGTTGGTAACCTATTAAGGGAGCTATGGAGGAACCCAGTAAGGGTAGGGGAAGTTAATGACATGCTTTTGGTGTTAATTCCGAAAGTGGAGCAGCCAGAGGTGGTAAATCAGTTTAGGCCTATTACTTTGTGTAATGTTATCTATAAAGGTCTATCTAAAGTGATTGTGAATAGACTAAAGCTGCTTATAGATAGTTTGGTATCACCATATTAAACGAGCTTTGTGCCTAAGTGTAGTATACATGATAACATAATAATTGCGAAGGAAATTGTACATTCTATGAGTCTATACAAGGGAAAAAGGGATATATGGCTATTAAGATTGATCTTGAAAAAGAATATGATAGGATGGCCTGGAAATTCATTGGTAATGTGTTGGAAGAAATTGGGATTGATGATCATGTAAGGAGAGTAATAATGGGCTGCATTAGTTCAACAAAAATGTCAATCATGTGGAATGGAGGAAAAAGGGAAGAGTTTGTGCCTTCTAGGGGGTTAAGGCAAGGTGATCCACTATCCCTATACTTATTTGTATTAGGTATGGAGAAATTGACGCATTTAATTGTGGATTGTGTGAATAGAAACAAATGGAAACCTATGAAAATGGGTCGGAGTGGTGTTGTTGTATCACATCTACTATTTGCAGATGATTTGTTGCTTATATGTGAAGTTGATGTGAATCATATAAGCACGGTGATGAATGTTTTATAAGAATTTGGAGAAATTTTTGGTCAGAAAATTAATGTTCAGAAAACTGGTATATATTTTTCAAGGAATGTTGAAAGAAGAACTCAAAATGAGATTTATGCATATTTATGTTTTAGGAGAATAAAGGATTTGGGGAGATATTTGGGAGCATACATGATGAAGGGTAGAGGCTCAAAGAAGAAGTTTCAGCACTTAATTGATAAAATGCAAGACAAATTTAGTAGCTGGAAAAAACATACTCTTTCATTAGCTGAGTGACTTACTCTGGTTCAATCGGTCACAATCAAATGGCTGTGTTTTATATGCAGCATTCATATATCCCAGTTGAAGTGGAGCAACAAATGGAAAGGATACAAAGAGACTTCATTTGGAAGAATGAGGTGGGGAAAAGGAGGATCCATGCTGTGAGTTGGGATCTGTTATGCAAGGAGAAGAAGAATGGTGGATTTTGGCTGAGGGATCTGGAGGTAATGAATGATGCCATGTCAGGAAAAGTGGCTTGGAACATGATTACAAAACCAGAAAGTTTATGCTCGAAGGTGTTGTGTGGAAAGTATAGGAGAAATAAGGATTTAGAGAAGGAATGTGCAATAGTGAAATCAGATTCAGAGTTATGGAAGCATCTTACTAGAATTTGGCCACAGATTGTAAATAACATATGTCGGGAGGTGGGGAATGGAGAACAGGTCAGTTTCTGGTATGATAAATGGCTAGATGATGGTAATAAGCTAATTGAAAAAGGTATTGGTCAATTGTCAGAGGAGGAGGGGCAAATAAGGGTGAGGGAGATGGTTAATGTGGAAGGGGAATGGGATATGGAAAAAATTAGTAGTTTGGTAAATGCCGAAGGGAGAAGACTTATAATAGCAGTGCCTCCACCTAACATATTGCATGGTGAGGACTCCATTAGATGGGGGGTGAAACTGCAGAATCAATACATAGTATCTGAAATGTATCATATCATGCGAAATGAGCAAGATATGGAGGAAGACAGGTGGCATACAGTGTGGAGATGGAGGGGGCCGAGAAGAGTGCAGGTATTTTTATGGACAGCAATGCATGACAGACTGTTAACAGGTGTAAGGAAAAGTCGATTAGTAGGAGGAAACTCAAGCTGTTATAAGTGTGCTGATTAGGATGAGTCCTTGTTGCATGTGTTAAGGGATTGTAATGTGGCTTGGAACTTGTGGGAGGAACTAAAGGAAGGTAAATTTGAACCAAAATTTGACAACCTGCAGGGAAAAAGCTGGTTTTGCTGGAATTTAGAAAATAGGAATGAGGAATGGAAACTGACCTTTGGTATAACCTGTTGGTTATTGTGGTCTTGGAGAAATAAGAGCATGTTTGAGGAGGGATTTGTTTTACCAGAAAATCCATGCAGAGTAGTGCTCTGGTATGTGAAGGAAGTGAAGAGGGCAAGGGTGGAGTTTGGAAGGGTGAAAGGTATAAAGCAAGAGGTGAAGATTAAATGGGAGGCTCCAATGGAGGGATGGGTGAAGCTTAATGTTGATGGTGCATCTAAAGGGAAGGAGAGGCTTGCGGGTTGTGGAGGGTTATTGAGGGGAAGTAATGATAAATGGATATGTGGCTTTGTAAGGAAGCTAGGATGTTGTACAGCAATTAAAGCAGAACTGTGGGCTGTTTTGACAGATTTGGAATTAGCGCTGTGCTATAGACTTGACAGCTTAATTGTTGAATGTGATTCAGCTGCATTTGTATCTTTGCTGCAAAATCTGTAGGCAGAAGAGGAGGCAAGCTCGTGTTTGCTACGAGAAATTGGCTTGGCAATGAAGTTCCCAAATCTAAAGATTGTATAGGTGTATAGAGAGGGAAATGCTCGTGCGGATGCTCTTGCTAATTTTAGTTTTGTACTGGAGGAAATAAAAGTTATATTTGATAATCCTCCTTTGGTTGTTGATAGTTTCTTGTACAGGGACTATGTGGGTGTGTCCTACCAACGACATATATTGGTTCAGTAATGTGATAGGGCTAAGGCCCCGTTTTATACCCAAAAACAAAAAAAGTAAGAAGCGTATATTTGGGATTCAATTGCACAATTTCTAGCTTATAAACAATACGCGCGGGCACACATATATAAACACATACATAATCTTATAGTTTCTTTACTTTTTTCCCATTATCTCAAGCTATGCATTTTTTTTGGTGAAACGATTATACCACGCCACCAGTAGAGTCTGATCTCTCTTGAGATTATACAAAAACTAGAATTACCAGAACAAAACATGTAATAATTAACAAGATATTTGCAAAATTAACTTGCCAATAACTACTTTTGTCAGGTTCTAGCCATCTCTAATATGCAAGCAAGCCACCAAAAGGAAACTGAGCCATCCGAAGCCTGTTTCTTCAACGCCCCAAAATTTCTTTCAAACTACCATACGTTTTCTTCGCTCTTTTTACACGATTCTTGAGTTTTAAGTAGGCTGGAGTTGTATCTTTTTCCAACTTCCGATTGTGGCTTGTTCTGCATGGGGAAGGTGCAGAGCTTTCAAGAGACGGTGGCTTTTTAGGCTCACAATCCTCACAAAGCCATGTAAAATCTTCATCAAGAATTATAGGCCCTTCCAAACAATACCTAAAAAGGAAAATTCAGAAGTCAAAACCCAAAGTTGTTTAAATTTGCTAAATAGTAACTACAAAATGTCAAATCCCTGCATTTTTTACATTATCAAGTTACTATCAATAGGTAGTAGTGGCATTTGGTAGCCATGAGGAAAGCAAAAACTTCATGTATGTGCGTCCAAGCTTGCAGAAAGAATGGGCTATTAAAAGCACTGACTTGAAACATAGCAAAGAAATGGACACTTTGACATGCCTTATCACACAAACAAACAATGTGAATAAATGTATTACTTTTTTTAAGAATAAATATATTACCTGGCAAGTAATACAATATGCATGACTATTTTCTTTGGTTTTATGCCCTATCTCTCACACATGCATGTGCATAGATATCTCTTATCATACTAAAATCCTAACAGTGTAAGCATTTCATTATGGATGGATATACTTCTAGATAGAAAAACAAACAGTATCATCACATATCATAGAATTTTTTTTTTGCCAACACACATATCATAGATATTTTAAACATTATGTTCTTCAAAAAATATCTACAAAATTATAACTGATAAAACTATATCATTCAATTTATTCATACAAAAAAAAAAAAAAAACACTAGGAGAGAGAACCTTAGTTATCTCATTAAGATCGGATTTCTGCCTTGTCATTCTACTTTCTTTTGGTCGTTCACCCAATTTTTGGTGTCATCCATGTACAAGCTATATATGATGTGAATTTGAAAATTTTTATAAAAAATTAGTTTTGTCCTGAAACATTTGTATGCATGCCAACAAACATCGCAGTGTTGGAGCCAGACACGTTTGATATATTACAAGGCAGAAAGTTGATATGTCAGAGCTTTGTAGGAAGGAAAGGGTATATAACAAGTACCGATGCAATTCGCAGGCTTTACACTTGTTGCAAAGAACCAACCACTCAGGAAAGCCTTCACTGCCACACATGAGACAAACTGATTCCTACAATAGGCATATGGAGTTATAAAGAATCGATCAGAATAGCATAAGAGCAATTGAAGCAAGTGCATAGTTCATCAACATATGCACATAGAGGATGCAAGCAAAAAGTAGAAATTTAAATCATGCATGGTTGATGAAAAGTCTTTGTAAAATTCACCCTATTTTCCGCATCCCTATAGAGACAACAAATATTTTCATAAGCTCATGCAAAGCACCTACATGTTAAATTTGAGTGGCAAAAGGCCAGAACTTAGAAGGAGAAACAGGGAATTCCTTGGAAAAAGAAAAAATTGTTTTACCCACAAAAGATAACTACACACACTTAATTGCTTTTTCCCACTTTGCACACTTCATGACACTTTCAAACATACCTACCAATCACTTGTCTCTCACCATACACACTCTACTTGCTTTGCCATTTTGCTTTTCTAAACTGCCCACACCTCATGTCAATCACCTCTATTTATGGGAGTTACATCTTAGTTTGCTCTTCCACCAGATTCTTCTATTACTGTCCATCACAAATTATCACCGTACTAATTTCATGAACTTTTCAGAGAGCTCAATCACAACATTTATTCTTTAACTGACATTTCCTTGACATTTGTATATTAGCTTCTGAACTTTTCCTTGAGAGGTTAATAAAGATGCTAAGAGAGAGAGAAATCAATGACTTTAGCACTAGATTCCCCTCTGCCACTCATTTCAACCTCTTTTACCATATAACATCAGTTGTTCCAATAGCAATGTGATATAGAAAATAAATAAGAATAAGAAAGGCAGTTAACCGATATTCCATTATGGGTAACTAGTCGTTAGGGGGGCAGTAGGTAGAGACTAGTGTCAATAAATAAGAACCCCTAAGGGTCTGTTTGGCGTGAGGATTTAGAGGAGGGGAGGGAAAATTTTTATAAGTTGAATTTTAAAAGATTGAAGAAGTGAGGTAATAAAATTTTAATAAAGAGAATATATAAGATAAAAGAGTAAGTAAAATTAATTAAAAATTTTTAACCCCACTTCTCTAATTTTTTTAAATTCAACTCAAAAATATTTTCTCTCCACCCACTTTGCCTCCCCTCCCCTCAGACCAAACAAGCCCTAAGTCATTTGTAATTCATTGCTTGATTGATAGTAAAGTGCATATTCAGATTCTCTCAATTCTCTCTCCCCCGTCTTTATCCCTCTCAGCAATCTACTAGCATTATGTGGACACTGCACAACATCAAACAGAAAATCAGAGTTAGCCAAATTGCAAAATGTCCCCAAACTCATGGCTTCCACAATGAAAGTGATCAACATTTTCACCAAACCATTCAATGAAAACCAAATTTATGCATCAGATCTCACAAGATACTGATGATAAATGATATAATTGCCTGATATTTCTGGGCTGAATTGAACTTCTGAAATACAGCTTTGCTACTATCCATGAGATAATTCCTGTTGAAGCCATTAGCAATAAAGCTAATGGGATATTAATAATTGCAGCCACTTGTTGCTTCTCGTGGGGTAACAAACGCCACCAGGAGAACATAAATTTACAATAAATAACAAGAACAACAAGTCCAAGGGAACCATTGATAGAGAGATTAGGGTGTTATTAGAGAACCAAAGTGAAGAATTTTAACACAAAATTCTCTACCGACAAGGAGGACAGTAGAATCTCTAATTACACAATTCAAATAAAAGTATAGATGATCAACTCAGTTCCCCCTACTAATATAATTACCCCAACCTCATAAGCAGCTAAACTACCAGAGAATAAGTGAACAACACCAGCTACTATGCAACTTCCTACCCACTACCTTCACAACATAGCCACTTTCAATCAACCACCCAGTTTATTACTGACCTGGCATGTCTATGCCTTCTTAGATAAGTTTTAAGTCGTTTATGTGGATGCTGATATGTTAGGACCCTATAAGGAAAACAAGCGAGAACAACAATATTGATGCAAGAAATAATAGTGCTCCACTTACTTGCTTAACAAACCAGCAGTAGTTTATTTTAATTTTGGGCTTACTCTTGAATTAATGAGTTCAAGATTTCCAATACTTCATCTTTGCTTTGACCAGTTAGAATGATCAAAATTTCACAAAAAAGAAGCTGATCCTCAAAAGCACCCTCACTATCCCATGGGCTGTTGCATGTTTGATGACAACTTCAATTGAACAAAAATAATTGGGGTATATCTCATGCTATAATGTACTCCCTATCAAAATCTTCCATCCACTGACTGATTGAACATATTACAGATGTCTTACTTCACTTTAGCATTTGCAATGAATATCAACAAACATATTAATGTATCAAAATATCAATATATATATAATTTATAGCAAGTTACAATATTCACAAACCACAAACGGTACAACTCTTTAGATTTCATGTAATAAAGAAGAAAATGTGTCTAGTTAAAAAACAAAACTTCATCCTCAAAATCCCATAGTAGTTCAATTAAAACAGTCAATAGAAACTTTATAATGACTTCAAACACACGGCAGCAATCCAGCGAAGACAGCTCAAAATATCATTTATCATTAAGAGCAAATTCATTGACATAGTTCGTAGGCCCTAACCTATAAAAAAAGAAAAGCACCACCAAAGCACAATTCCTTCCATTATAATACGCATTTTGTTTGATAATAAGAACAATAAATAAATGATATAATGTTGTGCCATCTAGGAATTTTAACAGATGACTGTTGGATCAAGTTCAAATAACCTGATTTCAAAATGTTACTTGTGGAAGAAATAACAGGCCTCAAACTGTGATTTATCCTGGTTTAGTCCAATCCACGATGACTTACGTCCAGTCCCCAACTCCTCCTAAGATTTCGAATCAACTATCTTCCCTAAATCCAGCATATATTATTTAATCTAACTGTTGATTTATGATTCATTATTTTCATACTTAGTACTTTCACTAAGATACGAAAAGATTTTCAAAATTCTTAAATTTTTATCTTACATCAAATTCAACTCGCCTCTTGGTGTCAGCCGGTTCTAACATTAAGACCTTTATGTTTCCAAACAAGTTAATGAGTTCTTCAAAATGTTAAAACAGGCCTTCTTATTACCCCATGGAATAAACATGCACATACACATTGCACTTAAGTTTGACTTAAATTTGCATAACAACAAGCTAATAGAGAAAGATAATAATATTATCAACACTATGTACCGCAATGCCGGAATTAAGTTGCATGCAAATATCAAGGCATCCCTAGTTTTAAAATAGACACAAAAGGAAGTCTAATGCAGCGTAATCATAAAAAAGCTATCGAATTTCCAAACCCAAATAGAAAAGGCAATGAGAAACTGGACCCTACTTCTACGCGATCCGTGGGGGGAGGAGGGTAAAATGCAAAAGAAAAAAAAAAATACCATGGTCGCCACTTCAAGGGTCCCGCAAGCGAAAGACTCCAGAGGCTGTTGTCGAACAGGAACTACGGTGAAGCATACGAAGCTTGGAGTGTGAGTTCGGATAGTGAGAGAAAAGAAAAACTGAAAACATGCGTGACATGATTTGGATTCCAAATTCCAATTACGGTGGGGCTTTGTTTGGTTTAGTGGAGAGGAGGCTCAATTTATTGGAAAGCGAAAGACTGTCGACTGGAGTGGGTTCGGATCGTGAGAGGGGTTTGTTTGTTTGATTTGGATTCTAAATATAACTTTATTATTTTATTTAAATTTCTTCATTTATCTTTATTTATACTATAATTATTTTTTCCAAATTGTTAACCTCAAAATTAGGTTAGGAAAAAAGACACGAAACTATCATTTAAACTTTAAAATCTTAAATCAGTAATTTCCTACTAAAATGGATTGTCAATTGCTATATTCTTATAGACGATAAAATTGATTTGAGATTTTAAAATTCATGTGGTATTTTCTTATCTTTTTCTCAATAAGTTACCCCACTTATATATCATAAAATTTTTTTACATGCAATTTAAAGGATGATTTAATTAAGGATTAATATAATTGTTGGTCTTTGTAGTTTGCCTTCATTTTGGTTTTGATACCTATAGTTTAAAACGATTGGTTTTAGTCCCTGAAGTTTGCTTCTATCTAAAATATTGTTCCCTAGAGTTTAATAATGATTTTGTAGCAACTTCCTATAATTATCGTATACTTGAAAATTTTCAAAATCTTATTTAAACATTAAGTACTACTATGTTGGAAGACTATAAACCTATCATAGTTATAAAAGATTCCTCTAAACACTTTGGAAAAGTCAACCATGGTAGAAAATGATAAAATCCATTATATAAAAGTTTATATACCATAGTTATTAGGAGTCAAGTATTTAAACAACTTATTATCACAATATAGTTGCAATAATTAAAATTGGAATCCTAAATGTTCAAGCCTTTAACCCAATGAAGGGGGTGAATTGGGTGATATTACAAATTTTAAACTTCAACACAAACGAAATAAAGAGAGAGAAGAGTTAGAGAGATATCACTGAAGGTAGACATAAAAGATTTATAATGGTTTGGTCCAATCCACTTGACCTATGTCTAGTTTCCAGAAAGCTTTTTTCAGATTTCCAATATCTTTCCAAGATTCACATGGCTCTTAGTGCCTTAGTAGAAGCAAGTTATTCTCTAAAGAACACTCGCTCCCCCTTACACTTTTCAATCAATGCCCACTCAAGGTTCCACTATCTTGAGTATCTTAATTGACGTAAATGCTTAGGTATATTCTCTCGCAAGAGTAAATAAATGATCATTGAAGTATAAATTCACAAAGATTGAGCTATGAGACTTCGCAATAAATGTAACTGTAAATGCACAGTGTTGGTTGTTGCTCCGTCTTTAATACTTTTCTATAGTGTGAAACTGTTTGATGACAGTTGCTCTTGAATGTAGCCATTAGAGTGTTAGGTCTTTGCTTCTATTTGTTGAGAATGTCATATTGCTCCTTTTGTCCATTGAATTAGCCATTGGAGACAAAGAGGATTTGAAGCTTGTTTCAAGCTTGGTGCTTGTAATGCTTTGACACATAAAATGCTTTTTCCTAATCTTGTGTTAATTCTTGATTAACCACCTGTAATATGTTCAAGCATTGGTATAATGACGTGTTAGACAAATTAAAAGCATAGAGAGCAAGTTTAGGATAAATTGGAATGAGTATCAAGATTTACGAGATGCTACTCTGTTTTCTGAAACTGCATCACTTGAGTGATCACTTGAGTGATTTTTACTTAGTCAATTTGAAAACAAGTCAGATTACTGGTTGGCTTACTGGGGTGATATGGTAGTGATATATAAAAATAGGATCACTTGAGTGGTCACTTGAGTGATCTTGTTTCTTTTGAAAACATATTACTAGGTACTTTACTGTGGTGAACTAGTGGTTATGAGTGCAATTGGATTAGTCAAGTGATCATACTTCTTTTTGTTTTAAGAGAAACATATCACTAGATATCATCACCATGGTGCTGTGGTAGTGGTCACTCGAGTGATCTTCACTTAGAAAATTGTTAGAAGGTTGATTACTAGAACAGATCATTGTGGTGAAATGATAGTGATGAAAATTGAACACATCACTCGAGTGGTCACTCAAGTGATTTTCTCTTTAAAATGTTAGGAAACTTGATCACTAGGATAGATCACTGTAGTGAAAAGATAGTGATGACAATTTTGAAACATTACTCGAGTGATCTAATTTTAAATTTCTTTTGATAAAGCTAATCACCAAATGGTTTGCTATAGTGATCTGATAGTGATGTACTTTGTATCTCATCATTCGACTGGTCACTCGAGTGATCCCTTAGAAAACTGTTTTCCAAAAATCATATCACTATCTTGGTCACCGTGGCGAGGTGGAAATGATGACAAATTTTTGCATCACTTGAGTGGTCACTTGAGAGTGATCTTAAGTATGGTTAGTTTAGCACTTCTAGCGAGCACTATAGTGATATTTTATTTTACAATGTGATCACTAAAAAAGTTTTATAAAATGCTTTACTACTGTTTGAGAGATCACTGACCAAGTTTTAACGCATCACTTAAGTGGTCACTCGATTGATCAACAAATGTTCATAGAAGATGTTCATTATGCATTTTAAAAATAATATAAAGTATTGTATCCCCTGCAAAACACTTTCTTAAGCTTTGTTATCATCAAAACATGGAATCTAACATTCTCCCTCTTTTTGATGATGACAAAACTTAATTGAGCCAAATCTTTGAAAAACAGTTTGAAAATCAAGAAAATTTCTCAAACATCTTTGATACTTAATCCAAACCATTATGTTTATTCCATTAATCTCACTATCAGCACTAGATACATAGAATATCAGAAATGGGCATATATTCACTTCATGATAAATAAAAACATGTATGTCACAAAGTAAATCATTGTTAGATTAGTAAAATATAGCCCAAAATATCCAAAACAAGTCAAAAACACAAAAGTAACACAAATGATAACAAAATGAAAACAAACAAGTAGGAAGTATCATTATCATCCATCATGAGGATCAATCCTAGCACTTTAGTCCTTTCCTGTAACGCCCTAAATTTCAATTATGGGCTAATGAAGATTATTAAGGATAATTATTGAATTAAAGTGGAATAATCATGTGTTTTGTGGCAATTTTAAATAATATGCCATAATTAGTAGGAAATTGAAAGAATTGAACTATTGGTCATAAGTTGGTGATTAATGGAGAAATTAATTACTAGCTAAGAAAAAAATGATGAGATATGTGATTAAATGGCTAATGGAAGGATTAAAATGGCTAATTGGAGATTTATTTTGTGAGAGCCAATAAGGTTTGGACAAGTGTCAAGTGAGGATGAAGTAAGAGGCATGGAGAAAGTCAAATGGGGGAGTATTTTATCATTTCTCTCTTCTCTCTTCCCTTGGTTTTTGCTGGGCAGCATGGAGGGAGTATAATTATCATCATTTATCATCTTCTCTCACACTCCATCTCTCCTTCTCTCTCTCTTGTTTTGACGCCATTGGAGACCAAAGAAGGAAGAAGAAAACCTTATGATTTGGGTAAGCAAATGGCTTCCATTGCTTAAACTCACTTCATTAAAGTTGTTCCTTGAGTAATGGGCTTCATTTTGATGTTTTTAGTGTGTCTATTGGTGTTGATTTGTGGCCACAAGGAATTATGGAAGTTGGAGAACCAAGAAGTGTCTTTGGAAAAGTTGGAGAGGTAAGTGAAACAAGCCTTTCCATCTATGTTTCATGTCATTTAATAAAGTTTGGAATTTTTGGTATTTATGGCCTTGAATTTGAAAATGAGTGTCATTGGGTATTTGGTATGTCATTGGCATGAAAATGGTACCTTGTTGTGAGTTTGGGATAGATAGATTGATTTGGGATTGAGATGACATGCTTAGTGATTTTGAGAAATGGGTGTTTAATGTTGCCCAAAACCAAAGCATGATAATGGAGTAGGATTTTGGTAAATCTGATGGTTCCATGTGATTCATTGGGTGTTTTTGTGTGGAAGTAGCCTTTAGTAAGAGTTTGGGACTATTAGAATTGCTTAGGCAAAAGTTGAGAAGTGTTGTCTGTTTTCTGCCTTTTTTGGTTTTTGATAAGATCACTCGAGTGATCTGGGGTTCACTCGAGTGTAGGATGAATGTCACTTGGGTAAGGTTGAGTACCACTCGAGTGCTGCGAGTATATTTTGTTTTTCTTCAGCTTTCTATTATACTTCCATGATCAAAATTCAAAAGTGTGTCTTGATACTCGTGGGTGTCAAGCCATCACTCGAGTGCTCTTGTCCCTACTCGAGTGATGTTCCCTTCTGAAAGTTTCTTGTGCTCTCGGGTGAGCACTTCTTGGATCTCACTTTGGGGGACTCGAGTGAGCATTAGGCTTCCACTCGAGTAATTGAGTTAGTGCTCGAGTACAGCGAGCAACTTGGGTTCTATTGTTCCTTTGTGCTCTCAGGTTATCACTTTCGATGTTCCACTCTCTATTACCCGAGTGTAGACCGTACCATCACTCGAGTGAGGTCTCCTTTACTCAAGTATCCATACAACATCAATCAAGTGAGGCCATCTTCACTCGAGTGTCTCAATGAAAAATCATGATTTGTGCTTCCAAAAGGGGATCTTTGGGGATAGTCTTCCAACCCTTTAGAGCTATTGATAGAGTTATTTATGGGTACTCAAAGAGAAATAATGATAACCAATTAAGAGTTAAGAAGTTATTGAGAATTGGAATAGAGAAATAACTTTTCATCACAAATTATAATTATAGGATATGATATTTGCTCTACTTGGGAGTGACCAGTGCCAGAGCGTGCAAGGAAGGAACGATCAGGTAGTGACTTTTCTCTCATGTTGTGTATGATGTCTGGTATGCATGATTGATAATTGGTTGTTGGTGAAATGTGAACGAAAATGTGCCATGGTCCATTACAGCATAAGCACTTCAGCGGGAACCATCTAGGGGGTTGATGCTTATCACACCTACCCCGGCCATTGAACTACCGTTGTAATAGACATGGATCTTTAAGAAATGGCTTTGTGAATCTGGCTAGTGCAGCTGTGTATTGTAGAATGCTTTATATGAATCCCAGTTGTGGTGAAATATATTGTGTGGACTATTATGGTGCAATATGTAATATCCTGACTTGTGATTAAGGGCTAATTACAATCTTAATGATGTAATTATTGTTAATCTTGTTGCAAACATGTTGTAAGCAATGTTTAAGTTTATATTGGAGTATAGTGATGATTTGGCAAAGGTTATGATAATCAGGGGCGAAATTGGAAATTCACTTACCAGCAGGTCGGTTACTGAAGAGGAAACTCATTGGTAACTTGAAGATCAACGGTTGAGATTAAAAGTCAAAGGAATAAATGGCTAGGATTTAACCTTGGGGTGGAATCCAATGTAAATGAATACATGTGAAATCAATGGGGAGGATCAAGATTGTGCTAAGTGTCATTATGAGGACCTTTGGATTAAGTCAAATGTTCAAAGTTCATTTTTCTCTTCCCTCTCTTCCTCCAAGTCGGCTTGTATGCGTGGGAATGGGAGAAAAACAGCATTATCATCAACTTCATCTTCTCTCTCATCTAACCTCCATTTTCATTGAGCAAGGAAAGGAAAGAGAAAGGAAGGGTTTGAATTCTAGGTAGGTAAATGACTTCACATGCTCAAACACTCTTCATTGATATTGTTCAAGAGGGTGAGAGCTTGACTTCTATGTTTTCAGAATTTTGGAAAGAGGTTATTTGGTGTTTGCTCAAATATGAAAGTTGGAGAAAAAGGGATTTGGTTGTCGCAAGTGAAAGAGGTAATGATTTGATGCATTTTAATGGTTATGTTTTGAATGTTGGTTAAGTTTTGTAAATTCTAGAATTTTGCCTTAAATATTGGTTTTAAATGAAAGTGGGAATTGTAGGGAGTGTCACTGTTCAACTGGTAGTTTGTGGTATTTTGGAGTTGGTTGGGATTGATTTAGAAGAGGGAAATGAATATGTGGATGAATGAGTTATTAAGTGGAATGTGGAAATTTAAGGACAAATGGTATTTGGGGGTGTGATTTTGGGTATTTTGAGGTTACCAATAGGTTCCTTATGGAATTATTAGGTGAGAATGAACTTTGGTGCAAGTTTAGAACCTATTGGTATCAGTTTAGGTCACTTTGGAAAACCTTATCAGTTACTGCGTTACTGGCTTCTGATGCGTCTCACTCGAGTGAGGGATGAGCTCACTCGAGTGTACTAGCAGATTTCTGTTTTCTTTGGTTTCTCAGAGGAGTTTTCGGGTGGAAGTACGAGAGAACGCTTCCTGACTTGTGAGTGAAATATGATCTTACTCGATTGAGCTTGGGCGTGCTCGAGTGAGGGAGTAGGTTTGAGACCTTGGAGATTTTGGGTGCTCTCGGGAAGTCACTGGCTGTGCCTCACTTTCTGGTGCTCGAGTGCACTTGTGGTCATCACTCGAGTACATCTTCTTGTGCTCGAGTGAGGGTGAGAGATATTGTGAAGTTTGCTCTCAGGCAAACACTTCTGTGTCACACTCGCTGGGACTCAAGCACGAGTGAGGGCAACACTCGAGTGAGCATGGGCATGCTCGAGTGAGGCAGCCCAAAATCTGTGCTCTTTGCCCGAAACATGTATCTTCAAGGTAGCTTCTCCTAACCCTTTAGGGATATGTTTAGGCCTATAATAGCACCCTAAAGAGTTTAAATGATAACCAACATAAAGTAGTACAAAATTAGAAAACTTGGAAAAGAGATTGACAGGTTATCCTTGATTTGGTTTATCGGATTTGATATTTGCCGCCCTCAAGAGCCCACGGTGCAGAGGAACGTCAGGAAGGAACAAGGTAGTGACTCTTTCTCTTATACTGTGTGTGAAACATTGTATGTGTGTTTGTCATGCATTGAGAATACTTTGTGAATACATTGAGATCGCAGTGAAAGCTGACGCATAGAGTTTACAGCCATGAGTGCTGTCGTCTGTGGCGTGAGCCATGATACTTTATGATGCTGCTTAACATGATCATATATGCTTTGTGTTTGTGCACTGTATTGAGTGATTTGTTACTATTGGGATTCTCTTGAATCTCATTCCTTCCAATGATTAACATTTCAGACAGGGCTAGTAGCGCTAAAGAGAAGCGGGCAACCCGGAGCGATTAGGACCCCTTGGGGTATATTTGATTGTGGGGTGTCGGTTATCTATTTTGAACTAGGGATTACTGTATATTTTGAGGTGTGAATATTACCTTTGATTTTGTTTATGTAATCCCTTAGTGGAAACTTGTAAACCCTCAGATTATATATGTATAGCACCTGGGAGTTGCTGGGGATTTGGTTATACACTCTGAAATGCGTGAATGTAAATTAACTGCACAGGTAATTATATTCGAATTTTGAAATTGAGACCAGGATAGGGAAGGGATTTTGAAAGTTTTTGTGAAAACCCTACTATGCGGTAGGAAATTGAAACAAGTTTAAATTATCCGATAGTCTCTAATCCCATTTAATTATGTGATATAGAATTATAATTACGCTAATCAAGGTAGGGGTTACACAATTGTATCACAATTTAATTATGTGATAACCAATTAAGAGTTAAGAAGTTATTGAGAATTGGAATAGAGAAATAACTCTTCGTCACTAATTATAATTATAGGATATGATATTTGCCCTACTTGGGAGTGACTAGTGCCAGAGCGTGTAAGGAAGGAATGATCAGGTAGTGACTTTTCTCTCTGTTGTGTATGATGTCTGGTATGCATGATTGATCATTGGGTGTTTGTGAAATGTGAATGAAAATGTGCCATGATCCATTGCAGCATGAACACTTCAGCGGGAACCGTCGTAGGGGGTTGATGCTTATCACACCTACCCTGGCCGTTGAATTGCCGTTGTAATATACATGGATCTTTAAAAATGGCTTTGTGAATCCGGCCAGTGTGGCTATGTATTGTAGAATGCTTTATATGAGTCCTAGCTGTGGTGAAATATATTGTGTGGACTGTTGTAGTGCAATACATCGTGAGCAAATGTAAGGGTGACATGAGTCATACTTGCCCTTGCTGCTTTAACTGCCCTTGTAGTTGCTAGATGTGAGTTATGATTGCCTTCTTGCCTTATTATGATGCATACTATGAGTGATTTGTTACTACGGGGATTCTTTAGAATCTTACTCTCCTAAAACAATTTTAGACAGGGCCGAAGGATCAAAGGGGAAGCGGGTGATGAAGATCAGGTAAAGCTCCAGATAGGAGTTTCGTTTTGAGAATATTTGGTTATCATACTTGTAGTTTTGGATATATTCTTGGGAAACAATTGTGTATATTTATGGTATGTTATAGTTTTGTGTAATCTCTAAGATAAGGGAAAAGAATTATTGGCTTTGTGCCTTCTATAATCCCTTTATTAATTAATGGAACCTGAGTGTGTCGGGAATTTATGTTAGATCAAACGTTTCACCCAAGAGGGGGGGTGAATTGGGTGATACTGAAATTTCTTTCGAAAATATAAAATTCAGACAAAATAATTAAAACAGTAATGAGTAAGGAGAAATATCACCGAATTGTACACCGGGAGTTATACTGGTTCGGTCACAACCACTTTGACCTACGTCCAGTCCTCAGAGCTTCTCTGAGAGTTTCACTATAGCTTCCAAGATTCAGTGGGTTCTTGGCACCTCAGTACAAGCAAGTTCCTTACACCTGGACACTCGCTCCCCCTTACAGGTTGTAATCCAATCCCAACTCAAGGTTCCACAACCTTAAGTTATCTCAATAACAAATATTGAGTTTGAATGAAATATCTCTCTCACAGAGTAAATAATAATCACTGAAGCATATGAATACAATTTCAATGTGAAAACAGAGTAATGAACTTAATGATTCGTTCGTATGGATGCTTAGTTGTTCTTCTCTGTTTGAAGGTTCCCATATATATAGTTACATTGGTAATGATTGCTGGAACATATTTCTTCATGTCCGTTGGAGCGTGCGCAGCAATAATTGACTTTTCTAGTGTTTTTGAAAAACATGCGTTGTGGTAGGTGACCGTCGGTGACATTTAAGCATTGCTTTTGACTTTCCTTATTTGGTAAGATCTCTTCACTGTTTTCCTGTTGAAAAACTAAGTACACTAATATAATAAAAGGTTAATCAAATAGGAAACAGAATAATGACCGTTGGAATGATTTCAAACTTTCTGGATAAGCTTACTCGAGTAGCTCCTCGAGTAATCCTTGAAGTTTACTCGAGTAGCTCCTCGAGTAACATCGGGAAATCATTTATCAACTGCAAGTTAATGAACAAGTATAAGATTACTCGGGTAGTGCATGGAGTAAACTAATTTTCAAACCTTTGGAATAGTTATTTACTCGGGTAGTTACTCGAGTAATGCACTCAGAACTTTATGACTTACTCGGGTAACACCTCGAGTAATCCTTTGAAAAACTTTTGATTACTCGATGCTCTACTCCAATAATATTGGCAGGATTAAAATGCCGAGAGCACTTACCTCATTACTCGAGTACCTACTCGAGTAATTAACTCATTTTTGCATAGGTTACTCGGGTAGCACCTCGAGTAACTGAGACATTTGAACATAACTTACCCGGGTAATGACTTGAAGTTTCCTTTGAAAATATTTGAGCATACTGGGGTACTTACTCGAGGAATCCACTTAAAATAAACAATGAAAAACTTGTATACTAGAGTAAGTACTCGAGGATGATGATATAAGAAGAAATCAAGTTAATCGGGTACAAACCTCAAGTTTTCATTTACCTTAGACCATTACTCGAGTAGCTCCTCGAGTAACATTGGCAGTGGTACAAAGTGCCGAAAGCTCCACATTTTCAAATACACGGTTACTCGAGTAGCTCCTCGAGTACTATGGAAAACTTGAAGGCAAACTGGAAGTTTTTGACCTGGTTACTCGAGTAGCTCCTCGAGTAACATTAGCAGTGGTACAAACTGCCGAGAGGTCCATATTTTGGGAAACAAAGGTACTCGAGTAGCTCCTCGAGTATCATGGAGAAAACTTGATGGCAACTGGAAGTTTTTACCTGGTTACTCGAGTAGCTCCTCGAGTAACATTGGCAGGCCGAGAGCAACCTTGAAATTTTACCTGGTTACTCGAGTAGGGCCTCGAGTAATGATGGCAGGTAACCGGAAGTTTTGCTGGGTTACTTCAAGTTTTGGTTCCTTACTCGAGTAGCGCCTCGAGTAATGCCTTAGAAAATGCACTTCTGATCAAGTTCCTTAGGATTTTCTCTTGGCCAATCTTCACTACTTCCATGCTTTCCTCAAGTTAAGCTTATTCCTTTCTTTACTTAGTTCAACCTTGATTATTAAACATTTCCTTTTCAAACCATTCTTTTGTTATCATCAAAACATGAGATCTAACATTCTCCCCCTTTTTGATGATGACAAAACTTGGTGATTTTGAACATGGTTTTTCAAATTGGATTCTTAATTAATTATTTCTTTTTAAGGATAATTATACCTAGCATACATAACAACTTCATTAGTCCAAACAAGTATCACAAACTAATCAAATGAAGTCATAATTTAAACATACTTGCATTGAAATTTAAGAAATTCAAATTACAAGTTAAATTCAAGAAAGATTAAGAACAAAATGCACCCTAAAGCCCATATACAACCAAATCCCCCAAAAAGCAAAGCAAGGACAAGTCCACAAAATCACTCTCAAGCTCTTCTCCCCCTTTTCGGCTTCATCAATCAAGAGTAGGACTAGGAGGTTTCACCATAGAGATGGGCTTCACTGGAAGGACACTATCTGAACTAGATGAATTAAAAGAGCTGGATGACTCTGGTTTAGGAAGATTGAGAGGTGGGATCTGGATGTCATCTCTAGGCAGGAAAGGAGAAGGTTGGAAGACAACCATAGTGGTCTCAGGTTCTGGAGGGGTGTCTAACACAGGAGTGAGATGTTCAGAGGAGAAAGAAGATGATACTTCCTCTGTTTGGGTAGGAGAGGGGATAGGTTTAGGAGTGGTCTCAGGCTGTGGTTTTTGAGGTGAATCACCAATAATGATATGGGTAGATTCAAGGGTTTCAGGATCATCCACTGTGAACAAGATGTCTTTTTCTTGGGGCTCAAGTGGATCAGAAACCAGAGGGGTTGATGGTTCAGCCTCAGTAGTAGGAATAGGAATGGGAATGTCTGAAGGAGGGTCTACTGGAGGTGGTGGTGCAGAAGAGGAGGGACCGGCAGAAGGTCCAGGACCCAGGGAATCCAAACGTGCCAGTATCAGTCTCAAAGTCTCTCCCTGGGCACGTTGCTCTGTTAGTAGCTCCTCGTGCCTTCGATCCATTCTCTCAACCAATTCTCCCATTTTGGTGTTCATGTGGGTAATGAGTTCAGCATTGGTATTGGCTATGTCCACATGGAAGCCTCTCAGCATATTCTCCATAAAGTGCTGGAGAGTGGCATTCAGGAAAGATGGTGAAGATGTGGTAGCAGCTGGAGCCGATGACTGAGTGTCATCCAACCTACTGGCCTCAGTCTCAGGAGCCTTTCTCTTCTTCTTGGACCCAGACTCCAGTGGGCCTTTGAGAGGAATGTCTATGTTTAGTTTACCAATTTGGTTCCTCCCCACTGGGGTCACTCTCTCAACTGGCTCCTTACTATCCAAATACCATATTTTGTTCTCTTTTAGGATAAGAGACACAATTTGGGGATATGGCATTGGAGTAGTTCCTTTTCCATCCACCTTATACCTCTTCATCTCTGAGAATATATACTCTCCCAGATCCTTTTCTTCTTTTAAGAGGAGTGAAGCAAACCATCTATAGTCCCTATCGGAAAAGTGGGTATAGTTGTTGGCTTTGTTTACAAGGGACCTAGAGTAGATATACCATAGGACCCTGTGATGATCACACATATCACTCGGTTTAAAGTTTAAGGGGCCAACTAACTCACCGGGGTTTAGGATAGTGAAAATTTGATTGGGCTCAAGTTCAGAATAAATATCATCAGGGGGGTTTTCAATTCCCAACCACAAATTGATTTTAGAGGGAGATATCAGAATCTTTTGACCTCTAACAGTGGTGGTCATCTCTTCCTCAACTGAGGTACGGTTAGGTTCATCTGTGATCTCTAGGTTGCAATAAAAGTGAGTGACTACCTTTGTGCAAAAAGGTAATCTAACAGATAACCAAGGCATAAAAGGATCAAGATAAGAGCTAAGATCAAACTTCACTACCTCTTGAAGTAGCTTCAGATCAACGTAGTGTGTTTTACACACTTTCCTTCTGGATAACTGTGTCAGGTACTTGGGAGACTCCACCAGTTTCCCCACATTGAATCCTTTGGGAGGAGTAGTGATCTCTGCCTCTGGAATCTTGGATTTCTTGGATGATTGACCCTTCTCCAATTGGTCAATTATCCCAGCCATTGCATCAGCCACCTTCTTGTCATATTTTGGCTTCTTGGGAGGTTTTGGAGTAAAAGAGGGTGTGGATGAGTTTGAGTGAGAGGGTGAGGGTGTTTTGACACCTTTGCTTCTTCCAGTAGATGTGCTTCTTTTAGACTGAGCTCTAGTCACAACAGGCTCTTTGATCACCACACCTTTGGTTTTGGGTTGTGGTTGAGGTTTAAGAGGAGATTTGGCTTTTGGTCTAGGGATTAATTTTCTTCTTTTTGTTGGAGGAGGAGGAAGAAGATCAGGATTTTGTTCAGAATCAGAGGAATCAGTGAAGTTGAGGTTCTTGGTTCTAACCATTTTGAATCACAGAAAATCAAAAATCTCAGAAAAACAGGGTAACTGTCGCGAGAGTAGGGCAGAGAGATTTTGAACAAAATAGATAGTTTTTGGACTTGAAATCAGTTGGGTTTTGATGGAAATGAGACAAGGAATCGATTAGGAAAAGTTTTTGAAAGGGTGTATAGTGATTTACTCGAGGAGATTTTGTGGAAATGACCAAGTTTGCGCAAGATAAAGACCTAAATCCCGACTTTACTCGAGGCCTTACTCGAGTAATATTCAACATTACTCGAGGCCTTCCTCGAGTGTTCATGCAGAAAAATTCAAAAATAATTCATTTAAATTGCGTACCTGGCATGAATAATATAGTAATTATCCATATATGTTCCCTCGATCGTTTACAGCCCATTATGATCAGATTCTTGTCATTTTTCATCAATTTGAGAATCTGGACTCCGTCATTACTCGAGGCCTGCCTCGAGTAAGGTTCAAGTTTACTCGAGGCCTGCCTCGAGTAAATAGCTTCTCAACTTCTGACCTTTCATTTCCTTGAAATCTGAACCGTTACATTTAAAAATCAAGTAACTTGATCCGTTACTTCCAGTTTTGGGGGCCATTACTCGAGTCCATACTCGAGTAAAGTGCTTCTTTACTTCAAGTTGCTCCTCGGGTATTGCTTTTCTGTCACACATTACTTCAAGTTGGTACTCCAGTAAATGTGTCCTCTGATTATCTCTGTTTTTGTTTCCCAAAACAGAGTTTCTTTCTTCCTGCAAAACACATTTCTACATACTCCGATGCTTAAGTTAGTAATCATCAAAACATTATTAAATGACTTCATCTAATATTATGAAATGCTGAAATTACTTATAACTCATTGGAATTTACCATTCCCAATTCTCTTCTAATGTATAGAAATTGATCTTTTGCAAGGGGTTTTGTGAAGATATCGGCTAATTGAAGATGAGTAGGAATGAATATCACTTTCACATCTTTCTTTTGGACATGATCTCTGATGAAGTGATGTCTGACATCGATATGCTTGGTTCTAGAGTGTTGAACTGGATTCTTTGCCAAGCTTATCGTACTTGTATTATCACAATAGATTGGTATTTCCTTGAGGTATATACCAAGATCTTGTAGTTGTTGTTTTAACCATATTACTTGTGCACAACAACTTGAGACTGCAACATATTCGGCTTCTGTTGACGAAAGAGACACTGTATTTTGTTTCTTGCTGAACCATGAGACAAGTGATCCTCCAAGAAATTGTCCTTGTCCACTGGTGCTCTTTCTGTCTGTCTTATATCCTCCATGATCAGAGTCCGAATATGCAATTAGATACTCACTTCTTCCTTTTGGATACCATAGACCCAATTCTGGTGTGTCAGCAAGATATCTAAAGATTCGTTTGACCGTTTCAGCATGAGATTCCTTTGGTACAGATTGATATCTTGCACAAATGCCAACACTAAATTGGATGTCTGGTCTGCTTGCCGTGAGATAGAGCAATGATCCAATCATTCCTCTATATTTTGTGATATTGTAGTCTTTCCCTTTGACATCAGCATCAAGCAACGTTGTTGAGCTCATAGGTGTGTCTGAGCCGTTTGCTTCATCCATTCCATACTTCTTCAATAGCTCTTTTAAATACTTTGTTTGAGATATGAAGATTCCATTCTTTCTTTGTTTGATTTGCAAACCAAGAAAGAAATTCAGTTCTCCCATCATTGACATCTCAAACTCTCCCTGCATTATCTCAGAAAATTCCTTACATAGAGATTCATTAGTAGCACCGAAAACAATGTCATCAACATATATTTGAACAATTAAAATATCATCACGTTTTCGATTTATAAATAATGTTGTATCAACTTTTCCCCGTACAAAACCTTGATCGATGAGAAACTTACTAAGCCTTTCATACCAAGCTCTAGGAGCTTGTTTTAAACCATACAAAGCCTTTTTAAGTTTGAAAACATGGTCCGGTTTAGTGACATCTTCAAATCCTGGAGGTTGTTCTACATACACTTCTTCCATGATGTAACCATTTAGAAAAGCACTCTTAACATCCATTTGATAGAGTTTGAATCCTTTGATGCATGCAAAGGCTAAGAGTACACGTATAGCTTCCAATCTAGCCACTGGAGCATACGTTTCCTCATAATCAATTCCTTCTTCCTGATTATAACCTTTTGCCACCAATCTTGCCTTGTTTCTGACAATAATTGTAGATTCATCGAGTTTGTTTTTGAATACCCATTTAGTACCAATGATCGTATGATCTTTAGGTCGGGGCACCAAATCCCAAACTTGATTTCTTTCAAATTGATTTAGTTCTTCTTGCATTGCTATGACCTAATCATTGTCTGATAGGGCTGCATCAATGTTAGAAGGTTCAATTTCAGAAATAAATGCAGAAAAACTTACTTTATTGAAAACTCTATTCCTGGTTTTGATCCCTTCATTCACATCTCCTATGACTTGATCTAAGGGATGACTCCTATTGTATTTCCAGGCTTTAGGTTGACCTAGAGATTGCTCTTCTTCCTTAGTTTTATCAACCTCTGGAATAAGAGACTTAGAAATAGATTGATCATTTTCTTGATTTAAAACAACTTCCTGTTCTTCATCAATGGTTTTGTCAGAGGATTCAAATTCATCAAATACAACATGAATTGATTCTTCAACAACACAAGTTCTTTTATTGAAAATTCTATATGCTTTACTTCGGTTAGAATATCCTAGGAAAATTCCTTCATCAGTTTTAGAATCAAATTTTCCTAGGTTATCTTTACCATTATTATGAATGAAACACTTACAACCGAAGATGTGTAGATGAGCTATGTTTGGCTTCCTTCCTTTGTATAGCTCGTATGGTGTCTTTCCAAGTTTCGTTCTGATATAGGCTCTATTTGAAATATAGCATGCTGTACTCATAGCATCAGCCCAGAAAACTTGAGACATGTTCTTTTCATTTAACATTGTTCTAGCCATTTCAGTAAGCACTCTATTCTTGCGTTCCACAACTCCATTTTGTTGGGGCGTCCTTGGAGCAGAGAAATTGTGATCAATGCCATTAGTATCACAATATTCTTCAAAGGCTTGATTTTCAAATTCTCCACCATGATCGGTCCTAATACCTGCAATTGACATACCTTTCTCATTTTGCACTTTCTTGGCAAAAACAATAAATTCTTCAAAGGTTTCATCCTTTGACGATAGAAAGATAACCCATGTAAATCTAGAGAAATCATCAACAATAACCAATGAATATAAGTTACCACCAAGACTTTTTACTCTTGCTGGACCAACTAAATCCATATGTAATAATTGAAGTGGTCTATTTGTTGAAATCTCATTTTTCAATTTAAAAGATGATTTAGTTTGTTTACCCTTTTGACATGCGTCACAAATCAAATCGTTTTTGAAATTTACTTTAGGTAATCCAAGCACTAAATCCTTTTTGAGTAGTTTACCTAGTTGATGCATATTGACATGAGCCAATCTCTTATGCCATAGCCAACTTTCATCGGTATTACTCAGAAAACAGTTTTCAGATTCATTTATACTAATATCTAGAGTATAGCAGTTACCTTCCCTTTTTGGTCTGAGCTTAGCCTTGATATTTTTCTTATCAAGTAGTAAGTCATTCTTGTTGACAATCAGACATTCCTCTGAATCAAATATTATCCAGTTGTCTTTATCTGCACTTTGACTTACACTCAGCAAATTATGACACAAGCCTTCAACGTAATATACATCTTTGACTTGTATTCCTTTGTCATTTTTTATTTCACCAATTCCTGCTATCTTTCCGGATTGATTTCCTCCAAATTTTACCTTTCCACCTTCTTTAGGTTGTAATGTGGTAAAACTTTCGAAATCCCCGGTCATATGTCTAGAGCATCCACTATCTATGTACCACTTGCTATTTTTGGATGCTTTAAGACATACCTGCAATCAATTTACTAAGTCTTAGGTACCCACATCTTTTTGGGTCCTTTTGGGTTAGTACAAATGATTTTATGAATATATGAACCTTTAGGTACCCATTTGTAGGTTCCTATGGTTCCTTTCTTCTTATGAATGCATGAAGATGTATGATGTCCTTTTCTATTACAGTAATTACAAAATGCAAAAGGATTTGATGTATGCACAGAATGTTGAAAATAATTCAAATATGCCTTACCTCCTGCTTTCTTTCTTCCTTTTCTTTTATCTAATTTTGGATCATAACCAATTCCAGATCGATCATTTACAAATCGTTGGGCTTTTAGAATGACATTTAGCATCTCACTTCCTTGTGTAAATTTTTCAAGAGTTTTTGTGAGATCAATGTTTTTCTTTTTCAAAGATAGACAATTTTCACAATCCTTTCCCTTAAGTTCAGTTTCAAGAACTTTGTTTTTCTTTTTAATAACAATCAGTTCTTTAACTATTTTGATGAATTCAGAATGTAAAGCATTATACTCAGAAAGTAATTCATCATAGGTAGGTTCAGAATCATTTACCTCTTCTTCTGTTTCTTCTTGAGCAACAAGACATATATTAGCTACTTCTTCTTCTTCATCACTTTCTTCGTCAGAGGAACTATCTCCCCATATAGCAGATACAAAGGCCTTCTTTTTGTTAAAGAATTTTCCTTTTCTCTTTTCTTTGCTCTTTTGATTGAGTTCTGGACATTCTGATTTAATATGTCCTGGTTTTCCACATTCGTAGCAAATAATATGGTCTTTGCTGCTAGTTCCTCCTTTTTGAAAGTGTTTGAAGCCTTGACCTTTCTTGTAGAACTTTCTGAATCGTTTTATGATTAAGCCCATTCATCATCATCAAACTCCTCATCTTCATCTTGATTTTCTTCTTTCGCTTTTAGTGCTAGGCCTTTCTTTCTTTTGTCACCGATATCGTCTAGTTCCCATTTGAACCTTAATTTGCTTTCATATTCAGAAAGGCTTCCAAATAGAGAAGCAACTGATCTCATTGATTCTCCTTTTGCCTCTTCTATCGCAGTGACTTTGGCCTCCCACTCTTTAGAAAGAATATTCAAGATCTTTCGTACTTGGGTATTTTGATCATAAACTTTACCAAGTGCTGCAAGTTGATTAACAAGATGAGTATATCTAAGTTCGAATTCAGAAATTGACTCACCTGATTTCATGCGAAGTAGATCGAATTCAGTGATCAAGGTGTTGATTCGATTTTCCTTTATTCCCGAAGTTCCTTCATGCGCTATTTCCAGAGCTTCCCACATTTCCTTTGCTGTTGGAAGTGTGCAAATTCTGAAGTATTCATTTTGACTTAAAGAACTCTGTAACATCAGAATTGCTTTGCTATTGAGAGTGATGAGTTTCTTGTCATTCTCATCGTATTCCGCTGGCGTCTTTGGAATTTTCTGAGAATCTACAACCTTGTAGGTTGATAATTTCCACTCTCAATTACATCCCACAGTCCATATTCAGTAGCCATCACGAACACTCTGAATTTAGCTTTCCAGAAAGAAAAGTGTTCTCCATTGAAACCAGGGGGTCTAGTGATGGATGCTCCGTCGGGAAGAATTCCTTCACCCATGCTTGCCATTGGATCCTTCTTAGGCTGTTAAACCTTAACAAGAAGACCTAGGCTCTGATACCAAATGTTAGATCAAACGTTTCACCCAAGAGGGGGGGTGAATTGGGTGATACTGAAATTTCTTTCGAAAATATAAAATTCAGACAAAATAATTAAAACAGTAATGAGTAAGGAGAAATATCACCGAAGTGTACACCGGGAGTTATACTGGTTCGGTCACAACCACTTTGACCTACGTCCAGTCCTCAGAGCTTCTCTGAGAGTTTCACTATAGCTTCCAAGATTCAGTGGGTTCTTGGCACCTCAGTACAAGCAAGTTCCTTACACCTGGACACTCGCTCCCCCTTACAGGTTGTAATCCAATCCCAACTCAAGGTTCCACAACCTTAAGTTATCTCAATAACAAATATTGAGTTTGAATGAAATATCTCTCTCACAGAGTAAATAATAATCACTGAAGCATATGAATACAATTTCAATGTGAAAACAGAGTAATGAACTTAATGATTCGTTCGTATGGATGCTTAGTTGTTCTTCTCTGTTTGAAGGTTCCCATATATATAGTTACATTGGTAATGATTGCTGGAACATATTTCTTCATGTCCGTTGGAGCGTGCGCAGCAATAATTGACTTTTCTAGTGTTTTTGAAAAACATGCGTTGTGGTAGGTGACCGTCGGTGACATTTAAGCATTGCTTTTGACTTTCCTTATTTGGTAAGATCTCTTCACTGTTTTCCTGTTGAAAAACTAAGTACACTAATATAATAAAAGGTTAATCAAATAGGAAACAGAATAATGACCGTTGGAATGATTTCAAACTTTCTGGATAAGCTTACTCGAGTAGCTCCTCGAGTAATCCTTGAAGTTTACTCGAGTAGCTCCTCGAGTAACATCGGGAAATCATTTATCAACTGCAAGTTAATGAACAAGTATAAGATTACTCGGGTAGTGCATGGAGTAAACTAATTTTCAAACCTTTGGAATAGTTATTTACTCGGGTAGTTACTCGAGTAATGCACTCAGAACTTTATGACTTACTCGGGTAACACCTCGAGTAATCCTTTGAAAAACTTTTGATTACTCGATGCTCTACTCCAATAATATTGGCAGGATTAAAATGCCGAGAGCACTTACCTCATTACTCGAGTACCTACTCGAGTAATTAACTCATTTTTGCATAGGTTACTCGGGTAGCACCTCGAGTAACTGAGACATTTGAACATAACTTACCCGGGTAATGACTTGAAGTTTCCTTTGAAAATATTTGAGCATACTGGGGTACTTACTCGAGGAATCCACTTAAAATAAACAATGAAAAACTTGTATACTAGAGTAAGTACTCGAGGATGATGATATAAGAAGAAATCAAGTTAATCGGGTACAAACCTCAAGTTTTCATTTACCTTAGACCATTACTCGAGTAGCTCCTCGAGTAACATTGGCAGTGGTACAAAGTGCCGAAAGCTCCACATTTTCAAATACACGGTTACTCGAGTAGCTCCTCGAGTACTATGGAAAACTTGAAGGCAAACTGGAAGTTTTTGACCTGGTTACTCGAGTAGCTCCTCGAGTAACATTAGCAGTGGTACAAACTGCCGAGAGGTCCATATTTTGGGAAACAAAGGTACTCGAGTAGCTCCTCGAGTATCATGGAGAAAACTTGATGGCAACTGGAAGTTTTTACCTGGTTACTCGAGTAGCTCCTCGAGTAACATTGGCAGGCCGAGAGCAACCTTGAAATTTTACCTGGTTACTCGAGTAGGGCCTCGAGTAATGATGGCAGGTAACCGGAAGTTTTGCTGGGTTACTTCAAGTTTTGGTTCCTTACTCGAGTAGCGCCTCGAGTAATGCCTTAGAAAATGCACTTCTGATCAAGTTCCTTAGGATTTTCTCTTGGCCAATCTTCACTACTTCCATGCTTTCCTCAAGTTAAGCTTATTCCTTTCTTTACTTAGTTCAACCTTGATTATTAAACATTTCCTTTTCAAACCATTCTTTTGTTATCATCAAAACATGAGATCTAACAATTTATACTGTACTCTGATATGTATGAATGAAATCAACCTATACAGGTTTTGTAAACCTTGATTTGGGAATTTATGCTGTACTCTAATATATATATGTATGAATATGAGACCGCTATGAATAGGTTTTTTAAAATTTTTTGTAAACCTTGATTTTGGGAAGTTTAATTTCAAATAAGTCCCAAATCATCTTACGGTCTTTAATTCAACATAATTACGTTTTTGGCTTCATCAGAAAGGTTAGGATGAGTAGGAGAATAGGGTTTGGTTCAGAGAAGAGCATTGGGGGGTTGAGTGTCTAAGTCAGGATTAATGGTCCGAAGAAGGGTAACTATCATAGGAGAAGAAGCATCATCAATGGTGTCTCCCTCCTGATTTGTAGAGGTAGGAGAGTCAGAGGTAGCTAGAGGAGGAAGCTTGAGAGGTGAAATGTAAATAGGGTATTTTTGATAATTGACATAAATGGGAATATATTGAGGTTGAGAGGGCTTTATAGGCTACTTGGTAGTCTCTGATATCACTCTCATCATCAACTTTGGAATCACTTTTTATGCTAGAGTGCTCAGAATGATGTGAATGAGATGGCAAATGAGCTCGTAGGATAGGGTCATCATGTGGTAGTTCACCAGAGACAATATGATATAATATGTGAGGTTCAAAGGGTGGTTATGGGTTAAGCTAATCGAGAGTGATATTGATATGGGTGGAGGACTCAGGATCACAGATAATAAAGAGCATTGATTTCTGAGGAGTGGTCTTAGGAGCTAGATCAGGAGTAGGGGTAGGTGTGGTATGAGTAGGAGTACAAGAGACTGGGGTAGGTTGTAGTGGTGTGGATGTTCTAAGGACCAAAGTATCCAAACTTTCACTAAATGTTCTTAACATATTCCCAAACTTAAGTAGCATTCATGTCTATGCTTCCTAGCAAGCATGCATAGCCTTGTGATTCCGATTCATCACCTCACATATTTGTCCCATCTTGTGATCAACATGTGTGTTGAACTCAGCATTGGCATTAGCTAAATCCACATAGAACCCTTGAAGAACTTCCTTTAAATACATCTAAATGGTGGAACTAAGGAAGGAAGGTGCAGTAGATGTAGCTAGTGCAGAAGACCGAGTGTCATCTATCTTGGACTATTCCTTTATGTTCTCAAACTCCTGTATCTTCCTTTTCTTAGGAGTAGAAGTAAGGTGGTGTCTCAGAGGCAACTCAATTCCTAACTTTCCAATTTGATGGCGACTAAACTGTGGCAATATTTCCAGAGTCTCATTGGATTCTAAATACCAAATCCCATTCTCCTTTAAAAATAAAGATATCAACTGTGGGTAAGGCATATGAGTGAACTTGGTAGAGATGTATCTATACCGCTTAATCTCTGAAAATGTGATGTCACTGAAGTTTCTTTCTTCTTTGCTCAGGATTGAAGCCATCATTCTATAGTACCGATCTATGAAGAGTGTGAAATTATTGGACTTGTTCAACATTGCCCAGGAGTATATATACCATATGATCCTAGAGATCACACATAATGCTTGGCTTGAAGTTTAGGATCCCCATAGGTTCTCTAGACCTTATAATCCTATACATCTGTCCTGGATTGAGCTCTGTAGGTGCTTGAGTTAGTGATTTCTTAATCCCTAACTACTTGTTAATCCTAGAGGGTGAAATCAAACAATTTTTCCCTCTTGTAGTGGTTTCTAATTCTTCTTCAGTCACAAACCTACTATCATAGTAGTCTTCAAACAATTCCAAGTAACAATGGAAATGTCTCACAATCTTAAGATAGTAAGGTAAATGAACAAACAACCAAGACATACACTGACTAAGATAGACAAATATAGCTTCAAAGTATCTAACAACACTTGCAAGTTGATATAGAAGATCTTACAAATTTTCCTTGCTACAAAGTGTGTCTTGAACTTCTTTCAATCTTCAAGTTCATCAACAATAAATCTAGGTGGTGCCACTAGAAGATCTTCTTCATCTTTATCTTCATTATCTCCTTGTTGATCAGCTTCAATCTCAGGAGGCACCATTGGTAGAGTTGAACTAGAAGAAGGTCCGACATTGCTTCTTGGATTGCTCTATCTCGATCTAGTTGGAACTCATGAAGTTAGTGCTTCTTCAAGCATATTGGCCATCACTTTGTTGATTTGAGCATTATATCTGGTCTCTTATCTATCCCTTTCAGTCCATCAAGGCATGTTTAAGTCAAAATTAGAGCCAAGTGGAGTAGGAGGAGCTTTTAATTTCCTTCTCCCTTTTAGACTTGCCGCGGTTGCTTTTGTCCTAGACCTTGTTGTTCTAGGTTCTTGAATTACAATACGCTTTGGTTTGGGTGGTGGTTCGGAGGAACTTTGTCTTTAACCTTAGGGCAAGAATGCTTCTTTAGTTTAGACTTTGTTTTTCTTAGATTTCTTAATCGGAAGAGGAGATAGAGACTGAGATTATTCTTCTTCTTCAAATGTATTTGTCTTAGTCCTTGCCATGTCTATTGCTTGACTAGAAACTCAGAATTCTTCAACTTTGTTGTCGAAGGTTAGGTCCGAGAATTTGGGAAGGTGTTTGGGTGAGATTTGAGGTAAAAATATAAGGGTTTTAGTCAGAAAGTGATGTAGATTGTTTGACAAGAGTTAAGATCAGAGCATTAGTAGTGAACCTTGTAGTGATTTTGATAAATGACACTGCTAACTGATACAAAAGCATTAGGTCCCAACATCACTCGAGTGGTCACTCTAGTGATCATCTTTTGCGATCACTTAAGTGGTTACTTGAGTGATGCTGCCAAGAAAAACAAGTTTAGAATCATAGTACCTCATTCAAGTAATCTTGTAATTACTCTAAAGTTTATCCATGTTCAAGTAGTCGACCATTTTCCATGATTGTTGACCTTATTTGCTTGATTTTTAACATAATCAAATACAGCTTCATCTCTGTGGTGATGATCACTTAAATGGTTACTCGAGTGATTAATGGTCATTCATTTTCTTCCAAAAGACACATGGTTGTTTAGTGATCTCATGATTGTTCAGTAATCCTCTTTCTTAGCTCTAAGTCCACCATCACTCAAATAATGTTGGCCATTTCTAGCAGGCATCACCATGGTGATGTTGTAGTGATGGCCACTCTATTTAACCTTGTTTTCTGTACCCGCCAACAGAGGAGTTTTCACCTTCTTGCAAAACAACTTTCTAAATACTTCAATGCTTAAGTTAGTTTAAAAATCATCAAAGCATATATAATAAGCAATTAGAAATGTAAGATTTGAAAGAATTTTCTTACAATTCATTGGGATTTACCATTTCCAATTCTCTTCATCTGTATAGAAATTGATCTTTAGGAAGTGGTTTTGTAAAAATATCTGCCAATTAAAGGTGTACAAGTATAAAAACCACTTTGACATCCTTCTTTTGCACATGATCTATAATAAAGTAATGTCTTCTGTGAATATGCTTGGCTCTTGAATGTTGGATAGGATTTTTGGCTAAGCTAATTGTGCTTGTACTGTCACAATAGATTGGAATCTTCTTGAGGTGGATGCCTAGATCTTGAAGTTGTTGTTTCAACCATAGAAGTTGAGCACAACAACTTACAGCTGCTATGTCCTTGGCTTCAGTGGAAGATAATGACACTGCGTTTTACTTCTTGCTAACCATGAAACTATAGAGCCACCAAAAAATTGGCATTGGCTACTGGTACTCTTTCTATCAGTTTTGCATCCCTCATGATCAGAATCAGAGTATGTCATCAAGTATTCATTGCTACCTTTAGGATACCAAATTCCAAGCTCAACAGTGTTTGCCAAGAATATGAAAATCCTCTTCACTGTTGTAACATGTAATTCTCTTGGTACTGATTGATATTTTGCTCATATGCCAACACTAAATTGAATGCCTGGTCTGCTTGCTATTAAGTAGAGCAGTGAACCAATCATTCCTCTGTATTTAGTGATATTGAAGTCCATTCCTTTGACATTAGCATCTAATAGAGTCATTGAGTTCATTGGTATGTTAGCTTTATTTGCATGATCTATTGCATATTTCTTCAAAAGTTCTTTGAGGTATTTGGTCTGGGAGATAAATATCCTATTCTTCCTTTACTTGATTTGTAATCCAAGGAAGAAGTTCAATTCTCCCATCATAGACAGTTGAAATTCTCCTTGCATTATCTTAGAAAATCCTTAACAAAGAGATTTATTAGTAGCACTAAAGATAATATCATCTACATAAATTCGAACAATTAAGATATTTTGCTTTTTATGTTTGATGAATAATGTTGTGTCTACTTTGCCTCAACAAAGAGTTGATTAAGAAGGAACTTATTGAGACGTTCATACTAAGCTCTTAGAGCTTGTTTGAGACCATAAAGTGCTTTCTGAAGTGTAAACACATGATTGGGTTTGGTTACATCTTCAAAACCAGGTAGTTGTTCTTCATAGAATTCTTCCATAAAAGTAACATTTAGGAAAGCACTCTTGACATTCATTTGATAGAGTTTGAATCCCGTGATGCAAGCAAAGGCTAAGAGTACTCATATGGTCTCCAATCTAGCTACTAGAACATATGTTTCCTCATAATCAATTCCTTCTTCTTGATTATAGCCTTAGGTCACCAATCTTGCCTTGTTTTTGACAATGATTGCGGATTCATCTAGCTTGTTCTTGAATACCCATTTGGTATCAATGACTAGATGATCTTTAGGCTAGGGTGCAAAATCCCAAACTTGATTTCTCAAATTGATTTATTTCTTCTTGTATTGTTAACACCCAATCATTATCTAATAGGGCTTCCTTAATGCTTGAAGGTTTTATCTTAGAAATAAAGGCAGAGACACTAACTTCATTCATAACTTTTTTTTTCTAGTTTTTACTACTTCTCTAACATCACCTATGACTGGGTTTGTGGGATGATATCTAATGTATCTCCAAGCTCAAGGTCGAGTTTGATTATGATCATTATCAAAAGTATTTTCCTCTTTTCCAGATTGAGAGATAGGAGAATTTGACATTAGATTTCCTAATTTATGAACTACCTCTGGTTCCTCTTCACTAGGCTTAAGTTGAGACTCATTTTTAGCAAACACAACATGTAGAGACTCTTCAATAACACGTACATTTATTAAAAACTCTATATGCTTTACTTTTATTTAAATAACCAAGAAATAAACTTTCATCGGATTTAGGTTCGATTTTTTTGAGATTATCTTTATCATTATTATGGATGAAACATTTACACCCAAACACATGTAGATGAGCTATATTTGGTTTTGTTCCCTTTTATAGCTCATAGGGTGTCTTTCCAAGAATTGTCTTGATGTAAGCTCTATTTGATTTGTAGCAAGTTGTGCTTTTTGCGTCTGTCTAGAATACTTGTGATTGTTCTTTCTCATTTCACATTGCTCTAGCCATGTGGGTGAGAACTCTATTCTTTCTTTCAACAACACCATTTTGTTGTGAAGTCAAAGGAGTTGAGAAGTTATTCCATGTGCATCATAGTATTCTCCAAAGGCTTGATTCTCGAATACTCCACCATGATCTATCCTCATAGACACAATAGCTATACCTTTCTCATTTTGGACCTTTTTGGAAAAAACAACAAATTCATCAAAAGTTTCATCTCTTGAGGAAAGAAATATAGTCCAAGTAAATCTAGAATAGTAATCAACTATGACTAATATGTAGAGATTCCTACCAAGATTCCTTATTCTTATTGGTCAAAATAAATCCATATGGAGTAGTTAGAGTGACTTCTTTGTTGAGACTACCTTCTTAGATTTAAAGGAGGGCTTTATTTATTTCCCTTTTTAGTAGGAGTGACACACTGCATTATCATTAAATTGAAGTTTAGAAAGACCAACAACTAAATCATATTTGATTAGTTTACCTAGTTGGTTCATGTTGACATGAGCAACTCTCTTATGCCATAACCAACTTTTATTAGAATTACTCAAAAAATTATTTTTGAAACATTAATATTTATATCAAGATTATAATAGTTACTATCCCTTGAAGCTCTTATCTTGACCTTGAGATCATCCTTATTGATTTGAAAGTCAGTCTTACTCACAATGAGGCATTCTTCTAAATCAAAGATGACCCAGTTGCCTATATAAGTGCTTTGGCTTACACCTAGTAGATTGTGGCACAATCCTTCTACATAGTAGGCATCTTTGACTTGTACTCCTCTTTCCTACTTCACGAATTCTAGCAATCTTCATGGAATGATTGCCTCCAAAGCTAATTTTTCCTCCTTCTTTTGGTTCCGTTAAGGTGAATTTGCTTTTGTCACTAGTCATTTGTCTCGAGCATCCACTGTCAATGTATCATTTATTTTGGCTTTATTGTCTTGAGCCAAACCTATATATGGAGACAATAAAGCTTTAGCCACCCACACTTTCTTGGGTCTTTTGTAGTTAGTATGAATCACTCTTGGCACATGTGATTTTTTTGGAACCCATTTATAGGTGGCAATCGTTCCTTCCTTTATGAGATAACAATAAGTTATACAATGTCCTTTTCTATTGTAAAAATTACAATAAGCAAAAGGATTCAACGCATGCACTGAATAAAAGTAATTAAGATAGGCTTTACCTCCTTTCTTATTTATACCCTTCTTTTTGCCAAGTTTTGGATTATAACCTATCCTTGACTTGTCATTCGTGTACCTCTGAGCTTTAAAGATCACTTTGAGCATTTTACTACCCTTGGTGAATTTTTGAAGTGTCTTCGCAAGTTCAGTATTCTTTTTCTCTAAAACTTAACATGTTTGACATGAAACATCATATTGCCCCTTGAGTTGTTCTTCAAGGAGTTTAACTTTCTTTTTTGAGCTTACAAACTTCTTAACTACTTTAACAAATTTAGAATGTAAAGCATTATATTCAGACTATAATTCATCATAATTAGGTTTAGAATTCATTACCTCCTTTGTTTCTAATTCTTCTTCTCGAGTTACCAAACATAAGTTGGCAACCTTTTCATCATCGCTTTCCTCTTTTGAAGAGCTATCTCCCCATATTGTAGAGACATAGGCTTTCTTCTTCTCGAACTTGCTCTTTTTCTTCTCGTTGTTCTTTAGGTAGTTAGGACATTTTGATTTGATATGTCTTGACTTGTTGCATTTAAAGCAAATGATTGTATCCTTCACTTCTCTTCTAGCACTTGGACCTATTTTCTGGAACTTCTTGAATCCTTGGTCTTTACGGTAGAATTTCTTGAAACTCTTAACAATCATTCCTATTTCTTGATTTTCAACCTCCTCCTCTTCTTCTTGTTCCTTTTCTTTGACAACATTAAGGGCCAGTCCTTTCTTTTCTTCCAATCAATTTTAGTCAGTTCTTTTCTAAACTTTAGCTTTCCTTCATATTTGAGAGACTTCTGAATAAGGCTACTACTCACCTTATGGAGTCCTTTTTGGCTTCTTCTATAGTCATGACTTTGGCTTCCCATTCACTTGTGAGAATATTAAGAATTTTCCTCAATTGGGATCTTTGATAATATGTTTTGCCAAGAGCACCAAGTTGATTGACAAGATGTGTGTATCTTGCCTTAAACTCTGAGATGCTTTCTCCAGCCTTCATTTGAAACAAGTCATACTCAGTGGTGAGAGTATTGACTTTATTCTCTTTGATCCTAGAGGTTCCTTCATCACCTATTTCAAGAGCCTCCTACATGTCTTTGGTAGAGAGAAGAGTATACATTCTAAAATACTCTTTCTGATTTAAGGCACTTTGAATCATCAAGATGGCCTTGCTGTTGAGAGTCACAAGTTTCTAATCTTTGTTATCCAACTCATCTGGTGTCGTTGGAATCATTCTTTCTTATTATCTCTTCATAGGAACATAGTCTCCATCTTGTATGACTTGCTAGAGACAATATTTATTTGCTATTACTAACACTTTGAATTTGCCTTTCTAGAACGAGAAGTGTTCTCCATAAAATCCTGGTGATCTAGTGATTGTAGCTCCATCTAGAAGTATAACTTCACCTATACTTGCCATAAGATCCTTCTTAAGCTGTTAATGTAATATCCCGATTTGTAATTAGGGCTAATGACTCTGATAATTATTGTCATTATCTTGATTAAATATATTTGGGATTAATGTAATATGAATTTTGAGAATAAATACATGTGGTATTTAAGATCAAGGGTTGTGATTCCTTGACCGTGGGTCGGAATCCTATGCTTTGTGATTTTGGTGAGCTTATAAGGGAGTGAGTGGATGATGACATGTGGCATAGGGGGAGTCATTGGATATGGCACTAGAAGACAAGATAGTACTTTTTCTCTTTTCTCTCTCTCATTTTCGGTTGAGTGTATGTGTGAGAAGAGGAAGTGTGCACCATCATCATCATCTCTCCTTACCTCTCATTTTCTCTCTCTTTCTCCTCCATTTTCACTGAGCAAGCAAGAAGAGGAAGGAGAAAAGCTTGAACCTTGGTGAGTTATGATTCTCCTTTGCTCCGATCCTCTTCTATAAAGATATGTGTCTCATTGAGAGCTACATTGTGATGGTTGTAGAGCCTTGAATGGTCTTGATTGGAGCATTGATTCGAAATTGAAAGTTGAGGAATCAAGGTTCTTGATTGGGCAAAGAGAAGAGGTAGGCATTTAGAGCATTTTAATGTATTGCTTGTGATTTTTGGCTAAGTTTGGTCAAATCTGGAATTTTGCCCTAAATATGCCTATTTTTGGAAATATGAAGTCCATTGTGATTGATGATTGGAAATGATTTAGTTTGAAGATATATGATCATTTGATGTAATTTGGAATGTTAAAAATGTGTTAAGGGAAATTGGATGTTATGTATCATAGAGAGACCTTAGTGAATGATTGTGGTCAAAGTGGCTTTTGAGTGTTTTTGGAAGTGGCCAATATGTTTCCTAGTTAGTGCTTAGAGGGAATGAGCATTGGGAGGAATTTGGGAACCATTTCGGAGTGAAATTGACCATATGGTGTTTCTAGTTTTTGGCTGCGTTTTGGGTCTTTGATACACATCACTCGAGCAGAGGAAGAACGTGCTCGAGTGACGTGTGAGTTTTCCCTTTGTGCTTCGAGTTCACCTGGGTTTCTATGAACAATGCTCGAGCACATCACTTTGTGCTCGAGTGAGCGAAGAACATGCTCGAGTGAGCATGGTCTGCTCGAGTGATAGTGGGAGTCCAGAGTGAGGGGTTGCTCTCTGATCTTCACTCGCGGGCTAATTGTCAAGAGTGTGCTATGACACTCGCGGGTATAGCCGTCTCACTCGAGCACTGGGGGTCATGCTCGAGTGAGCTTGTGCTTCAAGTGGGAGTTGTGCTTTTGGGTTCTCACTCACGAGGAAGGTGCTCGAGTGTGCCTTCTCACTCGTGGGTGTGAGGTGTGTGCTCGAGTGCATGTGGTTGTGCTCGAGTGATCCGGGTCTTGGAGAGCGTTGTGTGCTCTCGGGTCCTCACTTCCTGAACTTCACTCGCAGGTGCTCGAGTGAGGCATTTGGCCTTGTGCTCGAGTGAGGTTCAGCGTGCTCGAGTGAGCCGGTTCCTAAAAGTTTCTTTGTGCTCTCGGGTGCTCACTCGCAGTCTCACTCTCTCTTGTGCTTGAGTGATGTCCGTATTGTGCTCGAGTGAGATGACCAAAAATCAGTGTTTTGCCTTCGAAAAAGGGGTCTTTTGGGTAGTGTCTTCCAACCCTTTAGGCATATGTTTAGGCCTCTAGTGGTCACCTAAAGAGTCCTAAATGATAACCAACTTAGAGAATTATTGAAATATACATATGGAAAAGAGGTTGATTGGTTGTCCCTAATTGATATAGGATTTGACATCTGTCGTCCTCGTGAGGCCACGGTGCCGGAGCCAGTCAGGAAAGATACAGGTAGTGACTCTCTCTTTATACCTTGTGTGATATATTGTATGTATATTATGTCATTGTTTGAAATGGATTTCGTATGCTGCAAGTGTTATGAAAACTGTGGAAGCACCGCTATACCAATAGTCCCTGAGTCGCTAATAACGGTTCGGGTGTAGGTCGTATGCCTTCCCGGCGGTAAAAGGGGATGAGGTTAGGGTGTCATATATGTGCCTATGTGAAATTATGGAAGCACCACTATGCCAATAGTCCCTGAGTCGCTAATAACGATTCAGGTGAAGGTCGTATGCCTTCCCGACGGTAAAAGGGGATGAGGTTAGGGTGTGATATGTGTATATGTGGGCCGAAAGGCTAATTGTGAGCCGACAGGCTATTTGTGAAGGCCGACAGGCCATTTGTGAAAGCCGAAAGGCTATATTTGAGCCGTGTGGCTATTTGTATGCACTGCCACGCCAATGGTCCCTGAGTCGCTAACAACGGTTCGGGTGAAGGTCGTATGCCTTCCCGGTGGTAAAAGGGGATGAGGGTGGAGTGACTTGTGTTGCTGTATGAGATGATTGGTGTGCATACTCTGTGATTGCATGTGGTATGAAATTGTTGTTACTACTAGGATTCTTTAGAATCTTACCCCTTCCATATGACTAACCTTTTTAGATAGGGCGAGTGGCTCGAAAGGGAAGCGGACAACCAGGAGTAGTTAGGCTTACTCCGAGATCTAAGTGGTAGTTGGTTTTCATAGTTTTGGATTTGGGATTGTCAAGTGTACATTTAATGTAAATGAATATTTTGGGTATGTAATCCCCATTTTGGGAACTTGTAACCCATTATATATATGAAGTAACCCGGGGTTTAGCCGGGATTTAGTTTCCGCACTCTGATATTGTTTATGTGATTTGATCGCTCTGGTAATTATATCCGCCTGTGAATGTGAGACCAGAAATAAGTATGTTTTGGAACTGATTTCAAAATACCCCATCTCTTGGATGTGGGACTATGAATTGTTATTTCATCTTATTGGTCTCTATTTCACTTAAATTTTGTAATCCGGATGTAATTACGGTGAGGGGGTTACAGTTAACCTTGAAAACAAGAAGACCAAACTCTAATACCAAATGTTAGTTTAAGCCTTTAACCCAAGAGGGGGTGAATTTGGTGAGATTAAAAATTTTAAACTTTAACACAAACTAAATAAAGAGAGAAGAGTTAGAGAGATGTCATCAAAAGTGGACACAAAAGATTTATATTGGTTTGGTCTAATCCACTTGACCTACGTCCAGTCCCCAGAAAGCCTTTATGGGGTTTCTACTATCTTCCAAAGATTCACAAGGCTCTTTATGCCTCAGTAAAAGAAAGTTCTTTTTAAAGAACATTTGCTCCCCTTTACATTTTTCAATCAATGCCAACTTAAGGTTCCATTACCTTAAGTGTCTTAACCAAAGTAAATACTTAAGTATATTCTCTCATAAGAGTAAACAAATGATCACTGAAGTACAAATTCACACAAAGACTAAGCTTTGAGACTTAACAATGCATGTAATAGTAATAGCACAAATTTGGTTGTTGCTCCATTTTCAATTCTCTTCTATTTATAGTGTGAGAATGTTTGACGAGTTGCTCTTGAATGTAGCCATTGGAGTGTTAGGTCTTGGCTTCTATATGTTGAGTATGTCAGATTACTCCTTTTGTCCTTTAAATTAGCCATTAGAAACAAAGAGGATTTGAAGCTTGTTTAAAGCTTAGTGCATTGAAAGCTCTGACATATAAAGTACTTTTTGCTAATCTTGTGTTAATCCTTGATTAACCACCTGTAATATGTTCAAGCATTGGTATAATGATGTGTTAGACAAATAGAGCAAGTTTTATTATGGATTGGATTGAGTATCAAGATTTACGAGATGTTGCTTTATTTTCTAAAACTGCATCACTTGAGTGATCTTCGCTTAGTCAATTTGAAAACAAGTTAGATCACTGGTTGGCTCAATGTGGTGATATCATAGTGATACATAAAAATAGGGTCACTCGAGTAATCTTGTTTCTTTTGAAAATATATCACTAGGTACTTCACTGTGGTAAACTAGGGTCAAGGTTCTCTCAGAATCTTTTTTCTCCTTTTCTTCTCAGAATATCATCTCCACCCTCATGTTTAAAACACTAGATCGTTCAGATTTAATATTTTATAAAACTATTATTTTAAACATAAATAAATAAACTTATATTATTAAAATATGATCTACACAATTCATAATTGCAATACAAAAAAAATTAATTTAAAAAATAATTTATAAAACACTATGATCATAGTTTTAAAAAACTATTAAATCTAAACCATCAATTTTTTGTTCTAAAGGCGAAGATGAGATTCTAAGAAGAAAAGGAGAAAAAAGATTCAAAGAGGATCCTCTTTTGGTGAACTTGTGGTGATGAGTGCAACTGGATCACTTAAGTGATCATGCTTCTTTTTGCTTTTATAGAAATAGATTATCAGATATAATCACCATGGTGCAGTTGTAGCGATGCTATTTTTACACATCACTTGAGTGGTCACTCGAGTGATTTTCGCTTAGAAAATTTTCATAAGGTTGATCACCAAAATATATCACTATAGTGAAGTGATAGTAATGAAAATTGAACACATCATTTGAGTTGTCACTTGAGTAATCTAGTTTGAAATTTCTTTCCAGAAAGCTGATCACTAGATGGTTCACTATGGTGGTTGATAGTGATGTACTTTTTATCTCGTCGCTCGATGTGATCCTTTAGAAAAATGTTTTCCAAAAATCATATCATTATCTTGGTCACCATAGTGAAGTGGAAGTGATGACAAATTTTTGCATACTCAAGTGGTCACTCGAGTGATCTTAGGTCTGATCAATTCAGAACTTTTAGTGAGCACTGTGGTGATCTTTTATTTTTCAAAAACATATTACTCGAGTGGTCACTCGAGTGATTAACTAAAAAAGGTTTATAAAATGCTTCACCACTGTTTAAGAGATCACTGCCAAGTTTTACACATAACTGGAGTGATCAACAAATTTTCACAAAAGATATTCATTATGCAGCTTAAAAACAATCTAAAGTATTGGATCTTCTACAAAACACTTTGTTAAGCTTTGTTATCATTAAAACATGGGATCTAATGCTAAAGTCATAGTCACTATATTGTTAATGGATTAGGGCATTTAAAGCCCTTTACTGACACCACAGCCCATTGTAACAACAACAAAACTAAATTTGAATATCTTAATTTATTTCACTCACCTAAACATTTAGACTTAGCCCATAGAAAAACAACAACCATAATAAAATAGTATAAAGGGCTTTTTGCCTACAACACAAGACCTAATATGCAGCAGAATGGTTATATGAGAAATATATTAAAAGGGCCTTAAAGTTTGGTAATATACATTAGATAAGCACATGTGAATAAAATGAGGCATACAAGATGTCTGGTCAAATGCATCCTCTATTGCCTTCCCCTGAAGTCAATTCTTAAATTCTCATATGAAAAATATAATAAACCATAGGGTGAGTCATACAGACCCAGTAACTATAATTTCAATTTAACCTATATGCAAGGAATGATTAAAGATAGTTAAGGAGGGAAAATATATATTCATATAACATAAAGTATCAACAGTTTTTTAGAAAAAATAATAGTTCAAGAAATAATAGTTCAAGAAATAATTCAATATGCATAGTGTTAGGATCGGCAGGCACAATAGAAGAATTATAAAATTTTCACCGATCCTAATTGAGGATCTATCAACAGTGTTTAAATTGGGTTACAAAACACTCATACTTTTTTCAACTTAGGGTTTTCATGATCTCTAGGAGCCAACACCTCAGGTCCGTTGCCTCTACCGATATCCACACGAATGCTCTCCAATAAGGACTGGGTGCTAGTGCCTCCAATATCTCCTAGGGTTTCCCTTACGGCTCTCAATTCTCATGTGTGTATGAGTCTATTTGCTCTATCAATTTTATAGCCTGAAGGCTATATTCAAATTTCAAAATTAATCAACAATTGATTATCTTGATGAACTAATTAAATAAATTCAGTTTAAATTAAATCTGTCTAACAGTTTTAATTTAACCTATTTATTTAATCCAAATAAAGAGCCATTAGATTTAATTTATCTTCATAGATTAAGATTTAATTTATCTTCATAGATTAAATCTGAGATACTATATCTCTATCATGTTAGTTATTAAATTTAATATATCTTAATAAATTAAATTTAAAACTAACACAACATAATAATATCATATAATATATATATATATATACATAGATATATATAAGATATATATTTCAAAAATATATATATCTATATAATATTATTATGAATTTTATATTATATATATATATATATAATTCGTCCACCCTAAATTAAACATTATCTTGTGTTGGGCCATTTTTGTGTGCGACCCTGTAGGCCCATATGAAGTTGGCAGTGGGCCAATAACTATACTACCCCAAAAGTCACAAGCGACCTCTAGCAAGACATTACGACTACCCAATTCATATGAGGATCGTTATCACGATGCAACCTGTCATACGACCATGTCACGTCCCTTTTGTCACATGATATATCGATCAAGGATAAGGCATAGATAATGTCATCCTCTTGTTCCTGACCATTACTTTCTCAATTCTTGAGTAGCCTGATAACAGAGACATAAACTCCTTTCATCATAGTATGGCCAGACATTTCTCAGACTCACTCATCGAGGGGCCCAGTAATATCTCTCTACTAATGTGAGGGACAAATTCTATCTTGCTCATTCATATTCCTCTGCATGAAAAACCACCAAGCCCGATCATAGCCTTTATCATCACCTGGTCGAAAGTGATTTTTGACTAGTTCAAAGCTTAGCAACTCTCATGTAGGAATCCATGTTGACCTCAGGTCTAAGGGTATTGTGACATGGTTATACATGAGAAAAGCTTATGACTTGATCCATATAGCTTTCTCATACTGGGTCCGTCCAGCACCTTGTGCTCTTACAAGTGCCTAAGACTTTGATTCGTATCTCCATATCTTATCAAAGTCATACTGGTCTTGTTTCATCTCTTCTCCCGCATCAATGACCGACCAGGGACATTTTAGGATAATCTTTATGATTTATCCAAGGATACAATTATCATAGTTAACATGCAAATAATATGATAACAGAATGGAGAAATTTCATTAAATTAATAATGTTCAAAGTATAATGATTGGCCCTTTGGGCACAATTTCCAACACATAGGACTCCCTCAACCATCATTATAACCTCCATATAACCGTTGATATTGAACTCCCTCAATGTTAGATTTGAAGCAAATTAAGAACCAAACATAAGATAGAAATGCTGACTATCCTCAATTAAGTAGGTAAAATGGTAGAGAATGCAATCCTAGTTACACAAGCTCATAGTGTTTCGCTTAAAATAGTGTCTCACTCATGAACAACGAGTAATAAAATAGTAAAATAACTAACACGCTCCTCCTAATTTTTGAGAAATCAGGACCCTCTACTCATTACTCTTTTCTTGTATGCCAATACCACTACCCTGCAAAATGTCATGGGATCATATCTTGGTAAAATTCCTGTCATGACCCCCTTTTATGTTGTTGTCTTGTAGGTTTGGAGCTAGGCTTGAGGCCCTCTTCCCTTTCTTTCTCTTATGCACTTAACCCTAATCCTTCTTTATTATAGGCCCATCATTTCCCCCCTTCTACAAGATGCACCTTGTGTAACACCTTATTTCTATAATAGCTCTTATGAGTTTAACATAGTGAATTTGAATCACTAAGCAATATTCCATTGTAGAGTTCTTTCAATTCCCCACTTCAAGACAAGATTCGAACCTGTATTTGAGTGGGTTTCTTAGAATAATTTAAAACTTTTTAAAATCATCTTAAAGTGGTTCATAACTTCTTAGTCACTCATCGTTTCTTAATTCCTTTTATAATTGCTAGAGTATTTCTCTGCTTATTAAATCACTCTGCTTACTTAACTAATGGGCTCGCACCATGCGATTACCTATTCCTAGTTCAATTATCATGCTTAAGAAGTCAATTAATCTTCCATACAGGTTATACATTTAACCATTACAAACGTTAATATTTACATAATGGATTATCATGTATAAATCCTCAACTCTTCACTACAAATTCTTCTTCTAGCATATTGTTCTGCATCCCTCTTCTGTGCTCACGTGCCTATATGGTTGGTTGAGGGAGGGTGAGATTTGGGAGAATCTTAATAGCAAACAGTACTACATAGGATACAAGATAAATGGTTAATGCATGACATACTTGCCTTACATAAATTCATGCCAACATAGTGACTTATCTGCATGCTCAATACTTCATTTAACATACTCATAGCCATATCATAAATAGAAATAGAGCTTCAATATCCAAATATGCTCACACAATTTAGCAAAGCAATCACATATATCAGTGCACAAGCATACGTATCAATTACATGCAATTGAGGTAATTTTTACTACATTTTGCTTTATGTCCTCCTTTTATACCTTTTCTTCCAACTATTGAAGTTACTTGAAGAACCTTCCATTCTTCTTCTTTGACATCTCATGGCCTTAGATACATATCCATATCATAAGAGCCATGACAATTGAATATCCTATGTGGCTACATTAGCCTTTGGAACATTACTCTATCCTTGGATGTCAAATTTATTACAACTTACACTAAGTATCTCATTTTCACATCTTAAGCCTATGTTGTTAGAATTTTCACCTAGCTTTGAAAATTCATAACTTTGTCTAGGAATCTCTAATTGAGGTGGTTTAAAGTCCTATGTGACGCTCTTTAAGTCTTTTTTAAGGAAAAAAATACTCCTTACTTCCAATTACACATACACTGTTCCAGAAACTCCAATCAATCCTCACTGCCTCAAATATATTTCCAAATTTAATGTCCAACTTTAACATGTCATAACTCCCAATATACTAATCCAATTACCACATATTATTAGTAAGAGGAACAATGTTTGTGAAGAAATTTTAAGCTAGAAAGGTGATCTTGAAGGTGAAAATTGAGCAAGATCACTTACCTTGCTTCTTGTTCTTCACTTGTTCCTTTTCTCTTTCCTCCTTCTTTTTATTTCTTTTTTATTGAGTTGGTTGACTTTTTAGTGTGTGTTTGAGGGAGTGTAATGTTTTAATATTAGTCTTCATCTCTTGGGAATTACTTGGCCAAAATTTAGCCTAAGGAAACAAGAAAAGATAATGTGTCAACTTGCCATGACTTATTGAAACAAGTAGCTTGGTTAATTGACTATGGTTGAGTTGGTTAATTGGAGATTCATTCCTTCCCTCTCTCCTCCTCTCTTAAACTGAAATGTTTATGCAAAAAGGAGGAAATATGTTGACCAATTTTCCTCTTGAAATGTTGCTTTTTGGTCAACTTCCAAGTTGAATCAAAAAGCAAGACTTGTTGACTTTTCTTCCCCTCTTCTTTGCTTTCTTTTTGACTTAGTTTATGGATATACACTTGCTTTGATTTAATTCTCTCTCTCTCTCTCTCTCTCCCCTTGCTTTTATTCCATTTTATTTCCTCTTGTAAGATGCCATTTCTTTTGCTTTTTGGATCTAAGTTAAGCTTTATATCCTATTTGGCTTTAGATAAAGGAATTGGGTATCTTTCTTTGACTTTTTGGAACTAAATCCCATACTTAAATTCCAAATTCGTCTTTAAAAGTCATTATGGCTCTTAGAGATTCTTGGAACTCTTACTAAACTAGGGCTTAGTAGTTCACTTGATTTAGACTTAATCTCAAGCTTCTAGTTCCAAAATTCGGGATATTATAATTCTCCCCCTGTTCAATACATTTCGTCCTTGAAATTTTGAACATCATATAGATTTAACTATACCTCAAGGAATCACTTCTTATCATTTAGTCTGTCTCTTTTATTACTCAATCTATTTCTTTCTTATGCAAGATCACAGAGCATGCAACACAAATTCTCATATCGTCATCAAAGGTTCTAGATAGCATTCAGCAACCATCATAACCTATTCTCTGGACTCACTTGTCCAATACCACAACACTAGGCCTCTTCCTTACAAGATACATATTAGGTATAGCTACCGTTTGGTGACCCAGGGTCTTTTCCCCATGCAAACTTATACACTGGGTCTTACTACCTCAGGCCTTTGCTCGTCATAATCTGGATGCGTAACAATCCACGGACCTAAGGATATACCGACCCAACAGGTCTATGGCCTCAAGACATATAGTCTAACATCCACGCTGAATACATATCAAGTTTTATAACCTCAAGACAATAGTTCACTAGGTACTCTAATTACACTTATGTAATGTTCACGAGGCATGCAAAACAAACATCCAATAACAATCAATTAATTGACATTCGGCAATCATAGGACACACAGTCCATTGGGTAATCATAGGACACATTGTCCATCATCTCCTATCTAGGCAACCTACGAGGACTTATCGCTTAGGGAATCACCCCTATGCCACAGGCACAATAGGACTTATGGCCTCGGGTCTCTATCCATTTGCCACCGATATTCATTAGGTCTTATAGCCCAAGAAAAATCGCCATACAAGGTGTACTTAAGGGCCATTTGCCTCAAGCTTACCTGGCTTAAGTCATGTAGTTAGGGTATGTCCCTGTGCAACTTACACTCAAGGGTCTTACTGCCTTGGGACAACCTCTTCGGAACATTGCTTAAAATCTCATGCATCGAGTCACTGTCTATAATTTCAAATTTGGATTGCACAGCAGGTCTTATGACCCTGCTCTTAATGCATATTAGGTCTTATGGTTAAGGACGTATTTTCTTAATAGGTCTTACTGCCTACCATCTATTCATTGTAACACCGTAGTTTCTAAAACATTTAGATGAGTTTAGTTAGGTAATGTTTACAGACCTAAGACATTGTTTTATTTTAAGTCATTTAAGCTCTGACTTCAATACAGGGTTCAAACCTCCATTTGAGTAGGTTTTTCAAAAATTTTTGAAAATACTTTAATTTTGGTCTCAAATCGGTTTTTAAGTTCATTACTACTCATCAGTTTCAAAACCTTTTATTAAAAATGCAGTGCATTCTTTGGCAATAGCTTGTGTAATAGTGGTTAGCCTATGGGCTTTTAGCATTTGGCTGCCAGATTCTAATTCACTTATCATATTTGTATACTAGTGCATTTGTTGATAATTTAACGTATTGGTTGCAACTAGTGCAGTTAGTATTACTTCCATTGGTACTGCTACCGCTACTTCTACTTAATGACATTTACATATTATATAGTCATCCAAAATAAAAGATAACCAGATAGTCCATAGTTTATCAACCTTTTCTTCACCTGTTCGTATTACCTTTTTTTGCCCTTGGAGCTAAACACCTTTACTGTATATCATTGGTTGAAACAGGGTAAGATTCAAAAGAATCCTAGTAGTACACAAATCACTCATATGATATGCAGAATATTAAGTATGTAAAGGAATCAATAAAGTAGTAAGTTATAATAATGTGCAAACAAAATGGGCCTAACCGGTCCCTTATCACAGAACCACAGCTCTTGGTGAACTTGATCTGGCAGCCTAGGGACTCTGGACTATATAAGGCATACTCATGGGCTTTTTATCTCAAGTTTACCTGGCTCAAGATGCCCCTTAGTAACTCCCTGTGTAGCTTATTCTTACGAGTCTTATTGCTTAGGGACTAACTGTCCCATACATAAGCAGAAGATATAGCATACATATGATATAAGGGATATGGTACTACCTGGCTGCCTTTCCAAATTCTGTCCTTGTTCCAAATTTAGTAGGCATCCCGGGCAAATGTCAAATCCTATAAATTAGAATTCATGGACAGTGAGTTAATACTTCTTCCAATTTTGGTAACTCATGACACTTAGGTTGGTTATCTTTTAAAGTCAATGTATTAAGCCCAATGTGTAGTTAATAGGCCGACACTAGCTTTATGGGCTTAACTTAACCCTTGAAGTTCCAATTTATTACATTTGGCCCTAATTAGTTCATTTCGCCTATTAACCAAAAACTGATAGAATTTTCAACAAACTTTGAAAATTCATAACTTTGTCTAGGAAACTCTTATTCGGATGGTTCAAAGTCCTATCCACTCATTAAGTCTATTTTCAGGGAAAAATACCTCCTTTAGCCTGTCCCAAGCATAAAATTCTAGAATCACCAATAAACTCACACTGCCACAGAATTTCGCCAGTTTTAAAGGTCTAACTTCAAAAATTCATATCTTCTAATACATTAATCCAAATAGCATAAATTGTTTACTTTAAAATGAGTGCTACGTAAAATTAAAGCTTATGATATTTACTTTAAATCTGAAAAGTTTAATGATCATTGGACATTATTTACTTATCCAAAAACACATTGTATTCGCACTGCCACACAGAAACCCTAAACTAACAACAAGTCCAGTTTTTGGTATTTTATTCCAATGATCTAGAATTCATAACCAAGGGCTATTCCCATATAGTTTTTCACATAGAACATAATGGTGACATCAAATTTGTCAAATTCCAACCCCTTCTATATGTCCTGGTTTTGTAGAATTTAGACATACAATCTAACAATTACCAAACTTTCAATTTAAGCCTCAAACTAGTTTGATATGTTCATTAAACACCACAAGACACCATTTATACAATCAAAACACCATGAAACTTCAAAACCCTGGCTTAACCAAAAATAGGGCAGAAATTCACATGTCAAAATCCTTAACCAATCAACATAATCCATAGCTTAAAATGAAGCTCTTACTTACCTCTTTCACTTTCCTAGGCTCTTTCTTTGGTTCTTGAACTATGGCTCTTGCTAGATGACTCAAAACACCTCCCCTTGTAATTCTAAAACAATAGAAATGAAACTCTCATCAAGGGGAACAAGATTTATAAAGAGTATTTGATTCATATAAGTGGTTAAGAGGGTGAAAATCAAGCTAGAATGTTACGTTTGTTTCTTGTCTTTCTTTTTCTCCTTTCTTGGCTAGCTTGGCTGAAAGTTTAAGGGAGAGAGAGAATGGAAATTTTCTGAATTTTTCCTCTTCCCTTGCCTTATTTTACTTGGTCAAAAGTTTGCCTAAAGGAAAAAGAAGAATTTGTGGTAAAAAATCCATCTTCTTACACAATCCAATTTAATTTATCCATAAGTGATAAATTTCCAAATGGAGAGGAAATGTTATTTTGGATGAAATATGGGTTGTCCAAATGGAGAGGAAATGTTGACCTTTTTGCTTCACATTATCTTGCCATTGGTTAATAATTTTCTAAGTTGGAAAAGTTGACAAACTTTGACCAATTGACCAACTTGTCTTTCTTTTTTATTTACCCTTGTTGACCAAAATGTAATTGTTATGTAAGGAGGGTTAATTTGCTTTCTGATCTCATAATTACTTCTTACTTTTGAAGAGCAAATTTTGGCCCTTCATTTTATCTTCCAATTTTAACCTTAAGTTCAAGTGGCAATTGACTCTTTTACCCTTGATCATGGCAAAACTAATTAGTATGCCATTAGGTCTTTTATTTCTCTTTGTGTTCACATAAATGGTTTAAATGGCTTTATTTCCTTATTAGTGGCACCATTCCCTTTTATTCTTGTATTCTAATTAGGTTTCCGGTCATTTCGACTTGAGGCAAAAACTAGGTAATTATCGATAGCTAATCGAGGCTAAAGTCATTGCACAATTTCTAGGGACAATTTTGTCATTAATTTCACTATCTATTTAGTACTTTATCCCTTGAGTACATTTTGGGATATTACAATTCTCCCCTTGTATAATAAATTTCATCCCCAAAATTTGTTACACATCTTGAGGCATAAATTCCTAGTATCGTCTGTTCATGTCTCCTTCTACTTCCCAAGTTGCTTCCCTCAGAGATAGTCCCTTCCAGACTACCTTCATGAATGGTATACTTTAGTGTCTGAGCCTTCTTTCTTGTCGATCATTGATTCACTCCAGCTCAACCGTATATGAGAAGTTATCTTGCACATCGATATCTTCATACTCAATAACATGTTTAGGGTTTGGTCGGTACTTCTTCAACTATGAGACATGAAACACGTCGTGAATTCTACTCAAGTTTAGGGGTAGGGCTATTTGGTATGCCACTGGTCCAATCCATGCTAGAATTTCAAAAGGACCAATGTACCATGAGCTCAGCTTCTTCCACTTTATTGCCCTACCTATTCCAGAATCCGGAGATACTTTCAGAAATACATGATCCCCAACTTCAAATTCTAGAGGTCTTGTCCTTCTATCAATGTAGCTTTTCTATCTACTATGCGCCGCTAGGAGCCTATTTTAGATAATCTTAATTTGCTCTATAGTTTGATGTACAAGATTTGGCCTATATAGTCTTCGTTTAGATAGTTCCGTCCAGTAGAGAGTTTGTCATACCCTTATTTTATTTTGACTTGCAGTGGAATATTAATGCGCGGTTCGGTGGGCAACACAGGAATAACATAAATATACTGATAATATGTGCATGATTACAGAAATTTCCCTAAGGGATTTTATATTACAATTACAAATTATGTAGCCACACAGGGCTACAAGGGTGTCAAAACCTGTTCCAATATAATGTAGACACCTTTCCGTCTTTGTTCCACCACTGCATTTCTCTTCTTTGTTTTCAGCATACATTCTATCTTCACCTGTCTAAATATTTGGTAGGGGAGGGTGAGATTCGAGAGAGTCTCAGCAGGAAAATAGCACCAATATACATGTAAGATAAGTGCTTAATGCATGACATGCTTGCATTACATAACTCATGCTCACATAATGACATATCTGTATGCTCAATGTGTCAAACAACATACTCATGGCCATAGCATAAATAGAAACAACGCTTCCATCATTCATATATGTTTCACATAATTAAGAAAAGTAATAACATGCATCAATACACCAGTATAAATAACAAATACATGCAGGAGAGGTAAGTTCCCTACCTTACGTCTTTTCTCCTCGATTTTTATGCCTCGTAATATGCGCCGACCCCTCAAGCTCTCAACTCGGTCCTACAATTCCAAATGTACCATTTAGACACTTCCATAGTGTTTCTGGTGGTAATATTAGCCTATGGTGAAAATTTACCTAAATGCCCCCAGGACCTCGGCTCGGCCCAGCCATACCCGTTTTCTGGCTACACTTTTCCTGAAATTCTAACATATGTTATTCTAACATATTTTTGCCTAAGGAATCTATTTTTGGACTCAGAATTACCAAATTCATTATAAAATTACAAAAATACCCTTGACAGCCCCTATTAAGGGCTTCAGGGGCGTTTTTGTAATTATACTTTTTCGGCCTTTTTTGAAAAAGTGACCAACTGTAACCCCACCTAATTTTCCCCTATGAACACAATGATTCTCAAGTATTTCAGGGAAAATTGGGGTTTTTCAGTTTTGGCTCCGTAAACGTGTTTCTTTCTACTCCTAACCACTTTATGACTATTCCTTTTAGTTACAGCTATCATTTATTACCAATTTAGGCAGCATAACCCCTAAGAAAACCCATTTCCAAAAATTATAGAAAAAGACAATCCGGCTAAATTTCACTGATTAAATTGTCCACAGCAGCCAGAATAATCAATATACAAGAGTTTGAGTCCTCCTTTTGTACCTTTTCTCCAACCATTAAGGATGCTTCTTTTCTATCACCTCATGACCCTAGATAAATAATGACATAATTAGAACCATGACCAATGAACCTATAGTATCGTTACACTAGCCCCAAGTACTCAACTTAACCCTTGGTGTTCAAAGAAATTGCATTTGGCCCTTTCCATCTTAAATTCGCATGGTAGCCAAAAGCTACTAGCATTTTGACCAAACTTTGAAAATTCATATTTAATTTTATAGAACTTTAATTGGGGTGGTTCCAATTCCTACTTAAAGATCTTTGAGTCTAGTTTAATGATAAAATATTACTAAGAGCTAATTCTAGTTTAAGAATTCCATAATCACAACCAAAGCCACACTGGTTTAGGATTTTGTCCAGATTCATGGTCAAACTTTGAAAAATCATATCTTTCAATCCACTAGTTCAAATGGCCTATATTACCTATCAAATTAAAAACCAGGATGTCTACTTCCATCCAGAAAAATATCATAAGATCTGGTCTTTAAAAAACATGCCACAATAAATCTGTTTCTGGAAAACGAATATGGCAGCACTATTCATCATTTTCCAAAATTCAAGTTTTTCTTGATTTAACCCTTTGAACTCCTTCCTTTTCACTACTAATCACATTTTTAACTTCTTAAACATGATTTGTGGAAATTTGGGTAGCATAACCTCTTAGGAATTGTGCTTCCCAAATTTACAAAACCAACCATAAATCAACTACAACAACCTTGAATCCAACATGAAAACAAGGTTTTGATGATTACCTTTGATTTCTCCTCTTTCTCTCTCTAAAACGCCATTTCTCTTGTCTTCTTTCCCATGGATTTTTGCTTGCTACACATGAAATTCATGATAGCATAGAGATTAAAGGGAGTTATACATGAACTAGAGAGCTAAGCACTTGAATTTAACAAGCCACTTACCATGATTTCTCTTGCTCTCTCTCCTTTGGCTCGTGTTCTCCAAAGCTCTCTTCCTCTCTATATTTTTCTTAAGTTGGACGAAAAATGAGGCTTAGGGAAGGGATAAGAAGCTCTTCAAAATATCTCCATACACCTTCTTTAATTTAATATATTTTAATGCTAACTTTCCATGTGCACTTTGCTTTTATGACTTCATCTCTTTTACTTGGCTTAAGATAATTCCACATGGCATTATCATTCACCAAGTAATTAATTTCCCACTTCTATTTTCCTCTTGGCTGAAATTCATAAGAGGATGGGAAATAATTAATGCTTTGTTGTATTTTCCATAATTCCCATCTTCAAATAATTAATTATGTACATATCTACTTTTTGACTTTTCAAACTTGATTTACTCGGCCACAATTGCTCCAAATTTTGATATTTATCTTGCAATATTTATTTTCCCCTTTATTTTCCTTATTTGGAAGAAAATATCACAAAGAAAAGGGAAAAATAAAAGCTTCTTGCTTTATTGGTTAAATGACCATTTTTCCCTTACATTTTTGTAATTTAATTGGGCCTTCTTCCTTTTCTTTGTGTTGGGCTGAAATTCACTATTAATTAGGCCCAAAAAATGTACTCTTCCAATCTCTATGTTTTGGGTTTCCATAATGGCCTTTTATGAAAACACAAATTAAATTTTATGTCTTACTATGGCCCTAAATTCATGTGATCACCAATTGCACTGTTTGGCCATTTCAAGGCTTCATAATTTACCATTTTATTCCCTTTAATATAAGGAATTTTTTGTGATTGAAATTTGGGGTGTTACAAATATGAATGAAAAGAACACTGAAGATAAACAAGAAGGAAATAAGATGAAGAATCGAAAAGGAAAAAACATGTATTATTTTACTGTATGTAAATTATTTGTGCAATAAGAATATATGTATGAATACGCAAGATCGAATATGTGTAATTTAAGTGAGCCATAACCGGGATAGCAAAACTCACTACAACTAAGAATAACAACCAGAAATAGAATTAACTCTGATATCTGGTAAGAATAACGGCTCAACAGTCAGAATTTAGAAATGAACCCCCTAAAGAATTGAATAGAAACGCTTCCAACACATATAAAAAGGGGTGGAAATATAAGGTATTACACCATTGAACTGTGCAATGTCACTTTGATATAAATGTTGAATTATAAGAGGTTTGACATAATGCTTTTTGGTGTGCCATGGAGTCTGATTAGATCCCTTATGTATATTTCTGCCAATTTTTCTGGAGAGTAGCTAGTGTTGATGGGAATGAAGTGTGCCGACTATGTAAAGCGATTGACAATTACCCAAATCGTATTATAGTCTTTGATTTTGGGTAACCCTATCACCAGATCCATGGTAACACTTTCCCACTTCTACTCAGGTATTTTTGGGCTTTGTAGAAGTCCTGTTGGTTATTGATGTTCAATCTTCACTTTCTGGCAAGTAAGACACCACACCACATACTTGGTCGCATACCTTTAATCTTAGCCACCAATGGACTTTAGATTATGGCATATTTTAATCATTCCTGGGTAGAGAGTGTATCGACTCTTGTATGCCTCATTTAGGATTCTTCACCTCAAATAAGCCTTTATTGGAACATATATTCACCTTTTGTATCTAACTAATCTACTTGGCGAAAGATCATAGTTCTGAGTTTCACCTTGTTCGATCATTTCTCGAATAGATACTGCTCATCTATCCTACTTTTGAGCTTCTTTAATTTATACTCTCAGATCGTTTTCATCCTGGATGACACTATAGATAGCAAGGAATACTTCATTTGGTGCATTCATGTTCATGTATACTTGATTGGACAAGTTGAGGTCTCTGAATTCTTCCAGCAACTTCTGCTTGTGTACCATCATGACTGCGACCTGTACTGCATTTCTACTCTTCAATTATGGGATATGACATTTACTTTCCCTAGATGATATTTGATCTCCAGATTATAGTCTTTCAGCAACTCTATCCATCGACGTTGTCTCATGTTCAACTCTTTCTGGTCATACAAGTACTTGAGGCTCTTGTGGTCACAATACAACTCTACATTAGTACCATACAGGTAGTGTCGCCATATTTTTAGTGTAAACATGATTACTGTAAGCTCCAAATCATGGATAAGATAGTTCATCTCATGAGGCTTCAGCTGCCGAGAGGCATACGCCACCACTCTACCTTGCTATTGAGCAAGGACACATCCTAATATCTACTTACTAGTATTACTGTACACCATATAGGTCTCATTGGGATCTTGGATAATCAATATTGGTCCATGAAGCTCGGTGAAGATTTCTTTTACCTCCATGAAGCTCCTCTCACATTTGTTATCCCACATATATGTCTAATTCTTTCATGTGATATTCGTTAATGGCATGGCGATCTGGGAGAAGTTCTATATAGATATATGATGGTAACTGGCAAGACCTAGAAAACTACGATTTCAATTATAGTTCTGGCCTCTTCTAGTTTAGTACTGCTTCTACCTTGTTAGGATCCATAGAGACTCCTTCTCGTGAGATTATATGACCTAGAAATTTGACTTCTGAAAGCCAAAATTCACATTTATTCAGCTAGGCAAAGAGTTGCTTTTCTCTCAGAATACCTAGCACTATCCTCAAGTGCTTTTCATGTTCTTCTCTGCTCTTAGAGTATATCAGAATGTCATTGATGAAGGCTACTACAAACTAATCTAGATATTGATGAATGATCTGGTTCATGTAGTCCATAAACACAGCAAGTGTATTGGTTAGTTTAAAGGGCATCACCAAGAACTCATAGTGCCCATATCTAGTTCTAAAAGCTATTTTTGGTACATCCTCAGCTCTTACTCACAGCTGATGGTGGCCTGATCATAAATCATTCTTTAAGAATACACAAGAACAAGATAGCTGATCAATAAGATTATCAATCTTGAGGAGTGGGTTTTTGTCTTACTGGTCAACTTGTTCAGCTCTCGGTAATCAATACATAATCACAGGCTGCCATCCTTCTTCTTAACTAATAATACTAGAGCTCCCTATGGTAAAACACTGGGTCATATAAACCCTTTCTTTAGTAATTCTTTGATTTTCTTCTCTTGTTCTGCCATTTCATTCAGTGCTAATTCGGTAAGGGGCTTTGGATATGGATCCGGCACCAAGCATAATCTCAATGGCAAATTCTACTTCCTTCTATAGAGGTAATCCACTAATATATTCTATAAATACCTTAGGGAATTCATTTATCACAGGTATGTTCTCAAGTATGGTTTCAACTTTTTCCTGCACAAAGAAAAAAAATGAAGTACCCTTGGCAACCCTTATACAAAAATTTCTTAGCTTCATCTTTTGAGAGAAAGTTTAGACTAGCATTAATATCATCACCCTTTTGTAGCTCAAAATATATGATTGTCTTGTTCGCATAGTCCAACAATACATTGTTCACTGTTAGCTAGTCAATGCCTAGTATAACTTTGGAGTTTATGGAATGGCATATAGATTAGCTATACTCTAGACTTATTCCCCTCTATGGTTATAACATAGTTCATATAAGCATTAGTAGAAATAATCCTGACATCGATCAGTGTTGACACAACCAGATCATAAGGTAGCTTATACATATTCAGCCCTAGCCTTCTAGCACATTTTGAGGTAATAACGAGTGACTAGCACTATAATCAAATAGAACTTGTTGTGTAGTGCCATTAAGGAGGATTGTACATTAAAACATCTCAGGGGATTTTTACACCTCCTCATGAATCATAGCATAGACTCTTCCTTGAGTTATGGACCTTGGCTCTACTGATCACTGCTTGCAATCACTAGTAAAGGTTTAGAATATGATCTATTCATCACATATCTTACTAAGATGCACCTTACCATATCAAGGGCATGGTAAAGGTGTAGGGGGTCTTTGGTTCCAGCAGTTCTTAGGCTAATATGATTTCTTATTACTGGCCTTGGATGAGGACCTTTGGCCTTTCTACTTCTAGGAAGAGTTTCCCTTACTAGGTCCACTGCGGTTGTTGACACTCTTAGTTGGATACAAGTTCCTCAATTTGTTCTCTGTAATCTGGCATTCTTCCACAAATTTATTGAATTCTGTGACCTATCAGGAGACTAACCTTTTCGATATCTCATGCCTCAATCCTTGGATCAATAAGTCAGAGCTCTACTCCTCATTATCTCTGCGTCATAGGTAAGAGGAGTAACGGGCCAGTTGGATAAACCAAGAGAGGTATTCATCAAAAGTCTTTTCTCCACCTTATTGCAGAGACAAGAATTTTGCTTCTTTTTCAATCCTAATAGACCTAGAAAAATACTTTTCATTAAACTTCTCTTGGAATAACTCTTAAGTTACAGGCACATTCTGGGTTCGCAACGTCATGGCTGTGTTCTTCTACCATCTATCTACGTCCCTTTTTAACTTATAGATGGCCAGTTAAGCTTTTACCTTAGTAGGATAATCTAATACCTTAAAGATCTTCTCTAGTCTAATCACCCAGTCCTAAGCCACCTGGGGGTTAAATCTCACTCTGAAAATTGGGGGTTGGGCTTACAGAACTTTGAAACCCAGAACCGTAAATCTCTCTTGACCTAGTCTGGTACCTTATAGGATCCTTGATTCAGTTCGGTCTGTTATTGTAACTCATCAGGTTAGGTTTGATCTTCCTCTCCCTCTAGTTTCTCATGATTTACTTCATCATGTACCCAGTATTCCCTATCCTCATTTTGTTTGGCTTTCACTTCTTGGAGCTGTTCTCTCTCAGTTCATGAATCATGGCCTACTGTTCAGTAAGTATGTCGAGTATCTATTGTATCAGGTTAGGTCTCTCATCATGGTTTGGTTCAGGTTTAAGTTCTACATTCCTTCTTCTCAGTCGAACTATTGTTCTTTTTCACTCTTAAAAAGGAATCATACTATTAATGTCATATTTGGCTTGTGTATATATATATATTCCTTAAACTTAAATATTATCATATCAACATAAATAGGAATATACATATATTATTGCAACCAGTCATATTTACATCTAAACATCTTTATATTTACAACAAAAGCAACTACTACTACATTACCCTAGCTAGACAAGTTCATACTAGTACTACAATATTCTATATGGTTCATCACATGCTCATACATAAGTGCAATGAAAGGAAGAAACTCATAGGGACCCTGTTCTTTAATCTTATTCTTTATTCGGGTCTAAAAAGTATTAATAAGGAAGAAGGCCAGTGTGGCTTTAATCCAAATATCATTGGTCATCTACAATCTATACTCATCCCACCTCCCATACAACGTTTCTATTTTGGCCTGAAATGTTGTATACTTTGCTATTGGGAAGTCATAGTCACCATAAGCCCTTGGTATATCCTCTTAAGATGCTCCAACAACTCGGTGTCACGATGTGGATCATAAGCTAACTCGACCTCTAAAGCCCTAGAATTAGCGGTAGACTCTGCATCCTATACCACCTCATCTATCACTCTGTCATCTTTATCCCTGATGGAACAATTTACACTTGGACTAGACCCTTACTTAACCATTATCAGGATCAGGACTTTCTTCCTGGTAGAATACAACATCCTAGTTCCGCCCTTTATAAAATATACCAGCATGCACTTACCCTATGGTATGCCCTTATCTTCTGAGGGTTAGTTGATTGACTGGGGTAATCCACTCCTCTCCCTTTTCCTAGGCATAATTCCTACACAGAGGTATTATCTAAGGTCGATATACCTACAAGGATAGAGTATGTTAGCTTTTGTCAAGATCGACTGCTCTAATACCAATAAATTTAGCACTATAATTTATAAAATGTTTGGATTGGTTCTACACTACTACAAAAATGGGTTTTAATGTCCCAAATTTGGCACTTTTAACGTCAAAAAATGAGTGGACGTATATGTTGGGGGCGTAGTATGTTGTAAGAAAAGACGTCCCAAAAAAATGGGACGTCTAAAGTCCCCCCAGGGGGACTTTAGACGTCCCAATTCTTAATTTGGGACGTTAAAAGGTTAGGTTTTTTATACCATCATTTACATTCTGTATTACCCAGCGAATTCAAACTGCAGAAACAGAATGGAAGATGGATTCATAAACCACAATGTCTGTTACAAAATGGTAAGGACATCCAGCATTACAATCTTTACTATATATACATACAATAACAACTCATACAACCTACTACTATATATATCAACAATAACAACCAGAAAGTGTCAAAACACTGTCATCACACAACTACAAACTAATATAAATAAAAAGTTTTCTGCTCTATATGTTGAAGATGTCCAGCCAAAAGATCTCTGATAAAATCAAGGTCTCACGTAGGTAGGCATCTTCATTATCAAAAATCTGAAAATTAGAAAATAAGCTTTAATGAAATGAATCAAGCAAATGAATTAATTAGCATTTCGATTAGAACACCAAAAATATTATCATTTGAGAATGAAGAAGCGATTACCTTTTCAAAATCGCTAGTAATTCCACTTTGAGTGATGTTATACATATAAAGTATAACATAATATCCGCATTCAGTGTTGCCAAGTTGCCGAGGGCACTTTAAATCAAAGGCATGCAATTGGTTGTTAAAATCAATAAAGGTATGTCTAAAAGGACCGTCAATGAAACAATTAGGATTGAAACTACTTACTATCGGATAAAACTACTTTGGCTTTTTAACAACTGTACCCTTGCATGACCTGCCTAGGACTCTATATGTTTGACAAGCACTGTTTATTTTTTTTAGAACTATTCATTTTTCTAAGAAATTAGAACTATTCATTTTTTTAAGAGTCAATGAAATACAAATAGAATAACTTACGTGTCGAAGATGGATTTTGTATCTTTGTCTGGCTTTTTACTCAAGGGATCAAACCAATAGATTATGTTGCGGCGAGGACATATAACACACAAACTCCAGTGGTAACTTTAACAACATGTACAGATTAAAATGAAGTTAGATGACAAGACAATTATTTATTAAATTTCTTAAATTGACAAAATGAAAATATGAACTGTTGAACAATGGGTGCTAGATAACAACGAAGTTTGGTCTCTCCCATTGCGTAGCAGACATAGTGAGTCCTATATGCCACAGTACAAGTATCCCCTGTCGTATTTGCAGGATATAAGAATCCATACCAATCACGTCTTTCCATGTTTGTGCAGAGACCGTGGAAGGTGCTATAATAGAATTAAAATAAGGAATGAATTATTGAATGTATGAAATCAAAAAAGCACTAAATGAATTCTATGGGAAAATTGAAAAAAAAAACTTACCGGATTGCAAATTTCACCCAACCTGCATCTATCTCCTCCAACCTGATAAACTGCTTGAGATCTGTATTGTCAATCGTGTAAGGATACTCCAATGTAAGGCCCACAATCCCTTGAGGCATCTTCAGGTCAATTTGTTTAATGCCCTTGTAGATCTGTTACAGCCGTGCTAAGTATGGCCATTTCCTCGCATCTTCGTCATCCTTTTAGAACATCAAAAACAAATTGTTATTAGGATGCCAACAGATTTTCAGTAATAGTAAGGTAATTCCTACCATTGGAGGTGTTGCGTCTGACCCAATAAGATTGAGAGGCCAAAGGATGAAAGATCCTATCGCCTGACCTAACGTGCTAACCTCTGGATCAAGAACAGGGATGGCTGTACCTTCTTCCCCCTTTCTAACACTCGTCACATTCACCCTACAAAAATGTTAGATCCCAAGTTTTGATGATAACAATAATTCAATTATGTGTAAGATATGCTTTCAGAAGATTTAGAAAAGATTCCAAGTTACCAAATGCATGTTTTGAGTTTGCTGATATCTGCTGTGAAAATGCACTTGAGTGCTCGAGCATGAATCTGCACTCGAGCACAAATCTCTTCTGTACTCGAGCAGGTGTGAGAGAAAGCCAGGAAGTGAGTACCCGAGAGGCTTTCTCCCTTTGTATTCAATGGATCACTCGAAGCACAAGTATGCACTCGAGCAGAGAAGTCATTCTCACTCGAGCACGTATGCGAGTGAGGGCATGCGAGTGCTTGGCCGAGAGCAAGTAATGGGATGCTTCGTCCATTCACTCGAGAAGAGGCATGCGAGTGCTTGCCCGAGAGCAAGTTATAGCATGCTTCCATCTTTCACTCGAGAAAGGCACTGCGAGTACTTGGCCGAGAGCAAAAGTGATGGCATGCTTCCTATATTCACTCGAGCAAGAGACGCGAGCACTTGGCCGAGAGTCTTGAATTTCAGAAATGTGCAAGTGTGCTCGAGCACACCCATCCATGCTTGGAGTGACACGTCCATGCTTGCGAGTAATATTTCCATCCCTCTCAAGATCAGTTGCGAGTGCCTGTTCAAGAGAGCATATTCCCTGAGAATATGCTTCTCACTCGAGCAGAGGTAAGTGTGCTCGAGTGAGGGCCAAAATCACTCGCGAGTGAAAATTCTATCCCTCTGAAATTCTGATGCGAGTGATGGTTTAGAGAGCATATTCCCTAAGAATATGCTTCTCACTCGAGCAGAGGTAAGTGTGCTCGAGTGAGGGTCCATATCACCCGCGAGTGCAAATTCTCACTCTTGTCATAATGGTATGCGAGTGATAACCCAAGAAGACACTCCCAGTGTAAAATGCCAAGATCACTCGAGCAGAGATATTGTGCTCGAGTGAGACCTCTCTTCACTCGCGAGTGAAGATCTTTTCTCTCTGATATTCCATGCAAGCACAACCCGATAACAGAGGTATATGAAGGAAAATAGGAGATCACTCGAGGTGAGCCTTTCATGCTCGAAGTGATGCCCTGTTGACCACAGAATATGATAAGTCTCATAACGTTCATTACGAATATGGTTTATTGTTATTAATTCATATCATCATTACTTATTATTCTTATCTAACATTGTTTTGATTATTTTAAAAGTATAATACAGGAAGATGAACTTTTCAAATTTGTTGTTATAGAGAAAAGTCAAACATTGGCAGACAGCATAATTACAGACACGTTCGCACCAACCACATTCAGATTATTCAAACATGCGCGTGTTCTTCTACAGTTGCAAATGTCCAGCTCCTCCAATGATGATTTCTCAAACGGGCAAAAACTGAAGCAACTATATATACAGAGATTCAAGGATAATCAAAAAGCAACGAAGCACAAGAATTCACAAGCTTATACCAATTCTCTGCTATTCATCTGTTTTCTCTGTATACACTTTGATCTTCAGTGTTTATTCATTTGCTCTATAAGAGAGTCCTCATACAAACTCAAAATTCTGTGTTTATGTGATCTCAAAGTATTGGGACCTTGAGAGGGTAGTTATTCCTTACGAGAGAAGCAGTTGAGAGAATTCCTTATATTATCTTCCACTCATGAGTCT